>CM028365.1:39249156-39846656 GCA_016624345.1 Platycodon grandiflorus
TTTGCAAATCTCAAAGCTTGAACTCGTCAATTAGGTTTTAAAAAGATTGAACCCATAGGATCCATTGCTTTTATCGGGTTAAAAATCTAATCTTGAATCAATCACGTAGGATCACGTCTATACATGCCCATTCGGTTCTATAAACCGAACCAAACCGATTTTGGAATTAATCACGTAAAGATTACGCATTCAATTTATGTGCTCTCTTTTCAAAGCATTAATCATTCGGTCGAGTAAATGAGTATGTCTCCTTCCTTGATAAATCTTGTCCCCTTCTCTCTCTACCTTTTCTTTTGCTCTACTTTTTCCAAAGATATAAAGCAAGTTTGTCAAGAAAAAGGGGGGTGTGTGTGTGTGTGTGTGCTTGTGGTATTCAATAATCAATTGGTGTGTGGAACTTGCAATATTAAGCTTTTAGCTCCCCATAGGCGAAAGAAATACGTCTTTCCCATTATTGGATAAGGAAGAGATTCGGAAGTCACTACCAAGGAAAACCGGACGTTAATCTTCCACATCCGTCACATATTGGACATGAACCTATTGGTAAAGGTCGCTTCTTTTGGCTTCAGGTTTCTAGTAGTTTGTTCTTCTTATGTTTATGCATATTGGAAGATCCTAGACTAAATTATAGCCTCAACAAGTGTTTTCTAGCATTGCATATCCTAGCTTTAGCTACCCAATAACATAATATAAACATAAAATTCATGATACAATTTCTTCAATAGAGAAAAACTTAGGTTGCATATAATTCCATATATGCAAAGTATGGTACAATATCTGACAAGCCAAAAACAATTATAAGCCTCGGCTGGGATTCCTACGACTTGCCTACTTGGAAGGGGATGTAATTTGCACCTAGTAAGCACCGACACAGCGACACTTCCCGGCCGGTAACGTTTCGACAGTGCCCGATACCTGACACGTCCCGACACGCATCCTACACGCTCGACTGATTATTCTTTTTTGAATTTCAGACACTCTTGGGCATGTTGGGCATATTTTGAGACCATTTTTGATTGTTCTGTTGGATGTCGTATTGTACAATTTATTCTTTTTCATTTATACAAATTCTTTTTCTGTACAACTTTTTTACTTAGAGCTTCGTTAGACCGAGTCTGAGAGATAGAAAGAGGAAAGGAAAGAAGGAGAATCAAAATTTGTTATTTTTCGTTCTTCAGGTAATATTTTATGGAATTACTTGCTATTACATTAAACCCTTATTTCCATCTCCATGGATATCATGAAATGGAGTGTTTTGCTTTGCTGTTTTTTATGGTTCTTTTATTTTATGAAGTATTGGAAGTTGAAATAAATATAAGAGTGAGGCTTTTCTACTAGATAGTGGAAAAGAATTGTTGAATACAAGTTATCAATTATTTGTTGTTCTAATATCAGTTTTGATAAATTGATATTACTATTATTGAAAGCTTAATGATCTATTGGCTTCATCATTCCGATATTTAAAAGATCCGGTCCATATATTTTTAGTTTGGATTGAAAAAGAAGCTTTCAATACAAGTTTTAGGAAAAATGAGTGGATAAGATATCAACCACTGCAATTCATACTACAATTTGAAATATAAAAACAAAGTAGACTAACTAAACACATTGAGAGCTACCCACCAATACCTAGTCAGATTTGTCGAAGGCAAACTCTCAAAGATCTCTAACGTCTTAGCCCAAAGAGAGGCTAAAAAAGTAACACGTTCCCACAACAGAATTAGAGTTAATTCTCTGCTATCAATTTTTTTGGAATTTCTTTCAGTCTAGATGTACCAATGTATTGCCAAGATGCCACTACTCGATAGTACCTTAGTGCTGCTTAATTGAGTTCATGCAAATGGGCGAGTACTGTATCCATGCTTGGGCGATGTTCTGGTGTCTTTGCCTTGCATCGCTTTGCTAAATCAAAAATATTTCTCGCATGCGTAAGCCCGAGTTCCCAAAATTGCGCAACTTGTAGTCAGATTGTATCTTGACTTCTTTTCCTTTCTTTTTTTTGGCCTCCGTTGTTCTGTTTCCGTTTCAGATTTTATGAGCATGACCTTCATTAGACGCCCAAATGTGTATACGTCAATGGCTGTAGTTCCCTTCACCGTATGTGTACAGATGTTAGTATAATAAAAAGTAATTAAAAGGGATATGTATAATAAAACTAAAGAAAATGATTTATATGAGGAAAACAAAAAAGTTCAGTTAGTCTATTTTTTATGATCTTTTGAAAGTTTCATATTAATCATTTTCTTTTTAGTCAACATGTGTGGAAGTTTAAGGCAAAATGAGTGGATAAGATATCAACCATCACAACAGACCACAACTTCAAATATAAAAACAAAAAATACTAACTTAACACACCCCATGATGTAGTCTCATGGTGTGTTAAGTTGGTCATTTTTTGTTTTTATATTTGAAATTGAATGGTTGATATTTTATCCACCCATTTTTCCTAAAACTTCAACAGATGTTGACTAAAACGAAAATGATTAATATGAAGCTTTCAAAATATCACACAAAATAGACTAACTAAATTTTTTTGTTTTCTTCATATTAATCATTTCTTTTTAGTTTTATTATACATATCCATTCAAATTACTTTTTATGATACTAACACTGCACACATACAGTGAAGGGAACTACAGTCACCGACGTATACACATTTGGGCGTCTAATGAAGGTCATGCTCAGAAAATCTGAAACGGAAACAGAACAACGGAGGCCAAAAAACAAGAAAGGAAAAGAAGTCAAGATACAATCTGACCACAAGTTGCGCAGTGCAATTTTGGGAACTCAGGGCTTACGCATAGAAAATGCGAGAAAGATTTTTGATTTAGCAAAGCGATACAAGGCAAAGACACCAGAACATCGCCCAAACATGGATGCAGTACTCGCCCAATTGCAAGAACTCAATTAAGCAGCACTAAGGTACTATCGAGTAGTAGCATCTTAGCAATACATTGGTGAATCTAGACTAAAAGAAATTCCAAAAAATTTGATAGCAAAGAATTAACTCTAATTCTGCTGTGGAAACGTGTTATTTTTTTAGCCTCTCTTTGGGCTAAGGTGTTGGGGATCTTTAAGAGTTTGCCTTTAACAAATCTGACTAAATATTGGCGGGCAGCTCTTGACGTGTTCAGTTAGTCTACTTTGTTTTTATATTTCAAGTTGTAGTCTGGATCTATTAACTATCGAAAAGACTAAAGCCAATTGATCATTAAGACTTCAAGTAATAGTAATATAAGTTTATCAAAACTGATCTTAGATAGATCAACAAATAATGATAACAGCCTTGTATTCAACAATTCCTCTCAACCATCTAGTAGAAAAGCCTCAATCTTATATTTATTTCAACTTACAATACTTTATAAAATAAAAGAATCATTAAAAAGCAAAGAAAAACACTCAATTTCATGATATCCATGGAGAATGGAGATGGAAATAAAGGTTTAATGTAATAGCAAGTAGTTCCATAAAATATTACCCGAAGAACGAAAATTACAAATTTTGATTCTCCTTCTTCCCTTTCCTCTTTTTATCTCTCTATCAGGCTCGGTCTAACGAAACTCTAAGTCAAAAAGTTGTCCTATAAATGAAAAAGAATAAAATGTACAACAAGAAATCTAACACATCAATCAAAAATCAAAAAGTGTCTCAAAATAGAAAATTGAAGAGACGGAAAAAGAAAAATGATTAAGTTTAGATAAACCCTAACCTTGAAATCGAGTTTCCACGGGATTTAATTGGATCTGCAAATCCCAATCATTGTACAAAGGCCATACCGCACCGCAGAATGAAAGCCCTAGCTAGCATTGAGTTCCACCCATAGGATCCATTGCTTTGCAAATCTCAAAGCTTGAACTCTGTCAATTAGGTTTTAAAAAGATTGAACCCATAGGATCCATTGCTTTTATCGGGTTAAAAATCTAATCTTGAATCAATCACAGAAGGATCACGTCTATACATGCCCATTCGGTTCTATAAACCGAACCAAACCGATTTTGGAATTAATCACAGAAAGATTACCGCATTCAATTTATGTGCTCTCTTTTCAAAGCATTAATCATTCAGGTCGAGTAAATGAGTATGTCTCCTTCCTTGATAAATCTTGTCCCCTTCTCTCTCTACCTTTTCTTTTGCTCTACTTTTTCCAGTATATAAAGCAAGTTTGCTGAAGAAAAAGGGGGTGTGTGTGTGTGTGTGTGTGTGTGTGCTTGTGGTATTCAATAATCAATTGGTGTGTGGAACTTGCAATATTAAGCTTTTAGCTCCCCATAGGCGAAAGAAATACGTCTTTCCCATTATTGGATAAGGAAGAGATTCTGGAAGTCACTACCAAGGAAAACCGGACGTTAATCTTCCACATCCGCTGTCACATATTGGACATGAACCTATTGGTAAAGGTCGCTTCTTTAGGCTTCAGTAGGTTTCTAGTAGTTTGTTCTTCTTATGTTTATGCATATTGGAAGATCCTAGACTAAATTATAGCCTCAACAAGTGTTTTCTAGCATTGCATATCCTAGCTTTAGCTACCCAATAACATAATATAAACATAAAATTCATGATACAATTTCTTCAATAGAGAAAAACTTAGGTTGCATATAATTCCATATATGCAAAGTATGGTACAATATCTGACAAGCCAAAAACAATTATAAGCCTCGGCTGGGATTCCTACGACTTGCCTACTTGGAAGGGGATGTAATTTGCACCTAGTAAGCACCGACACAGCGACACTTCCCCGGGCCAGTGTAACGTTTCGACAGTGCCCGATACCTGACACGCCCCGACACGCATCCTACACGCTCGACTGATTATTCTTTTTTGAATTTCAGACACTCTTGGGCATGTTGGGCATATTTTGAGACCATTTTTGATTTTTCTGTTGGATGTCGTATTGTACATTTTATTCTTTTTCATTTATACAAATTCTTTTTCTGTACAACTTTTTTACTTAGAGCTTCGTTAGACCGAGTCTGAGAGAGATAGAAAGAGGAGAGGAAAGAAGGAGAATCAAAATTTGTTATTTTTCGTTCTTCAGGTAATATTTTATGGAATTACTTGCTATTACATTAAACCCTTATTTCCATCTCCATGGATATCATGAAATGGAGTGTTTTGCTTTGCTGTTTTTTATGGTTCTTTTATTTTATGAAGTATTGGAAGTTGAAATAAATATAAGAGTGAGGCTTTTCTACTAGATAGTGGAAAAGAATTGTTGAATACAAGTTATCAATTATTTGTTGTTCTAATATCAGTTTTGATAAATTGATATTACTATTATTGAAAGCTTAATGATCTATTGGCTTCATCTTTCCGATATTTAAAAGATCCAGTCCATATATTTTTAGTTTGGATTGAAAAAGAAGCTTTCAATACAAGTTTTAGGAAAAATGAGTGGATAAGATATCAACCACTGCAATTCATACTACAATTTGAAATATAAAAACAAAGTAGACTAACTAAACACATTGAGAGCTACCCACCAATACCTAGTCAGATTTGTCGAAGGCAAACTCTCAAAGATCTCTAACGTCTTAGCCCAAAGAGAGGCTAAAAAAGTAACACGTTCCCACAACAGAATTAGAGTTAATTCTCTGCTATCAATTTTTTTGGAATTTCTTTCAGTCTAGATGTACCAATGTATTGCCAAGATGCCACTACTCGATAGTACCTTAGTGCTGCTTAATTGAGTTCATGCAAATGGGCGAGTACTGTATCCATGCTTGGGCGATGTTCTGGTGTCTTTGCCTTGCATCGCTTTGCTAAATCAAAAATATTTCTCGCATTTTCTATGCGTAAGCCCTGAGTTCCCAAAATTGCACTGCGCAACTTGTAGTCAGATTGTATCTTGACTTCTTTTCCTTTCTTTTTTTTGGCCTCCGTTGTTCTTTTTCCGTTTCAAATTTTATGAGCATGACCTTCATTAGACGCCCAAATGTGTATACATCAATGGCTGTAGTTCCCTTCACCGTATGTGTACAGATGTTAGTATAATAAAAAGTAATTAAAAGGGATATGTATAATAAAACTAAAGAAAATGATTTATACGAGGAAAACAAAAAAGTTCAGTTAGCCTATTTTTTATGATCTTTTGAAAGTTTCATATTAATCATTTTCTTTTTAGTCAACATGTGTGGAAGTTTTAGGCAAAATGAGTGGATAAGATATCAACCATCACAACAGACCACAACTTCAAATATAAAAACAAAAAATACTAACTTAACACACCCCATGATGTAGTCTCATGGTGTGTTAAGTTAGTCATTTTTTGTTTTTATATTTGAAGTTGAATGGTTGATATTTTATCCACCCATTTTTCCTAAAACTTCCACACATGTTGACTAAAAAGAAAATGATTAATATGAAGCTTTCAAAAGATCACACAAAATAGACTAACTAAATTTTTATGTTTTCTTCATATTAATCATTTCTTTTTAGTTTTATTATACATATCCATTCTAATTACTTTTTATGATACTAACACTGCACACATACAGTGAAGGGAACTACAGTCACCGACGTATACACATTTGGGCGTCTAATGAAGGTCATGCTCAGAAAATCTGAAACGGAAACAGAACAACGGAGGCCAAAAAACAATAAAGGAAAAGAAGTCAAGATACAATCTGACCACAAGTTGCGCAGTGCAATTTTGGGAACTCAGGGCTTACGCATAGAAAATGCGAGAAAGATTTTTGATTTAGCAAAGCGATACAAGGCAAAGACACCAGAACATCGCCCAAACATGGATGCAGCACTCGCCCAATTGCAAGAACTCAATTAAGCAGCACTAAGGTACTATCGAGTAGTATCATCTTAGCAATACATTGGTGAATCTAGACTAAAAGAAATTCCAAAAAATTTGATAGCAGAGAATTAACTCTAATTCTGCTGTGGAAACGTGTTATTTTTTTAGCCTCTCTTTGGGCTAAGGTGTTGGGGATCTTTAAGAGTTTGCCTTTAACAAATCTGACTAAATATTGGCGGGCAGCTCTTGACGTGTTCAGTTAGTCTACTTTGTTTTTATATTTCAAGTTGTAGTCTGGATCTATTAACTATCGAAAAGACTAAAGCCAATTGATCATTAAGACTTCAAGTAATAGTAATATAAGTTTATCAAAACCGATCTTAGATAGATCAACAAATAATGATAACACCTTGTATTCAACAATTCCTCTCAACCATCTAGTAGAAAAGCCTCAATCTTATATTTATTTCAACTTACAATACTTCATAAAATAAAAGAATCATTAAAAAGCAAAGAAAAACACTCAATTTCATGATATCCATGGAGAATGGAGATGGAAATAAAGGTTTAATGTAATAGCAAGTAGTTCCATAAAATATTACCCGAAGAACGAAAATTACAAATTTTGATTCTCCTTCTTCCCTTTCCTCTTTTATCTCTCTATCGCTCGGTCTAACGAAACTCTAAGTCAAAAAGTTGTCCTATAAATGAAAAAGAATAAAATGTACAACAAGAAATCCAACACATCAATCAAAAATCAAAAAGTGTCTCAAAATAGAAAATTGAAGAGACGGAAAAAGAAAAATGATTAAGTTTAGATAAACCCTAACCTTGAAATCGAGTTTCCACGGGATTTAATTGGATCTGCAAATCCCAATCATTGTACAAAGGCCATACCGCACCGCAGAATGAAGCCCTAGCTAGCATTGAGTTCCACCCATAGGATCCATTGCTTTGCAAATCTCAAAGCTTGAACTCTGTCAATTAGGTTTTAAAAAGATTGAACCCATAGGATCCATTGCTTTTATCGGGTTAAAAATCTAATCTTGAATCAATCACAGAAGGATCACGTCTATACATGCCCATTCGGTTCTATAAACTGGAACCAAACCGATTTTGGAATTAATCACAGAAAGATTACCGCATTCAATTTATGTGCTCTCTTTTCAAAGCATTAATCATTCAGGTCGAGTAAATGAGTATGTCTCCTTCCTTGATAAATCTTGTCCCCTTCTCTCTACCTTTTCTTTTGCTCTACTTTTTCCAAGATATAAAGCAAGTTTGTCAAGAAAAAGGGGGTGTGTGTGTGTGTGTGTGCTTGTGGTATTCAATAATCAATTGGTGTGTGGAACTTGCAATATTAAGCTTTTAGCTCCCATAGGCGAAAGAAATACGTCTTTCCCATTATTGGATAAGGAAGAGATTCTGGAAGTCACTACCAAGGAAAACCGGACGTTAATCTTCCACATCCGCTGTCACATATTGGACATGAACCTATTGGTAAAGGTCGCTTCTTTTGGCTTCAGTAGGTTTCTAGTAGTTTGTTCTTCTTATGTTTATGCATATTGGAAGATCCTAGACTAAATTATAGCCTCAACAAGTGTTTTCTAGCATTGCATATCCTAGCTTTAGCTACCCAATAACATAATATAAACATAAAATTCATGATACAATTTCTTCAATAGAGAAAAACTTAGGTTGCATATAATTCCATATATGCAAAGTATGGTACAATATCTGACAAGCCAAAAACAATTATAAGCCTCGGCTGGGATTCCTACGACTTGCCTACTTGGAAGGGGATGTAATTTGCACCTAGTAAGCACCGACACATCCCCGGGCCAGTGTAACGTTTCGACAGTGCCCGATACCTGACACGTCCCGATACGCATCCTACACGCTCGACTGATTATTCTTTTTTGAATTTCAGACACTCTTGGGCATGTTGGGCATATTTTGAGACCATTTTTGATTGTTCTGTTGGATGTCGTATTGTACATTTTATTCTTTTTCATTTATACAAATTCTTTTTCTGTACAACTTTATTACTTAGAGCTTCGGTAGACCGAGTCTGTGAGAGAGAAAGAGGAAAGGAAAGGAGAATCAAAATTTGTTATTTTTCGTTCTTCAGGTAATATTTTATGGAATTACTTGCTATTACGTTAAACCCTTATTTCCATCTCCATGGATATCATGAAATGGAGTGTTTTGCTTTGCTGTTTTTTAAGGTTCTTTTATTTTATGAAGTATTGGAAGTTGAAATAAATATAAGAGTGAGGCTTTTCTACTAGATAGTGGAAAAGAATTGTTGAATACAAGTTGTTATCAATTATTTGTTGATCTAATATCAGTTTTGATAAATTGATATTACTATTATTGAAAGCTTAATGATCTATTGGCTTCATCTTTCCGATATTTAAAAGATCCGGTCCATATATTTTTAGTTTGGATTGAAAAAGAAGCTTTCAATACAAGTTTTAGGAAAAAAGAGTGGATAAGATATCAACCACTGCAATTCATACTACAATTTGAAATATAAAAACAAAGTAGACTAACTAAACACATTGAGAGCTACCCACTAATACCTAGTCAGATTTGTCGAAGGCAAACTCTCAAAGATCTCTAACGTCTTAGCCCAAAGAGAGGCTAAAAAAGTAACACGTTCCCACAACAGAATTAGAGTTAATTCTCTGCTATCAATTTTTTTGGAATTTCTTTCAGTCTAGATGTACCAATGTATTGCCAAGATGCCACTACTCGATAGTACCTTAGTGCTGCTTAATTGAGTTCATGCAAATGGGCTTAGTATCGTATCCATGCTTGGCGATGTCTGTCTTTACATCGCTTGCTAAATCAAAAATATTCGCATTTTCTATGCGTAGTTCCAAAATTCGTACTTGTATCTGATTCTTTCTTTCTTTTTTCCTCTTTCCGTTTCAGATTTTATGAGCATGACCTTCGCCCAAATGTGTATACGTCAATGTCGTAGTTCCTTCACCGTATGTGTACGCATGTTAGTATAATAAAGTAATTAAAAGGGATATGTATAATAAAACTAAAGAAAATGATTTATATGAGGAAAACAAAAAAGTTCAGTTAGCCTATTTTTTATGATCTTTTGAAAGTTTCATATTAATCATTTTCTTTTTAGTCAACATGTGTGGAAGTTTTAGGCAAAATGAGTGGATAAGATATCAACCATCACAACAGACCACAACTTCAAATATAAAAACAAAAAATACTAACTTAACACACCCCATGATGTAGTCTCATGGTGTGTTAAGTTAGTCATTTTTTGTTTTTATATTTGAAGTTGAATGGTTGATATTTTATCCACCCATTTTTCCTAAAACTTCCACACATGTTGACTAAAAAGAAAATGATTAATATGAAACTTTCAAAAGATCACACAAAATAGACTAACTAAATTTTTATGTTTTCTTCATATTAATCATTTCTTTTTAGTTTTATTATACATATCCATTCTAATTACTTTTTATGATACTAACACTGCACACATACAGTGAAGGGAACTACAGTCACCGACGTATACACATTTGGGCGTCTAATGAAGGTCATGCTCAGAAAATCTGAAACGGAAACAGAACAACGGAGGCCAAAAAACAAGAAAGGAAAAGAAGTCAAGATACAATCTGACCACAAGTTGTGCAGTGCAATTTTGGGAACTCAGGGCTTACGCATAGAAAATGCGAGAAAGATTTTTGATTTAGCAAAGCGATACAAGGCAAAGACACCAGAACATCGCCCAAACATGGATGCAGCACTCGCCCAATTGCAAGAACTCAATTAAGCAGCACTAAGGTACTATCGAGTAGTAGCATCTTAGCAATACATTGGTGAATCTAGACTAAAAGAAATTCCAAAAAATTTGATAGCAGAGAATTAACTCTAATTCTACTGTGGAAACGTGTTATTTTTTTAGCATCTCTTTGGGCTAAGGTGTTGGGGATCTTTAAGAGTTCGCCTTTAACAAATCTGACTAAATATTGGCGGGCAGCTCTTGACGTGTTCAGTTAGTCTACTTTGTTTTTATATTTCAAGTTGTAGTCTGGATCTATTAACTATCGAAAAGACTAAAGCCAATTGATCATTAAGACTTCAAGTAATAGTAATATAAGTTTATCAAAACTGATCTTAGATAGATCAACAAATAATGATAACAGCCTTGTATTCAACAATTCCTCTCAATCATCTAGTAGAAAAGTCTCAATCTTATATTTATTTCAACTTACAATACTTCATAAAATAAAAGAATCATTAAAAAGCAAAGAAAAACACTCAATTTCATGATATCCATGGAGAATGGAGATGGAAATAAAGGTTTAATGTAATAGCAAGTAGTTCCATAAAATATTACCCGAAGAACGAAAATTACAAATTTTGATTCTCCTTCTTCCCTTTCCTCTTTTTATCTCTCTATCAGGCTCGGTCTAACGAAACTCTAAGTCAAAAAGTTGTCCTATAAATGAAAAAGAATAAAATGTACAACAAGAAATCCAACACATCAATCAAAAATCAAAAAGTGTCTCAAAATAGAAAATTGAAGAGACGGAAAAAGAAAAATGATTAAGTTTAGATAAACCCTATCCTTGAAATCGAGTTTCCACGGGATTTAATTGGATCTGCAAATCCCAATCATTGTACAAAGGCCATACCGCACCGCAGAATGAAAGCCCTAGCTAGCATTGAGTTCCACCCATAGGATCCATTGCTTTGCAAATCTCAAAGCTTGAACTCTGTCAATTAGGTTTTAAAAAGATTGAACCCATAGGATCCATTGCTTTTATCGGGTTAAAAATCTAATCTTGAATCAATCACAGAAGGATCACGTCTATACATGCCCATTCGGTTCCATAAACTGAAACCAAACCGATTTTGGAATCAATCACAGAAAGATTACCGCATTCAATTTATGTGCTCTCTTTTCAAAGCTTTAATCATTCAGGTCGAGTAAATGAGTATGTCTCCTTCCTTGATAAATCTTGTCCCCTTCTCTCTCTACCTTTTCTTTTGCTCTACTTTTTCCAGTATATAAAGCAAGTTTGCTGAAGAAAAAGGGTGTGTGTGTGTGTGTGTGCGCTTGTGGTATTCAATAATCAATTGGTGTGTGGAACTTGCAATATTAAGCTTTTAGCTCCCCATAGGCGAAAGAAATACGTCTTTCCCATTATTGGATAAGGAAGAGATTCTGGAAGTCACTACCAACTACCAAGGAAAACCGGACGTTAATCTTCCACATCCGCTGTCACACATTGGACATGAACCTATTGGTAAAGGTCGCTTCTTTAGGCTTCAGTAGGTTTCTAGTAGTTTGTTCTTCTTATGTTTATGCATATTGGAAGATCCTAGACTAAATTATAGCTTCAACAAGTGTTTTCTAGCATTGCATATCCTAGCTTCAGCTACCCAATAACATAATATAAACATAAAATTCATGATACAATTTCTTCAATAGAGAAAAACTTAGGTTGCATATAATCCCATATATGCAAAGTATGGTACAATATCTGACAAGCCAAAAACAATTATAAGCCTCGGCTGGGATTCCTACGACTTGCCTACTTGGAAGGGGATGTAATTTGCACCTAGTAAGCATCGACACAGCGACACTTCCCCGGGCCAGTGTAACGTTTTGACAGTGCCCGATACCTAACACGTCCCGACACGCATCCTACACGCTCGACTGATTATTCTTTTTTGAATTTCAGACACTGTTGGGCATGTTGGGACATCATTTTAGGACACGCCTCCGACACTTTAGGAGCATGAAAATTTTAAGGGCCAATGAAAATTTTCATTAAAAGCGAAGGTAAATCTTCAAGATTGGGCGATGGAGTCTTGTTAGCATCTTTTTTCTAAGCTTTATTCGCAGTAAATTGATAGCAGCAAGGCTGAAAAGGTGAGGTGGGATGCTTCGAGCAACAAAAAGTTCAACGTAAAGTCCTTCTTTCTTAGCCTTTCGGGTACAGGTGGATCCTCTTTCCCTTGGAAGATCATTTGGAAATCTAGTGCTCCGAGTCGCGCCGCCTTTTTTGCTTGGAAGGCCAGTCATGAAGCTATTCTTACTCACGATAATTTGCGCTCGAGAAGGAAAGTTTATGTAAATTGGTGCTTCATGTGCAAAGGAAATGGTGAGTGTCAACCATTTGTTGTTACATTGTCCGGTTGCGATGGCTTTGTGGAATATGATCTTGGGCCTGTTTAGACTCTCGTGGGTGATGCCCAAGACTGTTCGAGAACTTCTTTTGATCTGGTTGTTGTACAAGCGTAGGAGGAGAAATCCCATTTGGGAGACAGCTCCTTTGGGAGTTTGTTGGTGTATTTGGAAAGAGAGAAAGAGCAGGGTATTTGACAACGTAGAGGGGTCGTGAACTGCCTTTTGCGCACTCTCTTTCACTGGTGCTCGGTGTCAGAAAATACTTCCATATTTTCTGGTCACTCTTTTGTGGATTTTGTGAATAGTTTTAGTCTGGAGTAGTTGGTTCTTGTATACGTCTAGTGTACAAAGGATGCATCGATTTGACGCTCATCTATTTATACTTATAAAATAAAAATAAAAATCGGTCTAGAGCTCTTTCTCGTATTGCGATTGATTGCGACTGAGAGCGAGAAAGAGTTGGCTCCAAGGCGACTGCTGGACTCTCTTTCTCCAGTTACAATTGTTTTCTTCAAATTTTGATTACTCGGCTCCTCTTGTAGGAAAACAAGGTATGTCATCTCACTTTTCTACTTAGGGTTTGGTCAAATCTTTTTCTAAGTGTCTTCTCAGTCAATAGAAGCAATTTAGGGCTCTATTCTTGCTGTTTTTGTTTTGTAAAAAATTGTTCTTGATGGTTTTTTTTTTTTTGATTACTTTCAAAGTCCGGTTGACTTTTCTTGTTAAATGTTATAATGTTAATTTTTCTTTAACTTCTCATTTAACATATAATCCATTTATGTTATCATTGTCATATAAGTACTCATAATAAAAATTATAGATATATTTATATGTAATGTGTCCAGGACGTGCCAAAGTCAGAACTTTTTTGAAAATTTCGTGTCGCGGTGCCCAACATGCCGGTGTCGGTGCTTCTTAGATTTGCACTAACTGCCAACAATCCGTGAACTGAAATTGGGGAGTCGTAGAGGCAGAGTACCTACCGCATACATACACTCGTTGATCAGAAAATCTTCAAGCTCAAGGACATTTGATACATCCAACTCGCATCAGCACATCATAGGGGAGTACCTAGCAATCAGAACCTCGGTAAATAAGGAAGACTGAGAACTAAATTTAGATAGAACTCCTCCACATGTCAAATGAGCAACGAAGAATAGCATGGGAAACACTATTGAGCATCCAACAACTGAAACATCTGACAGAAATGATTAATTATTAATAGCATGGAATGTAAAGAGCATATATAGACCATGCAACTCAATAGAACAACTCTTAAATGTTTTTTCCTGCATCAACATCTACACATACTAGAAGACTGAAAGCAACCCCTGGAGAAATTTTCAACTTTGAGCAACATCAGTGTCAGGTTTCAAGTTCCACTATCTGAACAAAATTTCAGATTTCAACATCACCTAATTCCACAAGAAGCCTGATTTAAAAACCATTAACATGATTTCAAAAATTGACTAAAACATCTGCTCTTGTGACCATGACCACTGGATGCGGAAGCGAGGTGAAACAAGTTAAATCAATTTCAAGTTCAAACATAAGGCTAATTATATGAAAGAAATGGATGTAGTTCTCTAAGCATAAATTCTACATCTATCTCAGGTGCTGTTTGATATCACTGAAAATTAAGTACTGAAACTTGACACTGAACTATAAGTGCTGGATGTCATTAAGCTCCACCTCTCAGGAACTCAAAGTTGTTATCCGCTGAAACTTATAAAAAGACCTCAACTGAACTGTTTGATAAGCACGAGAAGCTAACATCTTAACAAGGTTAAGTTCACAGCTTTGCCATTCTATTTTTATCATAATTAAAAAACAATACTTGATGCGTATAACCTGGATAAAACTAATAGAAATAGAATTATTGCAATACCGAGCTCAATTTAAACATGGATGTCTGTTTTGAATTTGTCCCAGATAACCAGAATATGATATCTATTTGAAATAAATTTTAACTACCTAAGCTCATATCATCACACGATATTCCAATTTATGATTATGAGCCACCCAATGTGTATCCATACATGTTTCTATTAGAGGCAAAGTCAAGTATCATTTCAGATACCATCTTACTCGAGGAATAACAAACCAACATCTCTGTAACAAGTAGCTAGAGTCTACGTGACAGCTTTTTAGATATACAACGTCCTCCTAGTTTTGCCCAATGGATTATCACAATTGGAAAAAATTTGAATTATCAATCGTCAATGAAACAGCATCTCAGGTCTTCCAAATAAAAATTACAAAATGCTACTCACATTCTGTTTCATTGTCCTTAAAGCGGCAGAATCCAAATATTTTGCAACATATTCGTCCATGATTGTTTGGCATTGGATCAACATAAAAGATTGACAAGGATGGAAAGATGTTATACACTGGAAGGTTAGGTAATTATTGAAATCGATTTTAACTCCAAAGAATAAAATTACAAACAACAGAGAGGGTTGGGAAAGGGAGAGGGAGGTGTTTAGGAAAACCCGAGTCTGTAATTGGCAAAACAAACTACATCAGGTCATAGTACTCTCTAGAGTGAATGTTGCAAAAGCGTAGCTCACATGACTACTTAAGCCATTATCAATAAATCATATCTGAATTACTGAAAATATTGCACAGTTCTAGGTAGCACTTTATTAACCAAGTGGTAGGGGTCAAAGCTATCAAACAGGTGTAATTGAAAGGTACTGTTTTCAGTAATAACTACTTAATTGGGTTATAAACACCATTGGGCAACAGTCATACATTGTACTAAGTAGGTAAATCAAACAGCCAACCACCACTGCCGCCACAAGAATGAGTTTGAGTCACTTGCAAGGTACAGTACCTTGTTCGTCTCGGCTAGCGTGAGCACCGTGAGTTGCTTTAACTATAGGATCTGATGAGGAACTAATTGCGGAAGTTGACCAGCATTGCCTACAGATCACAATATATTTAGCTCCCATACAAGAATGTAATAAAAATAAAATAACACAACACAAAAAAAAGTACGTCTGACGGTCCCTGGCCATGTATTTCGAAACAAACACGTGAAAGTAAAATAGATACAATTGAATCGCTCAACACCTACAATTCACACCACATTCACTTTTTGATTCTCTTTCTACCTTTTTCCATAGGGTTTTATGTCAAGTATTACGAACAAATTGTGAGCACTAAACAATATGACAGATTACAATGTCCTAGAACTAATACAAATGTAAATGACGCATAATGAACATCATAGTAGCGAGATAAAACATCTAGCACGTTTTATTTTATACGATAAATAAAACATCTACCAAATAACAAAGCAAAAACTAAAGTTCAGGATGTTATATTAGCTATTATATCGCTTGAATCGCAATTTGGTCACCCTACTTTGTCAGAAAATTCATTAAGCTAACCCTACTTTCTTTTTTTTTAATTTCATCACTATAATTGACATTTTGAGCCAATAAGCTCACTGAGCCTGACTTCCATTAGTTAAGTTGGATGGAGACCTGTAAAAAGACCAAAATGCCCTTTACATCTAAAATGACCCGAATCAATCAAAAAAAAAAAAGAAGCAGAAATAATCAACAAACCTAAAAGCAAGCAATCCAATAAATTTGAGCAAAAGCAACTAAAATTTAAACTCATTTAATCAATCCACAAAACAAGTGGTCACCGATCAATTAGAGCAGTATATCAGATCAAATCTGCTACTAAATCAAGGTCCAAACAGCAAGGATTTCAATTAGATCCAGAGCGAAAAGTCAACTAAGTCTATCAATCAAATTAATTCAAACTGTAGCCATAGAAAATGTAGATTGAGATAAGATGAAATCGGAAACAAGTAAAAATGAGGAAAAGTAGGACTCTGAGCCCAGACGCTGCCGTCGTGGCCGATGATGGCGGCGGCGGCGGCGGTGAGGTGGTTGCCCTCGATCTCGCACATCAACTGATCATCGACGTACGCTTGCCACGACATCTTCAATATAACTCACTCACTCTCTCTTTCTCCTAGGGTTTTTCTGAAGATTTTGGTTCCTACTGTGTGTTTGTGAGTGTGTGTTGTGCTCAGCAAAAAGCGGTGTAATGGAAATTCTTTGGGAAGCGGGGAGATGATATTGTAGGTTTAGATTGTATCGTTACTATCGTAAGGACGCTCATTTACTTGCTTCGTCCTCCCTTCAAATATTATACCATCTATATTATTAAGTATACCCACTTTATTTTCTTATTTTACCCTTTAATAATAAATTCCAACCAATCTAAGAGCATCCACAGCAGTGGCTCCCTAAATCACACTCTAAACACCTCATTTTCTGTTCCAGTTTTACTTTTTTAACACTCTAAAAAAAATTTTACTCCAACAAGCACCCTCTATACGACCCTCTAAAAATTTAATCTCTCTCATTTCAACTAACAAACCTAAACTACCATTATATTTTTTCTCTTTTATTTATATTTTTCCACCACAAATAAAATAAAATATTTTAAATTTTAAATTTTATATACTATGAAAAATATATTGTACTCTCTCCGTCCCTAAATTATTGTCTTGTTTGATTCGGCACATGGATTAAAAAAAAAAATTGACTTGATTATTAATATTGATATAATGTGTAGTTTCTTTTAATGCCCATGTGTATATGGTTCATAATTAAAGTAGAGAAAAAAATAAGGGTAAAATAGTAAAAATGATCTCCTAAACTATGAAAACTTCAAATAAGACAATTATTTAAGGACGGATAAAAAAAAATAAGACAATTATTTTGGAACAGATAAAAAAATAAGACAATAATTTAATGACAGAGAGAGTATATTTTAATAATTTCTATTTCAAAATATTAAACAAAAGTATATTGTGCTCAAATAAAATGAAGAAAATGTAGAGGATTTGAGTCACTATTCATGTTAAAACTCACTCTATATTTAGAGGGTGATTTAATTGGTTTTAGAGATAGAGGGTGGAGCAGAGGAACCACTGTAGGATCAAGGGTGGGTAAAAATCTCTAAAAATCTCTAAAACTGATTTTAGAGGGTGGTATCCAGGCTTCCATTGTGGACGCCCTAATCTATTAAGTTCACCCTTCAATTCTTACTTACCTAAAACATCATCTACCCAACACATCTCCCTCCCAAAAAAAAAAAAAAATCGATCAATTTCTCTCTTTCATCCGTTCACACTCCTCTCCACAGCCACAGCACTGCATTTTCTTTGTTACTTCTTCATCTACTTCTTAGCTTCCTAATTGCACAAATTCAAGTCACTACAAGCTCCAAGATTTCAAAGTTAAAAAATGGAACCATTCGGTAAGTATTTCATTTAAAGTTTGGTTTTTTGGTTGCATTTTGGTTGCATTTTTTAATTTTTTTTGAAACACGCATTTTGGTTGCATTTTTTGATGATTTTGATGATTTTTTGAAATTTTTTGGGGGAAACTGCGTAAGGTTTGTGCGGCACCCCCTTACCGCACCTCCTAAGGAATGTGCGGCACTGGTCCACCGCACATACCTTAGGGAGTGCGGTAGGGGGTGCCGCACATTCCTTGGGGCGTGCGGGAAGGGGTAGCCGCACATACGTTAGTGCGTGCTGCTAGGTGGTGCCGCACAGACCTTGGGGCGTGCGGTTAGGGGTGCCGCACAGTCATTGAATCGTGCGGCCAGAGGGTGCCGCATAGTCCTTTTTTAAAAAAAAATACTTCTTCAATCAACTTGCACATCAACTATTTGATGAATGTATGGAAGCTTATAACTTATACTGCATGTCTTGCCTTTTCTTTCACATTGTAGCTATCCTTTCATTATTATTTCCTTGTTCTTACATTACTTTGGTTTGAATGAATGCAGGAAGGACATATATGCGAAGGGTTACGGCTTCCGCTAAGAGGGCACAAAATCCCAACCCACTCGATGAAGCAGAACAGATACAGGGGCTGGTTATGTCTGAGGGGGCTGGTTATTCGGGGGCCGGTTATTCTGGGGCCGGTAATTTGGGGGCAAGTTATTCGGGGGCCGGTAATGAGGGGGCTGGTTATTCGGGGGCCGGTTATGATGAAGATGAAGAAGATGGTGATAATGAAGGGGTCGGTGATCAAGGTGCTGGTGATGACACGTTGCCTGAAGAAGAAGCCCCATTTCCAGGTGGGCCGGTTGATGGTTCACTACTAGTTACGTACAACACGCACGTAGCTAGGTATGTTTGGAATGGGATAAAACGACCGGTTCTGAAGATGCAAAATCACACTAATAAGTTGTTGAGTTGGTCGGTTCCGCTTACAGATGAGCAACAGCTGGAGAGTAGGTGGTGGGATATTGTGCTGAGGTCTGGACTATTTACGCTGACTAGGTGTTCTTATAAGGAGTCATCGAAAGCATTGGTTGCTGCTTTTGTTGAACGATAGCATCCGGAGACGAACACATTCCATTTACCATTTGGTGAGATGACAATCACCTTGGATGACGTGTTTTGTCTTACTGGTCTTCCAATAAAGGGGAGGCCTGTTGTTTATACACGGACTTTGGGATATAATACTGAGGAGCTTGGGCGGATGTTGCATTTGCAAAATGCTAAGGTGCTTGAGGGCACCCATGGTAGGAGAGGCTGCGCTTTCAAGTTAGAGTGGCTTCGTCGTAGGTTCCAAGATGAAGCTACAAGTGATAATGATGCTATGCAGACTAGTGCTGCTAAGGCATATTTATTGTACATTTTCGGCTGTACCATTTTTGGTGACAAGAGTGGGAATCGAGTTCCTGATGCCTATATGGAATTTCTGGACAATGTCGATAAGATACCGAAGTATGCATGGGGAGCTGCAACCCTTGCCTATTTATATCGACAATTGGGCATGGCATCTCGTCAGTCGTGTCGACAGATGACGGAATATACAACGCTATTGGAGGTAACAAATTTATTTGATTCATACTTATAATGAGATATATATTTTTAGTTGTTATAAGGGGCCGGTTATATGATAATGTCGTATTATTTTGTTGCGAGCTTGGATATATGAGAGATTTCCATGTTTTCAACCTCCACATAACATTGAGTACGTCACTCCATCGGCTCGAAAGTGGCAACCATTATCCGTAGGCGCGGACATAACACACCGTAGGTGTACCGAGAGAGACTTGATGTCCTAACATAGATGAAGTGAGTTTAATTGCACTATTATAACTTTCATATTAATCTATCTACCTAGTAATGCTATATTAACTGTGTTAATGGTTATAACTTTTTCTGTGTTTATTGTATGTAGGTTAATTGGACTCTGTATTCTGTTTTGGTACGCGAGTCCTATCCATTTAACCGGATCGCTTATTACCATGGATGCTTATCCGCGCCGGGTATTGTGGAGCCATACAATCCAGATCGAGTTTTTAGGCAATTCGGTTACGTCCAGATTCCCTCCGATTGCTATTGGTCTTGGTTTATGAGACAACAAGAACATTGCCAGGCTAATGCAGCAAGTGTCATATTATCGTCAATGGCGGAACCATATTTTATCTGATAATAGCCTCGGTCAAGAAGCCATCCCATCGAGTGCATGCTCGGATGACTATTTACAGTGGTACGCAGTATATTCACATCCGAAGATGTAAAATTCAGCTAGCCAATCTACGTTTATTTCTAGCGGAGATGTACATCGTCCATTGGATTATCCCACCATGTTTAGGTCTGTGGTTGATGCAATACGAGAGCCGACATTAAGATATAGATCAGGCGACAGGAGTATCTCATACGAAGAGTTTGGGTTAGCCCTTGACCAAGCGTACGTTATATTGGCTCCTCATATCGGGGATGTGGGTCCTTCAGATCGGGCAGGTCCTTCAAGTCGTCGTCGTAGGCATCGACGACAGTGATTAGATGAGATAGGTTGTTTATGTACAAACAATTTTATGTATGAACATCTTTATTATTCTAAAAAGTGTATGTATGTGTTATGTACAAACAGTTTGTTGCACATATATCCTCCAGACTTAGCATTTTTTCTAAGTTTTTCATATCAAGTTCAATTTCATGTTTAATGATTTAACAAAATGAATCTAACATAAACATACATAAACAACAACACATTTCATAACGAAAATGAAGCTCATACATAAAAATACACTGTTATATACATAACATTTAAGTTAAACTTTACTATTCTAATACAATAGGTGTACGCTTGTTCTAATACGACTATTTCATACACTTTTACTGTACTTAGCCCATCGTTCACTATAAATTGTATTCCATCCTTTAGCCATTGCTTGTTTATAATCAGTCCATCCGCTTGCGATTGGTGGTAATGGGGAATCATCGCGCAAGAAGACCTATATAAATTCAAAAATTATATCAGTAATTTAACAATTATATTAAATAAATGACAGACGATATTCATACAAAATGTGAGTTTTATACCTGAATATAATGGTCCCCGTTCACAAATGCAATACAAATCAACTTTGGTTCGTCGGGGGCTTCGGTTCTCAACGGTAAATACGTCAAAGATGAAGTATTTAAAAATACAACAAAGCACACATTGTAGAATGATGCTACTAAGTAACACATCTCCGGAGTCTGAAACCAATGTTGTTTTGGTGCAAAGTCAGCGTAGCAGTTAGGCATACTTTCAACTAATACAACTGATCCGCGTTCCATGAAAACATCTTCGTACAACCCATAGTATGCGTCCAACTCCATAGCTAGTTCACCTCGAACTCTACCCCAATGTTTCTCCTTGTCATATATATGTGCAGATACGGCACGAAAACCGCAATGGCCATCTGCAATGACATTCTTCGTCTTGATGACCAACTCTCGAATCCATATCGGTAGTTGATTGATATAATCACTAGCCTGTCCAAAGCGGGTATTTCGGCGAACAACCTATTGAAAAACAAAGTATGTAAAGATTATCTCGTAAGTAAGAAAAGATGTTGACCAAATAACTAAGATTTACCTGAATCTTTGTCGTTGGAATAGTAGTGAACATCGGAGGTTTATTTGATGGATTTACTTCATATGTTACCACATCATCAACCGGCGACGGCGAGCAACTGTCTTCGATCGATTCCACGTACTCAAACTTGCTCGGATCCCATTTGGTTGACTTTGACTGTTTAGCCTTTACAATCTTAGGACGACCTTTAGGCTTCGGGCGAGTCTGACTTTCGGGAGCGGGCGTAATTAGTCCGGTTGTTACAGGATTGTCTACCTCCATCAGCCTTTTATACATTGCTACCTTCACCGACTCAGGGGCTTCCTTAAACTTAACATCGAGATTTTGATGAAGTACACTCCATGCGCCAACTATTTCCTCCCCGACACCAACATCATCTCCCTTGCTTGGTACGAAATCTAATTTTCTCCAAAAAGCATCAACCTTGTCAAGGGGAATAGGCTCCTCCAATCGGATATATTCAGATATTTCATGCGCACAAGGAAGACCACGTGTCTTTCTCAATGTACATGAACATAATAGAGGGTCTACACCTGTTTTAGGAATAACAACCATTTCATCGTATATCTTGTTCAATGCATCCACCGACACCATACCTCGGAGCGACCTAAATACATTTGACTTGAATTTATGTTGGACGACATTCCTACTCTTCTCGAATGAATCCATTATTGCAATGTGTGATGTTTCAATGAGCGTGTGAATCTGTCGCCAACATGTGTCAAAGTTACCTTGGCTCGATCCAAGCTGTCTTTTCAACATTGCGTGCTGACTCTCCACCCTGAAAAATAAGATACAATATGTAAGATTTTGAAATATGAGAAAGTTATGAAAGCTACATTTTATTTAAATATACCTATTCGTTGTGTTATTGTCATAATGCATGACATTATTAGCCCAACAAGCCACAAATCTCTCCTTATACGGCAACAACCATTGGTCCATTACATACTTCACCGCAGGCATGAATTCCTTGAATTGAGATTGTAGTCTTTTAAGTCACTCTTCAAATTCTGTCTCAGTCACTGAAATCACTAATACATTCCAATAGAGATTAAACGCATCCCATTTCTTTTTCGGACCTAGCAATTTCTTGCAATTCGCCAAAACATTCCTATTTATATGCCATTGACAAAGAAAATTTATCGACGTGGGGAACGTTTTCTCAATTGCATTCATTAAAGCCTTTTCCCTATCGGTCAAAATAACAGTGGGCAAGGAAGATTGGTGCATTAGTGATTTCAATATTGTCAAGGCCCACGTATAGTTCTCTTCCCGCTCGCACTCCAAAATTGCGACTGCAATCAGAAATGTGATCTGTGTAGATGTCACACCAACAATCTCCAACAATGGTAACTTGTACCTGTTTGTCTTATAAGTGCAATCCATGAAGATGACTTTCGGAAAACACCTCAGCAAGTCAATGCTCTTTGGGTGAGCCCAAAAAAGATTCTTCACAATATTAGTCAATTCGCAGCGTTTATCGTAGAAGGTATAATCACGCTCCTTCAACTTGAATATAAGTTGTTGCATTTCAGATCGACCATCACGCTCATTAACTCTATTCTTTGTCCGAGCATTGTAGATTGTCTTTATTGTTGACTTATTTCCCTCAAATCTTTGTTTCAGCCCAAATAAGATGTCCTTGGGCTTAGTATTGCCCTTGGAAAAATCAATAACAAAGGTCTATTCATATTTCTGCAATCGACCTATATATGAGTGACCCTCCATGTGATCAGCGGTTGGATGATTGTGTTTACCACATTCAACCTCTAATGCCCATTCATCAATCGAGACTTGCTTCCCTCTCAAACGGAATGGGCAACCACACTTCTTAGTTCCGGTTTCTCTTTTCCTTTTCCTTTTACCTACCACATCATCGACATTTTCAACCTTTTCTTCCTTATCAATTCGTAATGATGATGACCCAATCTTGACCTTTTCTTTATATACACCACTACATTCACAAATCAATAACAACCGAGCCCGTTTCTTACCGGCACCACTGTCTGACCTACCGATGATGATCACAATGCCATGCTCCCGTCCTCTAGCTTGCACTCATAGTCTCATTCAATCAATTTATCCCGAGATATAAAAAATTCTTGAGTTGTGAACATATCTGTGAAACCAACATCGAGGGCTTCTTCGTTCACAACATGTTCAAATGCAACAATCTCTTCATTATTAGGACCAAGAACACTAGGCTCCGTAGTTAACGTGTTTGAATCCTGTTAAACATTACAAAAAAAAAATATTGTTACTGTGCGGCAGGACCCTATTGCACACTCTATAGTGTGTGTAGCAGAACCCTGTTGCACACTCTATAGAGTGTGCGGCAGATTCAGGTCGCATACTCTTCAGATTGTGCGGTAGTGTCCTGTCGCACACGACGACCCAGCAGCTCGATTTTTTGAATTTTTTTCATTTTTAACATAAATTAAACGGTAAAATGACTATAAAATGAGTTGTAGTACTTACACAATTCATCTCTTTCACTTCTTTGTGCTCCTTTTCATCAATGTGGATCGATTCATTGATAGGGTTTGAGTTTTTTGCATCCATTTTTAGTGTTGAGTTTTAAGAAAATTTGTTCAAAATGAGGAAGGTGAGGAAGGGGGTGGGAGTAATAGGAGATGGGGGTATACTTATAGTTTTAGGATTCTAAAAAATCAGGAGGGGGTGGACTTAGTAATGAAATTATTTTAAGGGTAATATAGTCTTTTTAAATTATGGCAATTTTGTAATAATGATAAGGGGGTATACTCAGCAATTTTGGGGGTGGGAATAGCACTGCTCTTAGATTTTAGGAGGATACTAAACATTGCACCCAAATGTGCTAAACAATGCACCCAAATATACTAAATTACTATACTACCCTTGAACTAAAAAAATTTTAAAAAACAAAAACTAACCTAAACCCCCTCAACCCCTAATCTGCCGGCTCTCTCTCTCAGCCCACTCTCTCATTCTCTCATTATCTCAACACCCCACTCTCTCTCATTATCTCTTACAATTCTTACAAATCTCTCACATTTCTCCACCATTTTACACAAAGAAAAAAGGTATGTTTCTTTATAATTTTTGTAATTTTCTATTAATTGTTAATTGTTTTAACTAATTAAATTGGAAAAAACTGAAAAAAAAATTGAATTACGGACAGAGCCGAGCCGGCTATATTTAAACATAACCGGGCCGGCTATATTTAAACATAACCGGGCCGGCCTCCCTTTTTTTTTTTTTTTTTGAATAGAAATGATATTCCTTTGGTCCACTTTTTATAGTATACTACATTATTGATTATTAACTTTTTAAAATGCTATATTTTTGTTAGATTAAACTTTATAAAACATAAATAAAAACCCCTAAACCCAAAACTCTAAATCCTAACCAAAAACCTCAAAACCCTAAACACTAAATCCCTAAATCGAAAACCCCTAAAATGTAACCCCTAAATTTTCGTTAGATTAAACTTTTTAAATTTTATGTTTTTGTTAGATTAAATTTTTGTTTTACGTAAATTTTATACTTCTGCTAATTGTTATTGTCATTTATTTATTTATATTAATTGTAAACTTGTTATTGTTAATTTTAGATGTCAGGACCCCTAAAATGTAACCCCTAAATTTTTGTTAGATTAAACTTTTTAAATTTTATGTTTTTGTTAGATTAAATTTTTGTTTTACGTAAATTTTATACTTCTACTAATTGTTATTGTCATTTATTTATTTATATTAATTGTAAACTTGTTATTGTTAATTTTAGATGTCAAGAGTTGGTGGTAGTGGCGGTGGTGACCAATCAGGGCAGAAATCTTATAGCGGGAGGCTGAAGGATCGAATAGTAGTTGCATCCGCCCGAGCAAAAGCAAGTAAGAAGCAGAGGCAGGATAGTCAGCAGCCTATTGTCAGCAGTACTCGTCAGCAGACTCCACCGATAGTTCATCTAGCCAGTGTTACTCGTGAGCGGACTCCACCAGCTTTTTCGACTAGTCAGGGATCTTTTCATATCGGTGGTCCTTCGCCAATGGCTGAGAGTGATTTGGCGGCAGAACGAGAATTAGAGGAAATTGGGGGACATATGTTTCAGTCAGGTCCTTCTGCTAGTAGTCAGATAACAGGTTCGACCATGAGGCCTGGACGGGGAAAGGGTGCTATGAGTGCTGTGCATTTTCAGCAGTTGCATCGCAACTATCAGATCCAGATGGGTAGGAGTGACGATGACGATGACGATGATGTTGATGTTGATGATGATGATAACGACGCTGACGACGACGAGGATGTTGCTATTGGTCGAGGAGGTCGAGGTCGTGGGCGTGGGCGTGGTCGTGGTTGTGGATGGGGACGAGGAGTTGATACTGATAATGATGAGTGGATGTTGTTGGATGCACATCCAGGGGGCCCGCCACGCCGACTTTGCTTACTGGTTTTCTTGGCCATATTGCGCATGCAATATGGAATGACGAGGTAAAATAAATTATTTTCATGCATAATTTTGACTATTTTTATTAATATTTTTTTAAGAGATTGGTAATGATAATTATTAAATGGGTGATATTTTTTTAACAGGAAAGGCAAGTGTTAATTTGTCATAATGCTGCTGATCGCCTTACTAAATGGGTGATATTGTGCCATCAGACGAACGAACTTATTAACGGGACTGGGTTAGGACATTTGAGGCAGTGCATGTTTCAGCACCTAAACATGACTTTGATTTCTGCGTTTGTCGAGCGATGGCACCCGGAAACGAATAGTTTCCATATGCCATTTGGTGAGATGTCTATCACTCTACACGATGTTCATTACATTCTACGGATTCCAGTTACAGGGAATGTTGTCATCACGAACACATCAATATCGGGAATCAAGGGTCAGCTGTCGGCCCTATTAGGAATGACTATGTTTGAGATCAACCAGCAGCTAAAGTCGAGCGGCATTAAATTCAACCTATTAATGGAACGTTTAAGCCCAGAAGCAGTTAGTCCAAGAAATAGGGCGATGGATTATATTATGTGGTTGCTGGGTGCAACATTATTTTTAGACAAGACCCAGAACCGATTAACTATTCACTATTTGCCATTATTGGCGAGCTTAGCAGACGTTTCAGGTTATGCATGGGGTGCAGCTGCCTTAGCATATTTATACCGCCAGCTAGGTATTGCTTCTAGGTCGAATACCGCCCAAATCGCGGGGTGTTTGACTTTGCTGCAGGTGTGTATAATTAATTATTAAAATTTAATTATGTAATTTTTTTTAACACAGTTAATTGACATTTTTTTTAGACTTGGATCTACGAGTATTTTCCTACATTTAGACCGAGCAGGAGGCAAGGATGGACTCCGAACCTGCCGTGTTCATTAAGATGGGCCCCCACTGCGACACCTAGGATGTCACAGACAGCTCTGCTAGAGTATAGTCGTGCACTAGATCGCTTATCTGTTGATATGGTACGTATTTTATTTATTTTTATGTCATTGAATAGAATAATAATTTATTTTATATCGTCATTTTTTATTAATGATGTTTAATTATTTTATAATATAGGTGGCATGGACCCCATTTGAAAAAAATCCGACCGCAGAAGTCCCAATTACTCTTTTCTCGGGCATAATTCATTCCAAGGATATTACCGAGCTGTACATGCCTGATCGATGCCTGCGACAGTTTGGGTATACACAAGTCATACCGTCTCAGGTATACATCCCAAGTGTGGTGTATAGAGGTCGAAAGGCTCATAGGTACAAATGCAGGCACGATCTTATGAAGAGGGCATGGCAAGAATGGCGACTTGTTCTGATAAATTTGAGCGCCGTTGGGTCTTCTGTAGCAAGTCACCCAACTGAGACGGTAGACAGTTACTTGGCTTGGTTTATGGAGCATTCTCATCCTCGAGTCTCGCCGTTGGGTAGGAGTGCCGATGCTGCTGGGGAAGTTGATCCCCAAGAGATACCCGAAGCATCTACGGTGAGTAATTATATTAATTTTGTATATCGTCATTTTTTATCAATCATTTTACTATATTTGATTTTGACATAACTATTAACACTTGCAGCGGCTGCACTGGGTAGCTAACCAATTGCAGCTTCTTCATCCCAAAAGGCGGGAGGAAACAAACGAAGTTGTATTTTGGGAGACACTTGATGACTTGTGTATTAAAGTAAGAGAATGGATGTAGATGAACATGTTGTCGACTTTAACTTTAGCCAGGACGAATATATGTATTATTTACTTATTTTGGGATGATGTTTTGGTTTCAATCTTTATGTATGATAAACTTTTTCCTAACTTTACATTCTATAAGTGTTGGACATTTCAAATTGATAGAAAAATGCCTAATTAATCACTGTAACATTACACAAGATAGAAAAGTTCATAATTAATCATTGTAACATTACACAAGGATAAGTGCTAACATGATAAACATTTTGATTATGTTTTCTTTTTAAACCAATGTTGTTCAAATTCTTTGATCGTTGCCTCCAAAAAGGAAAATTCTCCCAGTGTGCAATGTTGGGATCACAAATGTTTTTCCAACCAGGTATAATCTTTGGCATGGGAGAGAACTCAGGCATATATAATGCTATGAAGTGGTTTCCATTAACCAAACCGAAGTCTATCTGTTCAGATGGTGGTGCACCTTCTTCGAGGTGAGACTTTAGTGGTAAGTATGTTGTGCTTTGCTGAAGTGACCAACATGTGACGATCTTTTGGTACTTGGTCGCAATCACAAGTCCCAAGTCCATGAGTTCCAAATAATGGTCTTCGGGTGCCGGAGAGTGATACCATTCAAGTCTATATTTTTCTGAATTTACTACATGATCTTGCAAAGCTAGTACATAAAAATCCCAGTTTTCCCTGAGCTCATGGAGCAAATCGAGTCTCACATCAAGCCAACGCTCCTCATTACCATACTGAAATAGGGCAATTACTCTGAACCCACAATTTCCATCCCCCTTCACATTTACATAATCATCAATGAAGTCATGAACGAAGGATGGTATCTGCGAATGCGAATGGAAATGAATTGCCCGTACTATGCATCGATGGAGAACGACCTCGACCTCGACCGGAGATGGACATTGGGTCACTCTTTGGCCCAGTGGAGTAGGTCCTATCTACGTGCTCCCAGCCTGACTACTCCCTTTTAGTTGAGTTTTCCCTCGAACGTCCTTTGTGAGGCTCGTGTTTAGGTGTACCTGTTGTCGCCGCATGAGAATGAAAGTATGCGTGGAATTGGCTGGCATAATGCTGCTTTCTGTCTTCAGGCTTCTTTTTTATATCATACATAAGGTTGTTGAGCAATTCATCTGCCACAGAGTAGCTCCCATCCGGTTCAGCAAATATTTCTCCCTCCATATGTATAGTCCTCCAAAACACGTGGATACCGTGGGGATCAATCAGTAGATTAGCGGCCTTCAACAAATTCATTTCATGTGCACACGGTAAGCCATGTGTTAGTCTGAACGAACAGCCACATTTTTTAGCATCAGTACCAATATTCTTTTTCTGACCCCGTACGTCAACCTCTTCGATAAGCAGTTGAATACAATGGTGTGAGACTTTACCTCTCAAGTTAAAAAACAATAACCTATCTGTTACTGTCAAATCAAAGTTCCTTGCCCTTTCAAATGTAGTCTTGATCTCATTGAATTGGAGCTCGATCAAGTCATGGATCTGCAGGACTAAACTATCCAAACTGTTTGCCGATGTTTTTAACCAACTCTTTGACATCCCATATGCACTCTCCACTCTATTGTAAGACATCACATAAAAAATTATTAGATCAATGTAAAATTGGATTTCTTAAACCATTAAATTAAAGATAAATGTAAAAATAGTACCTGTTGGTAGTTTGTGTTCCAAAATGCACGTAATTTTTGGTCCAAGCATTGACAAATCGATCTCTGTACGGCTCCAACCATTCCTTCTTCACGTAAGTGACCTGAGGTGAGATCCATATCCAAGCTTTCCATCTGAGCCAACATAAGCTGATATTCCTCCTCAGTATTGGCGTGCACTATCCTTTGCCATTTTGAACTAAATGCTTCGGTAAATCTTTTATTTTTCATCAGCTGTACCAAATATTTTCCCACGTTCTTCGATATGTGTCGCCTACATAAAAGATGTTTTGACTTGGGAAAATGAAATTCAATAGCACTCATTAAAGACAGTTCTCGATCAGTAACTATCACATCAGGAGCCGCAGCTCTATAAAACATCATCCGCAGCTGCGACATTGCCCAATAGAAGCTTGTTTTCCTCTCATTTCTTAAGAAGGCGAATGCTACGTGATAATTTTTTCCCGTCGATGTAATCCCAATGATCTCCAACATAGGAATATCATATTTGTTTGTCCGATACGTACAATCCATACACAAAACATACGGATATAACGTGAGCAGCTCCTGCGCCTTCGGGTGAGCAAACATGACATCGTCCAAAATGTTTGTCCCCTCCACGTGCCTAAACCATGTCTGGTATCCCAAATTCTTTAACAAATAAAAAAAATACTGCATCTTTGTCATGTTGCCCCTTTTATTAATTCGTATCTTCTGCTGGGCATTTTGTACCTGCGAGCATTAAATAAAATTTACGTCAATAATGAATCTAAAAAAATGTTATCAATTATTTAAACATATTTCTCACTAAACGCATTGATTTCTGTACCTGTCTCAAATTGCTGCAGTTTTTTGGATTTTCTTTCTTTATGGCGTTTAGTATCTGTTTCCCCTTTATGTTTGCATGACTTAATTCTTTGATCATACCAAATTCCTTCTCAGTAAACGCCGTTTCAGATCTATGCCATTTGTGATAATCCGACAATGGATGGTTGTGTTTGGCCTTCTCTTTTTTAATGATCACGTTCCACTTACCAAGGATATTTTCCACAGCTATTATTTCAAACGGGCACTCTATTTTTTTTGTGCCTCTCAAATTTCGGTCCGCTTCATCCAACTCTCCACCATATTTGTAAACCCCATTCCTCTCACATCCAAACCACAACCTTTTACATCCGTCCGCTCTTGTTTTCTGCCTTGAATTCTTGAAGTACATATTCTGTTCTTTTTCTATTGCTCTAATCCAAGCTTCAACTTCTTCTCGACAGACAAACACGTCATTAGTCGCAAAAAAATGAGACACATCAGGGAAATGTTCCGTATCATCATTAACGATGTGAATATCCTGCAAATAATAATGTAACATTAAAAAAAAAACAATTGTCCATGTATTGAATTAAAGTATGTTACTTCATTTGTATATAGTGTAATTATATTTAACATAAAAAAAAATATAAAAAAAAAAACCAACACAATTTTATTTACAAAAAAAAATAGAAAACAGGGTAGGGCCGGGCCGGCGTTAATGATTATAGCCGGACCGGCTATATAACAAATGGGCCGAGCTGACTTTTTGTTATATAGCCGGGCCGGCTATAGTCATTAAGGCCAGGCCGTTTTTCCTTAATTGGGCCGGAACGGCTAAAATTAAAATGGCCGGGCCGGCTATATTTGTCCGTCAAAAAACCCTAAATTAAATGAAATACATTAAAATAAATTAAAAAACGTACCGTAAAATAGCTATCTGCGGTAAAATTACCGTTATTGTTGTAATCCATATCTCCTTATATAAAGATTTAGATTGAAATTATTAGAGGGAGAAAGTGAGAGATAAAGTGAGAGTGAGAGTGAATGTGAGAGTGTGAGAGTTAAAGTGAAAGTGAGAGTAAAAGGTGAGAAGTGAAGAGTGAGAAGTGAGTTTTATATTTTATTTAGCTTAGTTTGTTTTTGTAAACAGTACATTACATAAGTAGTTCGTTAAATTTGTCCGAACAAATAAACAGTACACTAAATCTAACTGCACCAATATATTTATTAAGAACTCTAATCTTTTTTATCTCTAATACTAATTAAGGGTAATTTTGTCATATTTTAAAAAATTTCATTAAAAAGGTGCGTTGTTTAGCGCAATCGGGTGCGTCATTTAGCGCCCATGAGATTTTATTCTAGTGGGCTCATCAGACTTTCTTTCACAGAGGGTACAACACCGGGCTGAAATAGATGGAGCGGCCTGTAACCCTAATAGATGTCGCCATAAAATTTCGACAGATTGACATATGTGTGCTGCGACAATTGAGCCTTAGCATTATGATTCTGATAATTTCTTCGCCGAGTGTTTCAAGAAAAGTTGTGAGTCTTTGATGATTTTGGTCCATTTGAATTTCAAAAAATTGGATCGATTTGAGTTTCTTGAAGGAGTTAGGGATACGTACAGATTGAGCTTCGAATGAAGAGATGCTGATTTGGGTGTTTGACTTTTTTTCCTAAAATCTGGGATTGAATTCTGCACCTCAGTTGATGAAAAACTGAAGAAAGGAACCCAATTGCCAATTGGGATGAAACTAGTAGTTTGATATTTATGTCTAAATGTAGTGATTGAATTGATAGTTATTAGTAAGGGTATTTTTGGAATTTAAAAAAATAGTAAGCTTTCATTCAAAAATTTGAACGGAGTGATGAACGTGGGATTTATGTTAAGTATAGTGATAAAATTGTAAAAAAAAAAAAAGTAAGGTTAGTTTAATGAATTTTCTATCAAAATAAGGTTAGTTTAATGAATTTTTTTATCAAAGAGGAGAAGCATACTAACGAGAAATTTTTATCAAAGAGGAGAAGCATACTAACGAAAAAAAAAGAAGTTGCAGATCTTACTCTTGTATTCGCTCCATGTGCCATGCGCAAACATGCATAGCAAATCAAGGTATATGGATTGATCTGTTCCTTGGAGCTGCATAAAAGTGATTAAAACAAGCATGAATAATGAAAAAAGATACAATTTCTAACATGGACAAGTGAATAGGTTGATCTCAAACATAAAATTTAAAAATAATAAAACTGCCCAGGTCATTAAATGATCCACGGATTAGTTGTGGACAGTCTAAACTCCTAAATGTATGGGAAACATAGCGAGGTGAAGCAATTTCTAGTCTACGCCTTAATGCCAAGATCCTTCATCATTTGAAACAAAATTGGGCTTGAAGAGCCCATTTGTTCGAACGTTTTGGCCAAAACGTAAGGTTAAAACGTAGCTTATTCCCTAACTTAGCGTTTCAATGCTGCGGTAGAAAAAGCTACGTTTTCAAAACGCCGCTGCGTTTTAAAACGCTGAAATTCCTAGTTTTTTCCCAAAATGTAAATTTTAAAATACAGTAGGGAATAAAAAACTGCTTTTTGACATAATATTTCAAACGCATTTATAAAGAAAAAAGTCGCGTTTTAAATAATCTGCGTTTTAGAAAAGCTGCGTTTTCAAAACGCTGCGTTTTGAAAACGCTACACCAAACAGGCTCTAAGAAGGACAAGGGCACAGGGTCAATCTCAACAGTCTAATCAAACCCATGATGTATCACTAGAAGATCAAAGTGGAAAGCTGAAAAATTATACGACTCAACTCTTTCTTTCTCCCAAACCTTTTCCCAATTACTTGGGGTAGGCTACATGAATTCTTTTTTACCATTCGATTCGGTCCAAAGTAAGGACATCACACACGCACCACATTCATATAATTCTTTCTTACATATGTCCATGTTAGTTTTGGTCTTCCCCTTCCCCTTCCCCTATTTCTAGTATGATTGATGTTGATAAACTCACACTTTGTAACTAGTGCACTAATCGGTCTACGTTGTATGTGTCCAAACCATCTAAGGCAATCTCCTAATCTGTTGTTAGGGCAATTTTTATTGTCTCGTGAATTTGTTTATTTTGAATTTTAACTTTTCTAGTTTTACCACATATTCATCTTAACATTTGCATTTTAGCTACACTCATATAGTTAACATGCTCTTTCTAAGTTGCCCAGCATTCAATTCCATAAAGTAGAGCGGGTCTAATAGATGTTCAATAAAACTACCTTTTCAACTTAACCGGTATACGTTGATCAATAACACTCCGGATGCACTTCTCTATTTCACCGAGCTTGATTTTATCCTATGAATAGCATATCTTTTACCTCATTGATATTGATCCAAAATATAGAAATTGTTCTTTCTGTAGTATTTCTCGACCATCTAATCTAACTTTGTCCCTGCTATTACTCCTTTTACTGCTAAAGTTACATTCCATGTACGTTTTACTCCTACTTATTTTAAAGCGCTTGATTTCTAAAATTTCTCTCCATTTTTTTAACTTATCATTGTCCCCATTTTTCGTCTCATCAATCAAAACAATGTCATCCGCAAACAGCACGCAGTATGGTATATCTTCTTGTATATGTTTGGTTAATTCATCCATCACTAAGACAAAAAAAATAGGGACATAAGGCCGACCCTTTGTGTACTCCTACAGTAATTGAAAACTCACAAAGTCTCTCCCGATGTAGTTCTAACTAACGACGCAACTCCATTGTACATATCCTTAATCACATCAATATACCTCACTCTAACTACTTTCTTCTCTAACACCCACCAAATTAAAAAAAGAATTATTTGTAAATTATTTTTTCCCTCTCTATATCTTTCTATCGGCCTTCTTAAAAAGTAGATCGTTTCCATTGTCGACCTTCCTGACATAAAACCAAACTGATTCTCTGTTATTGTTGTTTCCTGCTTCAATCTATTCTCCAATATTCTTTTCCAAAGCTGAAATATTATTTGAATTCCTAATGACCAATTGCTAAGTGGCATGTTGACTCAATATCTATCACACCAAGTTTATCTTCTTATGGAGGTGAGATGTAAAGCCAAGCACCAATATATTTAAAAATTGACTATGTCTTCTTCTTTTTCAATATATCTTAAGTGGTTCTGGAAAAAGAATTAATCAAAAAATAAATTTCTTTGAACCATAAAATCGAACCGAACCATTGGTTCGATTTCGGGACTCAGGCGGTTTGGTTCGGTTAAAAAAATAAAACCGGTATGAGGTTCGGTTCGTGGTTTTGGCATAAACCGAATCATGTATACCCCTAATTTAAACTAAAAAGTAAGCCTAATTTTTCACATGAAATCCCTAATTTGGGTTCTAAAACAAAATTAAAAATCCTTAATTGCAATCAAACTAGAGCATTTTTACAGAACATAACATGAGAGGAGAGATAGTACCTTGAAATGAGGGAGCGAAGCAGGAAAGAAATTCGAAATGCACGAGGGGTAACTGCGCCTAAGGATAAAAAATCAAAGCTTATGGAAGGAATGGGAAATAGACGCCATTTACCAGGAAAAGACGAGAGAAAGAAGCAAAATGTGTCACACCCCAATTCAAGCTCCTAAACAGAGCCCAAATTCGGGCATGAACCTACTATACATAATCAAAATAACCACCTATTTAACATAACACAATTGCTAAATAGAAACATGGCGACATGCCATTCAACTTCATAAACTAAAGAATATACAACTGAGTTTACACAACTCATCCAACTTATATACAAACCAAAAGAGAAGATATACAGCCTTTATATACAATACAAAATACACCAGTGTTTGATATATTGACAGTATAAAAAGACCATTGTCTAACCATATACACAAAATAAAAACTACCCCAAAAGAGAGTCAACCACCTGCTATCTTACAGCGAGCCGCACAGCCTCATGCACGTGACCCCTTCGTCTTGCTTCGATCTAAGGAAAACATTAGTAAAAGGGTGAGTCACCTATGACCCAGTAAGATTCCACTATACTTATGCATGTTATGCATGTATACAACAGTAATAGGATGCTAACACGTAGCAACATGTAATCATCATAACCGATAAACAACTAAATCTCATTACCAGCGCAAAAGGGCTCACGACTGCCAACTGTCCCATACCAATTGGAAGTAATGACCAACTTACAAAGCAATGAGCTAAACAACATCTCATATCACGTATTAAAGCAAGTAGTAACATCACGAGATCATATACAAGAGGATATCAAAGTCGAGATACACCTCCGACTAATCAGCTCCCCTTATAACACCATTTGATTTTGAAGTTCATATCATATCATTTCAAGTCGTATATTCAGTGGAATAAGTCAACATGCCCCGAGTCCCTACAACCTTGGCAATCATGAGACAATACCACTCTTATCCAATAATCTACATGGTATACTCCCTATTTTGGCCGAATAGGGACGCATGCCAGATTAAGATCGCCACAACCTGACTATCACTGCACTCCACCCCATGACATTCGGTGGTCAATTAAAACCCCTTGAAAGTTATAATTCATTTGTGCACTTTTATTAACCAATTCCATATTTACATATCATTTCGTATTCGTTTACAATTTTGAGTATTTCGTTTATCCTTCAAGGATCAATACGATGATTTCTATATTCACCAATTAACACAAGTAGCAAGTTACCCATATCAAACAACTCAATTTCAAGTCACAACCTCACTTTCATAGCCATGTTACACACTTTAATTCAACTAGTTTTTCACCGGTTTCACAATTTCAAGTATACCATCGATTAACAACTTATTCAAGGTTCATATAACCACCAATACACTTTATTAACACATACCCATAATCATAAGAACCTATCAAACAACTTAGCATGGCTGAAATTCACAATTTCACCATAATAACAACTCAATAATCACATATAACCGAAATTAACCGATTAAACTACAAACATGGATAAGCTAGAGGTCCCTTACCCAATTAGAGAGCTAATCCACCGATTATTCCCTGGAATCCAGTGACTAAACCAGCCAACAACTCACTTACACCAACCCCTTTGAGCTGCCTTAAAGAAAGAACAAGAAATCAAGCAAGAACACCTTGAAACCTTAGGTTGATTTGATGAAGTTTGAAGAATTTTTGAGAGAGAAATGTGTATTTTGGTGTGTTTAAGGCCTGTGATATGATCCCTCCCTAATTACCCACGAACTAGGCCAGCCAAGGGAGCAAAAAGCATGAGGTGGCAGCAAGAACAACTCAAAAGACTGAGCTGTCAACATTCTAGATCAGGATTGGCGCGAGCGCACCTAATATTCATCCTCTAGGCCATTTTTTCTGTTTCGCTCTATTTCCTTGGTTCTATTGCTCGGGTACTCCTAGATTTGATTGTATAACACTTATAACACATCAAATGTTGTCTCTAAAGGTTCCATATCATCCTAGGATCAAATCAATGTCACAACAAAGTTTACAAACACGAAAACAACATCGAAAACTGATTCGTTTTGCAACTTCGAAATAACACAACATCTTTCTCTTTTTCAATGCTTGATTTAACATTATGAAACCTATATAACATCAAGTATATCTAGGTTCAAAGTATTATGGATCATCTCTTCCATTTCAATTCAATTTATACCACGGAATCATGTAAGAAAGTAATATACCGAGACATGCAAACATGAGTTTACGACTCATCTATTCTTAATCATGAGCCAAGATAATTAAGTTAACAATGCATGCACATAATCATAAGATTAATATGCTAATGAAATACTTGGGTATTATACCCTCTCCCCCTTAAAATAATTCGACCCCGAGTTGAATTTCTTACTTTAGTCTTCAAATAAGTAAGGGTACTTGTGTCACACCCCAATTCAAGCTTCTACACATAGCCTAAATTCGGGCATGACCCAGCTAAACAATATCCAATAACCACCTGATAAACAATATATAATAGCAAAAATAAAACATGGCTACAAGCCACTTAACCTCACGAACTGAAAATATACAATTGAGTTTACACAACTCATCCAACTGATATACAGACCAACATAAAAGGCATCCAACCTTTATATACAATACAACAGAAACAGTGTTTGAAACCTAGACAGTATAACAACCACTGTCTGACATATATACAATAAAGTCTACCCCAAAAGAATAACCACCTTCTAATCTCGCGACGAGCTGCACAGCCTCACGCACGTGAACCCTTCGCCTCGCTCCGATCTAAGGAAAAATAATAATGAAAGGGTGAGTTACCTATGACCCAGTAAGATTCCACTTAACTTATACATGTTATGCATGTATACAACAGTAATAGGATGCTAACACATAGCAGCATGTAATCAGCATAAGTAATAACCAATTAAGTCAGATGTAATCAGCATAATCAATGACCAACTAAGTCCCATTACCAGCACAAGAAGGATCACGACTGCCAACTGTCCCATACTAGTTGGAAATAATGACCAACCTACAAAGTAATGAGCTAACAACATTTCATATCGCATTTTAAACAAGTAGGGATCACATATATCAGGATATAAGAGTCGAGGTACACCTCCGACTCACCAGCTCCCCTTAAAACACCATTCGATTTTGAAGTTCATATCAGATCATTGTAACCATATGATTCGTATTTCGAATATTCTGCAAAATAAGTCAACATGCCCTAAGTCCCTACAACCTTGGCATCCATGTGACAACACCACTCTTGTCCAACAATCTACGTGATGTACCCTATTTTGGTCGAAAATAGGGAGGCAAGCCAGATTAAGGTCGCCACAACCCAACTATCACTGCACTCCACCCTATGATAATCAGTAGTCAACCGAAACCCCCTAAAAGTTAGTGTTCGAATGTGCACATCCAGTTAGTCAAATTCAAGTTCACACTTTATTCAATATTCATTTACAATTTTGGTATTTCGTTCATCCTTCAAGGATCAATTCAAGTTCTATATATACGAATCAACATAATGAACATGTTAACCATCTCCAACCATTCGATATCAAGTCATAAACCCTAAATCACAAGCATGTCACTCACTTTATTTAGGTCAACTTCTTGCCGATTTCACCAATTCACGTATATAATCGAATTACAACATTTTCAAGGCTCATATGAACATCAACACACTTTATTAACACATACCCATAATCATATCAACCTAATAAACATCATAGCATGGCTGGAAATCACAAACTTTCCATAATAACAACTTAGCAATTGATAATAGCCGAAATAAACTGATTAAACTACAACATAGATAAGCTAGAGGTCCCTTACCAAATTAAAGAGCTAAACCACCACTAAACCCCTAGATTTTAGTGCTGAAGTCAGCCACAAACTCACTTAAACAAGTTCTTTGTTGCTGCCTTGAAAGAAGAAACAAGAACTCTTGAAACCCTAGGTCAATTTGGTGTTTATGGAGAGAATTTTAAGAGAGAATTGAGTGTTTTCTGTGTTTAGAAGGCTGGAAAATAGTCTTCCCCTGTTTACCCACATTCTAGACCAGATAAGGGAGCAAAGCATGAGGTAGAAAGCAAGAAAACTTAAAATAATAAAATCTGGAGCATTCTGTCCTTACCAAGCGCGCTAGGGTGCAAGTTGTGCGCGTTAAGGCGCGCACTGTTCATACAACCTTGCGCAATTTTTGGTTTTCGCTCCATTTTCTAGATTCGATCGCTCGTGCACTCCTAGGTTTGATTGTACAACATTTATAACACATCAAAGGATGTCTCTAAAGGTTCAACATCATCCTAGGATCAATTTAAAGTCACGATAAAGTTTGCAAAACCGAAAACAACGTCGACAACTTCTTCGTTTTGTAACTTCGAATTAACACAACATATTTCACTTTTTTAAGGCTCGATTTAATAACATGAAACCTATATAACATCAAGTATATCTAGGTTTAAGTATCATGGTTCATCTCTTTCATTTCGGTTCAATTTACGTACGTTACGAAACAATGCAAGAAAGTAACGTACCGAAACATAAAATCATGAGTTTACGACTCATCTAATTGATATCATCAACCACGATAATCAAATTAACCATGCATGCACATAATCATATGATTAACATGCTAATGAGATGCTCGGTTATTACAACTTGTTTCTCATTGCTTCTTCTATTTCATGACTTTGCCACATGACTTTTACCATCGATATTGTCTTTATTCTCAGCACTTGTTCCTTTTGATCCAAGATTTATACAGGTTGCTCCACGTATGATAAATCAGGTTGAAGGTTTACAGGTTCAACCTCTAACACATGTGAAGGATCAAAAATATACTTTCTCAGCATTGATACATGTAAGACATTATGAATCACCTCAATTGCTGATGGCAATGCCACTCGATATGCCAGTTTCCCCACTCTTTCCAAGATCTTAAAAGGCCCAACATACCTCAGTGCAAGTTTTCCTTTTTTCCTAAATCTCTTAACACCCTGGACTGGAGAAATTCTTAAGAACACATGATCACCTACTTCGAATTCAAGATCTCTTCTCGGCATAGCTCTTCTGTAGACTCTGTGTAATAAGAAGCCTATCCCGAATCACATTCACATGATCAGTAGATCCTTGTACAATTTCTGGACTCCATATCTTTGTTTCTCCCACTTCATCCCAATAAATTGGTGATTGACATTTTCTGCCATATAGTGCTTTATAAGGTGCCATTCTCATACTTGATTGGTGACTATTATTATATGCAAACTCTGCCAATGGAAGATAAGTATCCCATCTACCTTTGAAATTAAGTGAGCAAGCTCGCAGCATATCTTCTAGTATCTGAATAGTCCTCTCTGATTGCCCATTTGTGTGAGGATGAAATGCAGTAATAAGGCTCAATTTGGTCCCCAGTGCTTTTTGAAGTGTCTGCCAAAATCTTGATGTAAAGCGAGGATCTCGATCAGAAACAATGCTAACAGGTACTCCATGCAATCTTACAATCTCCTGGATATATAATATAGCAACCTGATGTAATGAAAATGTCATCTTCACAAGCAAAAAATGTGTAGACTTGGTAAATCGATCCACGACCCAAACTACATCATGTCCTCGACCTGTTCTCGATAATCTAGTTACAAAATCCATTCCAATGTTTTTCCATTTCCACTCTGGAATCTCTAGTGGTTGAAATAATCTTGCCAATCTTTGATGTTTAGCCTTTACTTGCTGACACGTCAAACATTTAGATACATAACTTGCAATTTCCCTCTTCATATTATTCCAACAGAAAACTCGTTTCAAATTTCGATACATCTTAGTACTCCCAGGTGTATAGTATATTTCGATTTGTGGCCTTCATCCATTACTTGCTACTTGTTCTCTGGATCATCAGGAATATATACTCGACCTCTCTGAACTTTAATAACCCATTGTTATTAACAGGGAAATCTTCTTCTTCTTCACCCTCCTTTAACTTCTTTACAATCTTTTGTAACTCAACATCTTGTTCTTGTGCCTCTTTAATTCTCTCAAGTAACATTGGTTGAACACGAACATTTGCAAAGATGATGCCATGGCTCGATTGGCAAGGATTCCATTGACATACATCTTTCAGCATCTTCCACTCCCGAATCATCAAACATGAAACATACATCTTTCTACTAAAAGCATCAACGACCACATTAGCTTTTCCTGGCTGATACAAGATGGTGGTCGTGATCCTTAAGTCTTTCCATTAATCGACGTTGACGATTGTTTAACTCTTTTTGAGAGAAAAGACACTTCAAACTCTGGTAGTCAGTATATACTTCAAACTTTGCCCCATACAGATAATGCTTCCATTTATACAATGCCGTAATGATAGCCGCTAACTCCAAATCATGCGTAGGATAATTCTGTTCTCACGGGATCAGTTTCCTCGAGGCATAAGCAATGATTTTCCCATTCTGCATTAATACACAACCCAGTCCTTCTTTAGAAGCATCGCTATACATAATGAAATGTTCATTCCCATCAGGCAAGGCAAGAATTGGAGCTGATGTCAATCTTTGTTTAAGTTCCTGGAAACTATTCTCACACTTATCATCCCACACAAAAGGAATTTTCTTTCGAGTCAAATTTGTCATTGGAGTAGCAATTTTCGAAAATCCTGGTATGAATCTTCGGTAATACCCAGCTAAGCCTAAAAAACTACGAATCTCTGTAACTGTACTGGGTTGCTTCCATTCAACAACTGCCTCCACCTTAGTAGGATCAACTGCAATGCCTACTTGTGACACGACATGCCCCAGAAAAGTAACTTATTTCAACCAGAATGCACATTTACTAAACTTGGCATATAATTTCTTCTCTCGCAGTAAGCTTAGCACCAATCTTAAATGATGTTCATATTCTTTTTCAGACTGATAAGGTTGAAAGATTCTATTCGTCAAATCCATAAAAATTGCAGGTGCATTAGTTAACCCAAATGGCATAACAATGAACTCATAATGCCCATACCTCGTCCTGAAAGCAGTCTTTGGAAGATCTTCTGCTCGAATTCTCAATCGGTGATAACCACTCCTTAAATCAAACTTTGAAAATATAATGGTCCCATGTAACTGGTCAAACAAATCATCAATGTTTGGTAAATGATTTTTGTTCTTCATAGTTACCTGATTCAGCTGTCGGTAATCAATACATAGCCTCAATGTCCTATCTTTCTTCTTTATAAACAAAACTGGTGCACCCCAAGGTGAAACACTTGGCTTAATAAACCCCCTGTCAAGTAACTCCTGTAACTGAATCTTCAATTCCTTTAATTCAGCAGATGCCATTCTATAAGGTACTTTTGATATTGGTGTTGTGCCTGGCAGTAACTCAATACAAAACTCTATCTATTGTTCAGGTGACATTGATATATCATCAGGAAACACATCTGGATACTCACATACTACAGGTACCTCTTCAAGCTTAGGTGTGGCTTTCTGCTTATCATACACATATGCCAAATACACAGTGCACCCACTAGCAATCAATTTACAAGTCTGTAATGCAGAAATGATATGTAATCTACTACCCCCTTTTTCGCCCAAGAACTGCAACTCAGGCTGATTCTAATAAATTCTAGTGGAAAATATAGTGCATATTTTCAAATCCAAAGTTGACCACTTTGGTAGTTGACGTAGCACTTATTCATAGTGTAACCACTTCAAATATCGTGTATATTTACTTCCTGCAATTGTGTTTTTGATTATCACTTGAATATTTTCAGATTCTAACATTTCCAGACAAACAACTGATCTTGCCTAGGCAAGATCAGCCATTCCAACTTGCCCTATACTTCACAGTCTTCTGTTGCAAACTATTTTCTAAACACTTTTATTACTTTGTGAAGTAATTTTTATTAAAACCTTTTAAAATTGGACATGGCTATTTAACCCCCCCCCTTCTAGCCTAATTGAGCCTATTGGGATCTAACAATTGGTATCAGAGCAGGTCCCGAGTTCGATTCCTATGCCTAGCAGAATGTACTTGTTGGGGGGGGGGAGGACCTTTCGCAGAGCTGGACTCTGCGTCGTCGCAGTTGACTTTGTGGATGATTCTGCGCCTAGTACTTGTTGGGGGGGGGAGATTGTTGGGGATGGACCAGCAGCTCGGGAAGCTACTTTTGTGAAGGTTTAAAGAAAATCGATTGCGCCTTCCTAACAGCTATAGCTTTTGGGAAAGATGGTAGCGCTGAGATCCTAAGACGTTGTCATTTCCTTTACAATATGCAAGTAGCTTCACCACATTCTTGTGGTGAATTTCAGTCAAACACTTTTATTCTGCCTGCCAATTCAAAAGTAAATTATCAAAAATAAAAATAAACATCATGGATATCTGGGGAAGAGAAAAAGGAAAATATTGTTCATGTTCTTACTCGAAATGGTCGTGTTTAATACTACCATACACTTTGATAGCAACTTCTTGGTTTTCATAGTTGCCCTTGAAAATTTGCCGTTTCCTCCCTCGCTAGTTAGAGGTGCCCAAACGGTTCAAACCGCCGGTTCTGGTTTGCCAAACCGCTATTGTACAAACCGTAACCGAACCGTATATGACCGGTTCTGGTTCGGTTTCTCAATTTTTTTATTTTTTAATTTTATTAAAAAAAACTATTATAAAGTGTACAAAAATGTGTTATATTTTTTAAATGCAGAAGCTATAAATTGTAAAAACTTTAGTTATGAAAAATTACAAGTATAAAATTTTTTTGTAAAAGTTTTGTAATAATAACAAAAATTTGAGAACCCAAAAAACTTACAATAAAAGTTTAGGAAGTGAAAAAAAAGGTAAAAAAAAAGTAGGGAACCGGAGAAAAACATTGAAAAATAAAAGCTTAGGAACTCAAAAATTTAAAAATTAGCTACTTTGGTGGTTCAAACTGCCGGTTTGGTACCGTGATTGAACTGGCAGTTTGGAACCAGAGAAGAACCGGCGGGTCACGATTTTTGATAAATAGAAACCAAAACCAAATCGTGGAACCGGCGATTCCGGTTCGAGGACGGTTCCGGTTTGTCATGGTTCCGATTTTGGCGATTTTCAAGGCGGTTCAGTTCCGGTTCGAACCGCCGGTTCCGAACCGTTTGGGCACCTCTATCGCAAATCTTCTCTTGAAATTGATTTGTTAAGTTACCAATTTCCTCCAATGTAAGATCTTTAGCTTGTTGCCCAATTTGATGTTTGTTTTTTGAGACGATTTGCTTGTCTTTGTTTTGCTCCCATGTAAGCTTTGTAGCTTGTTGCCCAGTTTGATATTTATTTTTCTTTGAGGCGATTTGGTTGTCTTTGTTTTTAAAGCATGAAGACATCCTTTGTATCTAAAAGCCCATTTCATAAAGCTATACTGTTACTAAGGGCCCGTTTGGTACAGCGTTTATAAAACGCAGTGTTTTAAAAATGCAGCGTTTTAAAAAATGCAGTGTTTTAAAAACGGAGATCTTTCCTTATAAATACGTTTGGGATATCACTTCAATACGCAGCTTTTTTTTCCTAGGATCGTTTTAAAACCTGCGTTTTGGAAAAAAGCTGGGAATTCCAGCGTTTTAAAACGCAGCGTTTTCTGCCGCAGTATTGAAACACATTTTTTGTAAATAAGCTGCGTTTTATCCCTGCGTTTTGGCCAAAACGCTCGACCAAACGGGCACTAAGCATTAAGCTAACAATCACAAGATCAGTTTGCAAATGAAACCAATTGCAGGCATTATGAGATTAGTTACAAATGAATTAATAAGTCCTTTCTCTCAATTTCCTCATCTTGCTTTTCGTTAAGTTGTTATCATTACTGATTCAAGGATTACAATTCCAATTTTGTTTAATTCTAATTTAATTAACACCATTGTATACATGAGCTGTTAGTAGGACCAGGATTATTGCGAATATAAGTAGAACAATCAAGACTAGAGGTACTCTTACATTGAAATTTTGGATAGAATGTGACAAATATAACATTTGAAGTACAAACCCAAAATCGTAAGGCATCAATTATAACATCTTCATTTAATCATCGAAATGTGTATTAAATCATCGAAATGTATACCTAGGGTAGGGGTCTTGCAATTAAAGAGGATAAAAATGTTTACCTAGGTAGAAGAGTAGTTTGACGGCCTTTGGAAGGAGATGTTGCCATTGGTAGTGCTGGTCGGTCAGGGTTGCCGGAGTTGATCGTTAGGGGATTGAGAGCTTGATCGGTGTAGGTCCTTTTCGTGTTAGGGGATTAGGAGCATTATAGGTGTTTGTCCTAGCGGAAAGGAGTCGGGGTCATTGAGGAGGTTGCTGGTGGGAGTGAGTTACCGTGACGGAGAGAGACCATGGGAGTATTGCTTTCTCTAGGAAAGGATTGAAGGTATTTAGCTTGGGTGGCAAGCCAAACAGAGTCCTCAGAAGCTCAAGCTTGATTTGAAAAAGTTCGACAATTCAATTAAAAATAAAATAATATTAAACAAAATTTTAGGCTCGTTTATTGTAAGCGGTCGAGCTTGAACATTAAAATAAAGCTCGTAAACGACCGATTCAATATTTTTAGGCACGATTTAATTTTTAGGCTAGGAACCGAACCGCCTTGAAAACCGCCAAAATCGAAACCGTGACGAACCGGAACCGCCGGTTCCACGCTTCGGGTTTCTATTTATCAAAAACCGTGACCCGCCGGTTCTTCTCCGATTCAAACCGCCGCTTCAATCCCGGTACCAAACTGGCGGTTTGAACTGCCAAAGTAGCTAATTTTAAAATTTTTGAGTTCCTAAGCTATTATTTTACACTATTTTTCTCCGGTTCCCTTTTTTTTTTTTTTACTTTTTTTTTTCACTTCCTAAACTTTTATTGTAAGTTTTTTTTGAGTCCTCAAATTTTTGTTATTAGTACAAAACTTTTGCAAAAACATTTTATACTTGTAATTTTTCATAACTAAAGTTTTTACAATTTATAGCTTTTGCAAAATTTTTTAAAAAATATAACACTTTTTTGTACACTTTATAATAGTTTTTTTATAAATAAAACTAAAAAATTTCAAAAAAATAAAAATAAAAAATGGGAAAACCGAACCGGAACCGGCCATACACGGTTCGGTTACGATTTGTACAAAAGCAGTTTGGCAAACCGGAACCAGCGGTTTAAACCGTTTGGCACCTCTAATTGGTGAGGGAGGAAATGACAAATTTTCAAGGGCAACTATGAAAACCAAGAAGTTGCTATCAAAGTGTATGGTAGTATTAAACAAGACCATTTTCAAGTAAGAACATGAACAACATTTTCCTTTTTCTCTTCCCCAGATATCCATGATTTTTATTTTTGATAATTTACTTTTGAATTGGTAGGCAGAATAAAAGTGTTTGACTGAAATTCACCACAAGAATACGGTGAAGCTTCTTGCATATTGTAAAGGAAATGACAACGTCTTAGGATCTCAGCGCTACCATCTTTCCCAAAAGCTATAGCTTGTTAGGAAGGCGCAACCGATTTTCCTTAAACCTTCACACAAGTAGCTCCCCGAGCTTGCTGGTCCATCCCCAACAATCTCCCCCTAGCAAGTACCGGGCGCAAAATCATCCACAAAGTCAAATGTCGCGACGCAGAGTCCAACTCTACGGTTTCGTTTATTGTAAGCGGTTGAGCTTGAACATTAAAATAAAGCTCGTAAACGACCGATTTAATATTTTTAGGCACGATTTAACTTTTAGGCTAGGAACCGAACCGCCTTGAAAACCGCTAAAACCGAAACCGTGACGAACTGGAACCGCCGGTTCCACAGTTCAGTTTTGGTTCCTATTTATCAAAAAACCGTGACCTGCCGGTTCTTCTCCGATTCCAAACCGCCAGTTCAATCCCGGTACCAAACTGGCGGTTTGAACTGCCAAAGTAGCTAATTTTAAAATTTTTGAGTTCCTAAGCAATTATTTTTCACTATTTTTCTCCGGTTCTTTTTTTTTTTTTTACTTTTTATTTTTCACTTCCTAAACTTTTATTGTAAGTTTTTTTGAGTCCTCAAATTTTTGTTATTAGTACAAAACTTTTGCAAAAACATTTTATACTTGTAATTTTTCATAACTAAAGTTTTTACAATTTATAGCTTTTGCAAATTTTTTTAAAAAATATAACACTTTTTTGTACACTTTATAATAGTTTTTTTATAAATAAAAGTAAAAAATTTTATAAAAATAAAAATAAAAAACGGGAAAACCGAACCGGAACCGGCCATATACGGTTCGGTTACGATTTGTACAAAAGCAGTTTGGCAAACCGGAACCGGCGGTTTAAACCGTTTGGCACCTCTAATTGGTGAGGGAGGAAATGACAAATTTTCAAGGGCAACTATGAAAACCAAGAAGTTGCTATCAAAGTGTATGGTAGTATTAAACAAGGCCATTTTCAAGTAAGAACATGAACAACATTTTCCTTTTTCTCTTCCCCAGATATCCATGATTTTTATTTTTGATAATTTACTTTTGAATTGGTAGGCAGAATAAAAGTGTTTGACTGAAATTCACCACAAGAATACGGTGAAGCTTCTTGCATATTGTAAAGGAAATGACAACGTCTTAGGATCTCAGCGCTACCATCTTTCCCAAAAGGTGTAGCTGTTAGGAAGGCGCAACCGATTTTCTTTAAACCTTCACACATGTAGCTCCCCGAGCTTGCTGGTCCGTCCCCAACAATCTCCCCCCTAGCAAGTACCGGGCGCAAAATCATCCACAAAGTCAAATGTCGCGACGCAGAGTCCAACTCTACGGTTTCGTTTATTGTTAGCGGTCGAGCTTGAACATTAAAATAAAGCTCGTAAACGAACGATTTAATATTTTTAGGCACGATTTAATTTTTAGGCTAGGAACCGAACCGCCTTGAAAACCGCCAAAACCGAAACCGTGACGAACCGGAACCGCCGGTTCCACAGTTCAGTTTTGGTATCTATTTATCAAAAATCGTGACCTGCCGGTTCTTCTCCGATTCCAAACCGCCAGTTCAATCCCGGTACCAAACTGGCGGTTTGAACTGCCAAAGTAGCTAATTTTAAAATTTTTGAGTTCCTAAGCTATTAGTTTTCACTATTTTTCTCCGGTTCCCTTTTTTATTTTTTTTTACTTTTTATTTTTCACTTCCTAAACTTTTATTGTAAGTTTTTTTGAGTCCTCAAATTTTTGTTATTAGTACAAAACTTTTGCAAAAACATTTTATGCTTGTAATTTTTCATAACTAAAGTTTTTACAATTTATAGCTTTTGCAAAATTTTTAAAAAAATATAACACTTTTTTGTACACTTTATAATAATTTTTTTTATAAATAAAACTAAAAAAATTCAAATATAAAAATAAAAATAAAAAACGGGAAAACCGAACCGGAACCGGCCATATACGGTTCGGTTACAATTTGTACAAAAGCAGTTTGGCAAACCGGAACCGGCGGTTTAAACCGTTTGGCACCTCTAATTGGTGAGGGAGGAAATGGCAAATTTTAAAGGGCAACTATGAAAACCAAGAAGTTGCTATCAAAGTGTATGGTAGTATTAAACAAGACCATTTTCAAGCAAGAGCATGAACAACATTTTCCTTTTTCTCTTCCCCAGATATCCATGATTTTTATTTTTGATAATTTACTTTTGAATTGGTAGGCAGAATAAAAGTGTTTGACTGAAATTCACCACAAGAATACGGTGAAGCTTCTTGCATATTGTAAAGGAAATGACAACGTCTTAGGATCTCAGCGCTACCATCTTTCCCAAAAGTTATAGCTGTTAGGAAGGCGCAACCGATTTTCTTTAAACCTTCACACAAGTAGCTCCCCGAGCTTGCTGGTCCATCCCCAACAATCTCCCCCCTAGCAAGTACCGGGCGCAAAATCATCCACAAAGTCAAATGTCGCGACGCAGAGTCCAACTCTACGGTTTCGTTTATTGTAAGCGGTCGAGCTTGAACATTAAAATAAAGCTCGCAAACGACCGATTTAATATTTTTAGGCACGATTTAATTTTTAGGCTAGGAACCGAACCGCCTTGAAAACCGCCAAAACCGAAACCGTGACGAACCGGAACCGCCGGTTCCACAGTTCAGTTTCGGTTTCTATTTATCAAAAACCGTGACCTGCCGGTTCTTCTCCGATTCCAAACCGCCAGTTCAATCCCGGTACCAAACTGGCGGTTTGAACTGCCAAAGTAGCTAATTTTAAAATTTTTGAGTTCCTAAGCTATTATTTTTCACTATTTTTCTCCGGTTCCCTTTTTTTTTTTTTTTTACTTTTTATTTTTCACTTCCTAAACTTTTATTGTAAGTTTTTTTGAGTCCTCAAATTTTTGTTATTAGTACAAAACTTTTGCAAAAACATTTTATACTTGTAATTTTTCATAACTAAAGTTTTTACAATTTATAGCTTTTGCAAAATTTTTTAAAAATATAACACTTTTTGTACACTTTATAATAGTTTTTATAAATAAAACTAAAAATTTCAAAAAAATAATAATAAAATAAAAATGGGAAAACCGAACCGAACCGCCATATACGGTTCGGTTACGATTTGTACAAAAGCGCTTGGCAAACCGGAACCGGCGGTTTAAACCGTTTGGCACCTCTAATTGGTGAGGGAGGAAATGGCAAATTTTCAAGGGCAACTATGAAAACCAAGAAGTTGCTATCAAAGTGTACGGTAGTATTAAACAAGACCATTTTCAAGTAAGAACATGAACAACATTTTCCTTTTTCTCTTCCCCAGATATCCATGATTTTTATTTTTGATAATTTACTTTTGAATTGGTAGGCAGAATAAAAGTGTTTGACTGAAATTCACCACAAGAATACGGTGAAGCTTCTTGCATATTGTAAAGGAAATGACAACGTCTTAGGATCTCGCGCTACCATCTTTCCCAAAAGCTATAGCGTTAGGAAGGCGCAACCGATTTTCTTTAAACCTTCACACAAGTAGCTCCCGAGCTTGCCGGTCCATCCCCAACAATCTCCCCTAGCAAGTACCGGCGCAAAATCATCCACAAAGTCAAATGTCGCGACGCAGAGTCCAACTCTACGGTTTCGTTTATTGTAAGCGGTCGAGCTTGAACATTAAAATAAAGCTCGCAAACGACCGATTTAATATTTTTAGGCACGATTTAATTTTTAGGCTAGGAACCGAACCGCCTTGAAAACCGCCAAAACCGAAACCGTGACGAACCGGAACCGCGGTTCCAGTTCGCTCGGTTTCTATTTATCAAAAACCGTGACCTGCCGGTTCTTCTCCGATTCCAAACCGCCAGTTCAATCCCGGTACCAAACTGGCGGTTTGAACTGCCAAAGTAGCTAATTTTAAAATTTTTGAGTTCCTAAGCTATTATTTTCCACTATTTTTCTCCGGTTTCCTTTTTTTTTTTACTTTTTATTTTTCACTTCCTAAACTTTTATTGTAAGTTTTTTTGAGTCCTCAAATTTTTGTTATTAGTACAAAACTTTTGCAAAAACATTTTATACTTGTAATTTTTCATAACTAAAGTTTTTACAATTTATAGCTTTTGCAAAATTTTTAAAAAATATAACACTTTTTGTACACTTTATAATAGTTTTTATAAATAAAACTAAAAAATTCAAAAAAATAATAATAAAAACGGAAAACCGAACCGAACCGCCATATACGGTTCGGTTACGATTTGTACAAAAGCGCTTTGGCAAACCGGAACCGGCGGTTTAAACCGTTTGGCACCTCTAATTGGTGAGGGATGAAATGGCAAATTTTCAAGGGCAACTATGAAAACCAAGAAGTTGCTATCAAAGTGTATGGTAGTATTAAACAAGACCATTTTCAAGTAAGAACATGAACAACATTTTCCTTTTTCTCTTCCCCGGATATCCATGATTTTTATTTTTGATAATTTACTTTTGAATTGGTAGGCGTAATAAAAGTGTTTGACTGAAATTCACCACAAGAATACGGTGAAGCTTCTTGCATATTGTAAAGGAAATGACAACGTCTTAGGATCTCAGCGCTACCATCTTTCCCAAAAGTTATAGCTGTTAGGAAGGCGCAACCGATTTTCTTTAAACCTTCACACAAGTAGCTCCCGAGCTTGCGGTCCATCCCCAACAATCTCCCCTAGCAAGTACGGCGCAAAATCATCCACAAAGTCAAATGTCGCGACGCAGTCCAACTCTACGGTTTCGTTTATTGTAAGCGGTCGAGCTTGAACATTAAAATAAAGCTCGCAAACGACCGATTTAATATTTTTAGGCACGATTTAATTTTTAGGCTAGGAACCGAACCGCCTTGAAAACCGCCAAAACCGAAACCGTGACGAACCGGAACCGCCGGTTCCACAGTTCAATTTCGATTTCTATTTATCAAAAATCGTGACCTGCCGGTTCTTCTCCGATTCCAAACCGCCAGTTCAATCCCGGTACCAAACTGGCGGTTTGAACTGCCAAAGTAGCTAATTTTAAAATTTTTGAGTTCCTAAGCTATTATTTTTCACTATTTTTCTCCGGTTCCCTTTTTTTTTTACTTTTTATTTTTCACTTCCTAAACTTTTATTGTAAGTTTTTTTGAGTCCTCAAATTTTTGTTATTAGTACAAAACTTTTGTAAAAACATTTTATACTTGTAATTTTTCATAACTAAAGTTTTTACAATTTATAGCTTTTGCAAAATTTCTAAAAAATATAACACTTTTTTGTACACTTTATAATAGTTTTTTATAAATAAAACTAAAAAAATTCAAAAAAAATAATAATAAAAAATGGGAAAACCGAACCGGAACCGGCCATATACGGTTCGGTTACGATTTGTACAAAAGCAGTTTGGCAAACCGGAACCGGCGGTTTAAACCGTTTGGCACCTCTAATTGGTGAGGGAGGAAATGGCAAATTTTCAAGGGCAACTATGAAAACCAAGAAGTTGCTATCAAAGTGTATGGTAGTATTAAACAAGACCATTTTCAAGTAAGAACATGAACAACATTTTCCTTTTTCTCTTCCCCAGATATCCATGATTTTTATTTTTGATAATTTACTTTTGAATTGGTAGGCAGAATAAAAGTGTTTGACTGAAATTCACCACAAGAATACGGTGAAGCTTCTTGCATATTGTAAAGGAAATGACAACGTCTTAGGATCTCGCGCTACCATCTTTCCCAAAAGCTATAGCTTAGGAAGGCGCAACCGATTTTCTTTAAACCTTCACACAAGTAGCTCCCGAGCTTGCGGTCCATCCCCAACAATCTCCCCCTAGCAAGTACGGGCGCAAAATCATCCACAAAGTCAAATGTCGCGACGCGAGTCCAACTCTACGGTTTCGTTTATTGTAAGCGGTCGAGCTTGAACATTAAAATAAAGCTCGTAAACGACCGATTTAATATTTTTAGGCACGATTTAATTTTTAGGCTAGGAACCGAACCGCCTTGAAAACCGCCAAAACCGAAACCGTGACGAACCGGAACCGCCGGTTCCACAGTTCAGTTTCGGTTTCTATTTATCAAAAATCGTGACCTGCCGGTTCTTCTCCGATTCCAAACCGCCAGTTCAATCCCGGTACCAAACTGGCGGTTTGAACTGCCAAAGTAGCTAATTTTAAAATTTTTGAGTTCCTAAGCTATTATTTTCCACTATTTTTCTCCGGTTCCTTTTTTTTTTTTTTACTTTTTATTTTTCACTTCCTAAACTTTTATTGTAAGTTTTTTTGAGTCCTCAAATTTTTGTTATTAGTACAAAACTTTTGTAAAAACATTTTATACTTGTAATTTTTCATAACTAAAGTTTTTACAATTTATAGCTTTTGCAAAATTTTAAAAAATATAACACTTTTTGTACACTTTATAATAGTTTTTATAAATAAAACTAAAAAATTCAAAAATAAAAATAAAAATGGAAAACCGAACCGAACCGGCCATATACGGTTTGGTTACGATTTGTACAAAAGCGGGCAAACCGGAACCGTGGTTTAAACCGTTTGGCACCTCTAATTGGTGAGGGAGGAAATGGCAAATTTTCAAGGGCAACTATGAAAACCAAGAAGTTGCTATCAAAGTGTATGGTAGTATTAAACAAGACCATTTTCAAGTAAGAACATGAACAACATTTTCCTTTTTCTCTTCCCCGGATATCCATGATTTTTATTTTTGATAATTTACTTTTGAATTGGTAGGCGAATAAAAGTGTTTGACTGAAATTCACCACAAGAATACGGTGAAGCTTCTTGCATATTGTAAAGGAAATGACAACGTCTTAGGATCTCGCGCTACCATCTTTCCCAAAAGTTATAGCATAGGAAGGCGCAACCGATTTTCTTTAAACCTTCACACAAGTAGCTCCCGAGCTTGCTGGTCCATCCCCAACAATCTCCCCTAGCAAGTACGGCGCAAAATCATCCACAAAGTCAAATGTCGCGACGCGAGTCCAACTCTACGGTTTCGTTTATTGTAAGCGGTCGAGCTTGAACATTAAAATAAAGCTCGCAAACGACCGATTTAATATTTTTAGGCACGATTTAATTTTTAGGCTAGGAACCGAACCGCCTTGACAACCGCCAAAACCGAAACCGTGACGAACCGGAACCGCCGGTTCCACGTTCAATTTCGATTTCTATTTATCAAAAATCGTGACTGCCGGTTCTTCTCCGATTCCAAACCGCCGCTCAATCCCGTACCAAACGGCGGTTTGAACCGCCAAAGTAGCTAATTTTAAAATTTTTGAGTTCCTAAGCTATTATTTTTCACTATTTTTCTCCGGTTCCTTTTTTTTTCTTTTTATTTTTCACTTCCTAAACTTTTATTGTAAGTTTTTTGAGTCCTCAAATTTTTGTTATTAGTACAAAACTTTTGCAAAAACATTTTATACTTGTAATTTTTCATAACTAAAGTTTTTACAATTTATAGCTTTTGCAAAATTTTTAAAAATATATAACACTTTTTGTACACTTTATAATAGTTTTTATAAATAAAACTAAAAAATTCAAAAAAATAATAATAATAAAAACGGAAAACCGAACCGAACCGGCCATATACGGTTCGGTTACGATTTGTAAAAGCGGTTTGGCAAACCGAACCGGCGGTTTAAACCGTTTGGCACCTCTAATTGGTGAGGGATGAAATGGCAAATTTTCAAGGGCAACTATGAAAACCAAGAAGTTTCTATCAAAGTGTATGGTAGTATTAAACAAGACCATTTTCAAGTAAGAACATGAACAAAAATTTCCTTTTTCTCTTCCCCGATATCCATGATTTTTATTTTTGATAATTTACTTTTGAATTGGTAGGCGTAATAAAAGTGTTTGACTGAAATTCACCACAAGAATACGGTGAAGCTTCTTGCATATTGTAAAGGAAATGACAACGTCTTAGGATCTCGCGCTACCATCTTTCCCAAAAGCTATAGCGTTAGGAAGGCGCAACCGATTTTCTTTAAACCTTCACACAAGTAGCTCCCGAGCTTGCTGGTCCATCCCCAACAATCTCCCCCCTAGCAAGTACCGGGCGCAAAATCATCCACAAAGTCAAATGTCGCGACGCAGAGTCCAACTCTACGGTTTCGTTTATTGTAAGCGGTCGAGCTTGAACATTAAAATAAAGCTCGTAAACGACCGATTTAATATTTTTAGGCTAATTTTTAGGCTAGGAACCGAACCGCCTTGAAAACCGCCAAAACCGAAACCGTGACGAACCGGAACCGCCGGTTCCACGCCGATTCGGTTTCTATTTATCAAAAACCGTGACTGCGGTTCTTCTCCGATTCCAAACCGCCAGTTCAATCCCGGTACCAAACTGGCGGTTTGAACTGCCAAAGTAGCTAATTTTAAAATTTTTGAGTTCCTAAGCTATTATTTTTCACTATTTTTCTCCGGTTCCCTTTTTTTTTTTTACTTTTTATTTTTCACTTCCTAAACTTTTATTGTAAGTTTTTTTGAGTCCTCAAATTTTTGTTATTAGTACAAAACTTTTGCAAAAACATTTTATACTTGTAATTTTTCATAACTAAAGTTTTTACAATTTATAGCTTTTGCAAAATTTTTTAAAAAATATAACACTTTTTTGTACACTTTATAATAGTTTTTTTATAAATAAAACTAAAAAATTCAAAAAATAAAAATAAAAAACGGGAAAACCGAACCGGAACCGGCCATATACGGTTCGGTTACGATTTGTACAAAAGCAGTTTGGCAAACCGGAACCGGCGGTTTAAACCGTTTGGCACCTCTAATTGGTGAGGGAGGAAATGGCAAATTTTCAAGGGCAACTATGAAAACCAAGAAGTTGCTATCAAAGTGTATGGTAGTATTAAACAAGACCATTTTCAAGTAAGAACATGAACAACATTTTCCTTTTTCTCTTCCCCAGATATCCATGATTTTTATTTTTGATAATTTACTTTTGAATTGGTAGGCGAATAAAAGTGTTTGATGAAATTCACCACAAGAATACGGTGAAGCTTCTTGCATATTGTAAAGGAAATGACAACGTCTTAGGATCTCGCTACCATCTTTCCCAAAAGCTATAGCGTAGGAAGGCGCAACCGATTTTCTTTAAACCTTCACACAAGTAGCTCCTCGAGCTTGCTGGTCCATCCCCAACAATCTCCCCTAGCAAGTACCGGCGCAAAATCATCCACAAAGTCAAATGTCGCGACGCAGAGTCCAACTCTACGGTTTCGTTTATTGTAAGCGGTCGAGCTTGAACATTAAAATAAAGCTCGTAAACGACCGATTTAATATTTTTAGGCACGATTTAATTTTTAGGCTAGGAACCGAACCGCCTTGAAAACCGCCAAAACCGAAACCGTGACGAACCGGAACCGCCGGTTCCACAGTTCAGTTTCGGTTTCTATTTATCAAAAACCGTGACCTGCCGGTTCTTCTCCGATTCCAAACCGCCAGTTCAATCCCGGTACCAAACTGGCGGTTTGAACTGCCAAAGTAGCTAATTTTAAAATTTTTGAGTTCCTAAGCTATTATTTTCCACTATTTTTCTCCGTTTCCTTTTTTTTTTTTTTTTTTATTTTTCACTTCCTAAACTTTTATTGTAAGTTTTTTGAGTCCTCAAATTTTTGTTATTAGTACAAAACTTTTGCAAAAACATTTTATACTTGTAATTTTTCATAACTAAAGTTTTTACAATTTATAGCTTTTGCAAAATTTTTAAAAATATAACACTTTTTGTACACTTTATAATAGTTTTTATAAATAAAACTAAAAAATTCAAAAAAAATAATAATAAAAACGGAAAACCGAACCGAACCGCCATATACGGTTTGGTTACGATTTGTACAAAAGCAGTTTGGCAAACCGGAACCGGCGGTTTAAACCGTTTGGCACCTCTAATTGGTGAGGGAGGAAATGGCAAATTTTCAAGGGCAACTATGAAAACCAAGAAGTTGCTATCAAAGTGTATGGTAGTATTAAACAAGACCATTTTCAAGTAAGAACATGAACAACATTTTCCTTTTTCTCTTCCCCAGATATCCATGATTTTTATTTTTGATAATTTACTTTTGAATTGGTAGGCGTAATAAAAGTGTTTGACTGAAATTCACCACAAGAATACGGTGAAGCTTCTTGCATATTGTAAAGGAAATGACAACGTCTTAGGATCTCGCTACCATCTTTCCCAAAAGTTATAGCTGTTAGGAAGGCGCAACCGATTTTCTTTAAACCTTCACACAAGTAGCTCCCGAGCTTGCCGGTCCATCCCCAACAATCTCCCCCCTAGCAAGTACCGGGCGCAAAATCATCCACAAAGTCAAATGTCGCGACGCAGAGTCCAACTCTACGGTTTCGTTTATTGTAAGCGGTCGAGCTTGAACATTAAAATAAAGCTCGCAAACGACCGATTTAATATTTTTAGGCACGATTTAATTTTTAGGCTAGGAACCGAACCGCCTTGACAACCGCCAAAACCAAACCGTGACGAACCGGAACCGCCGGTTCCACAGTTCAATTTCGATTTCTATTTATCAAAAATCGTGACCTGCCGGTTCTTCTCCGATTCCAAACCGCCAGTTCAATCCCGGTACCAAACTGGCGGTTTGAACTGCCAAAGTAGCTAATTTTAAAATTTTTGAGTTCCTAAGCTATTATTTTTCACTATTTTTCTCCGGTTCCCTTTTTTTTTTTTTTACTTTTTATTTTTCACTTCCTAAACTTTTATTGTAAGTTTTTTTGAGTCCTCAAATTTTTGTTATTAGTACAAAACTTTTGCAAAAACATTTTATACTTGTAATTTTTCATAACTAAAGTTTTTACAATTTATAGCTTTTGCAAAATTTTTAAAAATATATAACACTTTTTTGTACACTTTATAATAGTTTTTTTATAAATAAAACTAAAAAAATTCAAAAAAAAAAAAATAATAATAAAAAACTGGAAAACCGAACCGGAACCGGCCATGTACGGTTCGGTTACGATTTGTACAAAAGCAGTTTGGCAAACCGGAACCGGCGGTTTAAACCGTTTGGCACCTCTAATTGGTGAGGGATGAAATGGCAAATTTTCAAGGGCAACTATGAAAACCAAGAAGTTTCTATCAAAGTGTATGGTAGTATTAAACAAGACCATTTTCAAGTAAGAACATGAACAAAAATTTCCTTTTTCTCTTCCCCAGATATCCATGATTTTTATTTTTTATAATTTACTTTTGAATTGGTAGGCAGAATAAAAGTGTTTGACTGAAATTCACCACAAGAATACGGTGAAGCTTCTTGCATATTGTAAAGGAAATGACAACGTCTTAGGATCTCAGCGCTACCATCTTTCCCAAAAGGTATAGCTGTTAGGAAGGCGCAACCGATTTTCTTTAAACCTTCACACAAGTAGCTCCCCGAGCTTGCTGGTTCATCCTCAACAATCTCCCCCCTAGCAAGTACCGGGCGCAAAATCATCCACAAAGTCAAATGTCCCGACGCAGAGTCCAACTCTACGGTTTCGTTTATTGTAAGCGGTCGAGCTTGAACATTAAAATAAAGCTCGTAAACGACCGATTTAATATTTTTAGGCTAGGAATCGAACCGCCTTGAAAACCGCCAAAATCGAAACCGTGTCGAACCGGAACTGCCGGTTCCACAGTTCAGTTTCAGTTTCTATTTATCAAAAACCGTGACCTGCCGGTTCTTCTCCGATTCCAAACCACCAGTTCAATCCCGGTACCAAACTGGCGGTTTGAACTGCCAAAGTAGCTAATTTTAAAATTTTTGAGTTCCTAAGCTATTATTTTTCACTATTTTTCTCCGGTTCCCTTTTTTTTTTTTTTACTTTTTATTTTTCACTTCCTAAACTTTTATTGTAAGTTTTTTTGAGTCCTCAAATTTTTGTTATTAGTACAAAACTTTTGCAAAAACATTTTATACTTGTAATTTTTCATAACTAAAGTTTTTACAATTTATAGCTTTTGCAAAATTTTTTAAAAAATATAACACTTTTTTGTACACTTTATAATAGTTTTTTTATAAATAAAACTAAAAAATTTCAAAAAAATAAAAATAAAAAACGGGAAAACCGAACCGGAACCGGCCATATACGGTTTGGTTACGATTTGTACAAAAGCAGTTTGGCAAACCGGAACCAGCGGTTTAAACCGTTTGGCACCTCTAATTGGTGAGGGAGGAAATGGCAAATTTTCAAGGGCAACTATGAAAACCAAGAAGTTGCTATCAAAGTGTATGGTAGTATTAAACAAGACCATTTTCAAGTAAGAACATGAACAACATTTTCCTTTTTCTCTTCCCCAGATATCCATGATTTTTATTTTTGATAATTTATTTTTGAATTGGTAGGCAGAATAAAAGTGTTTGACTGAAATTCACCACAAGAATACGGTGAAGCTTCTTGCATATTGTAAAGGAAATGACAACGTCTTAGGATCTCAGCGCTACCATCTTTCCCAAAAGCTATAGCTGTTAGGAAGGCGCAACCGATTTTCTTTAAACCTTCACACAAGTAGCTCCTCGAGCTTGCTGGTCCATCCCCAACAATCTCCCCCCTAGCAAGTACCGGGCGCAAAATCATCCACAAAGTCAAATGTCGCGACGCAGAGTCCAACTCTACGGTTTCGTTTATTGTAAGCGGTCGAGCTTGAACATTAAAATAAAGCTCGTAAACGGCCGATTTAATATTTTTAGGCACGATTTAATTTTTAGGCTAGGAACCGAACCGCCTTGAAAACCGCCAAAACCGAAACCGTGACGAACCGGAACCGCCGGTTCCACAGTTCAGTTTCGGTTTCTATTTATCAAAAACCGTGACCTGCCGGTTCTTCTCCGATTCCAAACCGCCAGTTCAATCCCGGTACCAAACTGGCGGTTTGAACTGCCAAAGTAGCTAATTTTAAAATTTTTGAGTTCCTAAGCTATTATTTTCCACTATTTTTCTCCGTTTCCCTTTTTTTTTTTACTTTTTATTTTTCACTTCCTAAACTTTTATTGTAAGTTTTTTTGAGTCCTCAAATTTTTGTTATTAGTACAAAACTTTTGTAAAAACATTTTATACTTGTAATTTTTCATAACTAAAGTTTTTACAATTTATAGCTTTTGCAAAATTTTTAAAAATATAACACTTTTTTGTACACTTTATAATAGTTTTTTATAAATAAAACTAAAAAAATTCAAAAAAATAAAAATAAAAAACGGGAAAACCAAACCGGAACCGGCCATATACAGTTTGGTTACGATTTGTACAAAAGCAGTTTGGCAAACCGGAACCGGCGGTTTAAACCGTTTGGCACCTCTAATTGGTGAGGGAGGAAATGGCAAATTTTCAAGGGCAACTATGAAAACCAAGAAGTTGCTATCAAAGTGTATGGTAGTATTAAACAAGACCATTTTCAAGTAAGAACATGAACAACATTTTCCTTTTTCTCTTCCGCAGATATCCATGATTTTTATTTTTGATAATTTACTTTCTAATTGGTAGGCAGAATAAAAGTGTTTGACTGAAATTCACCACAAGAATATGGTGAAGCTTCTTGCATATTGTAAAGGAAATGACAACGTCTTAGGATCTCAGCGCTACCATCTTTCCCAAAAGTTATAGCTGTTAGGAAGGCGCAACCGATTTTCTTTAAACCTTCACACAAGTAGCTCCCGAGCTTCTGGTCCATCCCCAACAATCTCCCCTAGCAAGTACCGCAAAATCATCCACAAAGTCAAATGTCGCGACGCAGAGTCCAACTCTACGGTTTCGTTTATTGTAAGCGGTCGAGCTTGAACATTAAAATAAAGCTCGCAAACGACCGATTTAATATTTTTAGGCACGATTTAATTTTTAGGCTAGGAACCGAACCGCCTTGACAACCGCCAAAACCAAAACCGTGACGAACCGGAACCGCCGGTTCCACAGTTCAATTTCGATTTCTAATTATCAAAAATCGTGACCTGCTGGTTCTTCTCCGATTCCAAACCGCCAGTTCAATCCCGGTACCAAACTGGCGGTTTGAACTGCCAAAGTAGCTAATTTTAAAATTTTTGAGTTCCTAAGCTATTATTTTTCACTATTTTTCTCCGGTTCCCTTTTTTTTTTACTCTTTATTTTTCACTTCCTAAACTTTTGTTGTAAGTTTTTTTGAGTCCTCAAATTTTTGTTATTAGTACAAAACTTTTGCAAAAACATTTTATACTTGTAATTTTTCATAACTAAAGTTTTTACAATTTATAGCTTTTGGAAAATTTTTTAAAAAATATAACACTTTTTTGTACACTTTATAATAGTTTTTTTATAAATAAAACTAAAAAAATTCAAAAAAAAATAAAAATAAAAAATGGGAAAACCGAACCGGTACCGGCCATATACGGTTCGGTTACGATTTGTACAAAAGCAGTTTGGCAAACCGGAACCGGCGGTTTAAACCGTTTGGCACCTCTAATTGGTGAGGGATGAAATGGCAAATTTTCAAGGGCAACTATGAAAACCAAGAAGTTTCTATCAAAGTGTATGGTAGTATTAAACAAGACCATTTTCAAGTAAGAACATGAACAACATTTTCCTTTTTCTCTTCCCCAGATATCCATGATTTTTATTTTTGATAATTTACTTTTGAATTGGTAGGCAGAATAAAAGTGTTTGATGAAATTCACCACAAGAATACGGTGAAGCTTCTTGCATATTGTAAAGGAAATGACAACGTCTTAGGATCTCAGCGCTACCATCTTTCCCAAAAGCTATAGCTGTTAGGAAGGCGCAACCGATTTTCTTTAAACCTTCACACAAGTAGCTCCCCGAGCTTGCTGGTCCATCCCCAACAATCTCCCCCCTAGCAAGTACCGGGCGCAAAATCATCCACAAAGTCAAATGTCGCGACGCAGAGTCCAACTCTACGGTTTCGGTTATTGTAAGCGGTCGAGCTTGAACATTAAAATAAAGCTCGTAAACGACCGATTTAATATTTTTAGGCACGATTTAATTTTTAGTCTAGGAACCGAACCGCCTTGAAAACCGCCAAAACCGAAACCACGACGAACCGGAACCGCCAGTTCCACAGTTCAGTTTCGGTTTCTATTTATCAAAAACTGTGACCTGCCGGTTCTTCTCCGATTCCAAACCGCCAGTTCAATCCCGGTACCAAACTGGCGGTTTGAACTGCCAAAGTAGCTAATTTTAAAATTTTTGAGTTCCTAAGCTATTATATTTCACTATTTTTCTCCGGTTCCTTTTTTTTTTTTTTACTTTTTTTTTTCACTTCCTAAACTTTTATTGTAAGTTTTTTTGAGTCATCAAATTTTTGTTATTAGTACAAAACTTTTGCAAAAACATTTTATACTTGTAATTTTTCATAACTAAAGTTTTTACAATTTATAGCTTTTGCAAATTTTTTAAAAAAATATAACACTTTTTTGTACACTTTATAATAGTTTTTTTATAAATAAAACTAAAAAATTTCAAAAAATAAAATAAAAAACGGGAAAACCGAACCGGAACCGGCCATATACGGTTCGGTTACGATTTGTACAAAAGCAGTTTGGCAAACCGGAACCGGCGGTTTAAACCGTTTGGCACCTCTAATTGGTGAGGGAGGAAATGACAAATTTGCAAGGGCAACTATGAAAACCAAGAAGTTGCTATCAAAGTGTATGGTAGTATTAAACAAGACCATTTTCAAGTAAGAACATGAACAACATTTTCCTTTTTCTCTTCCCAAGATATCCATGATTTTTATTTTTTATAATTTACTTTTGAATTGGTAGGCAGAATAAAAGTGTTTGACTGAAATTCACCACAAGAATACGGTGAAGCTTCTTGCATATTGTAATGGAAATGACAACGTCTTAGGATCTCAGCGCTACCATCTTTCCCAAAAGTTATAGCTGTTAGGAAGGCGCAACCGATTTTCTTTAAACCTTCACACAAGTAGCTCCCCGAGCTTGCTGGTCCATCCCCAACAATCTCCCCCCTAGCAAGTACCGGACGCAAAATCATCCACAAAGTCAAATGTCGCGACGCAGAGTCCAACTCTACGGTTTCGTTTATTGTAAGCGTCGAGCTTGAACATTAAAATAAAGCTCGTAAACGATCGATTTAATATTTTTAGGCACGATTTAAATTTTAGGCTAGGAACCGAACCGCCTTGAAAACTGCCAAAACCGAAACCGTGACGAACCGGAACCGCCGGTTCCACAGTTCAGTTTCGGTTTCTATTTATCAAAAACCGTGACCTGCCGGTTCTTTTCCGATTCCAAACCGCCAGTTCAATCCCGGTACCAAACTGGCGGTTTGAGCTGCCAAAGTAGCTAATTTTAAAATTTTTGAGTTCCTAAGCTATTATTTTCCACTATTTTTTCCGGCTCCCTTTTTTTTTTTTTTACTTTTTATTTTTCACTTCCTAAACTTTTATTGTAAGTTTTTTTGAGTCCTCAAATTTTTGTTATTAGTACAAAACTTTTGCAAAAACATTTTATACTTGTAATTTTTCATAACTAAAGGTTTTACAATTTATAGCTTTTGCAAAATTTTTTAAAAAATATAACACTTTTTTGAACACTTTATAATAGTTTTTTTATAAATAAAACTAAAAAAATTCAAAAAAAATAATAAAAATAAAAAACGGGAAAACCGAACCGGAACCGGCCATATACGGTTCGGTTACGATTTGTACAAAAGCAGTTTGGCAAACCGGAACCGGCGGTTTAAACCGTTTGGCACCTCTAATTGGTGAGGAAGGAAATGGCAAATTTTCAAGGGCAACTATGAAAACCAAGAAGTTGCTATCAAAGTGTATGGTAGTATTAAACAAGACCATTTTCAAGTAAGAACTTGAACAACATTTTCCTTTTTCTCTTCCCCAGATATCCATGATTTTTATTTTTATTTTTGATAATTTACTTTTGAATTGGTAGGCAGAATAAAAGTGTTTGACTGAAATTCACCACAAGAATACGGTGAAGCTTCTTGCATATTGTAAAGGAAATGACAACGTCTTAGGATCTCAGCGCTACCATCTTTCCCAAAAGCTATAGCTGTTAGGAAGGCGCAACCGATTTTCTTTAAACCTTCACACAAGTAGCTCCCCGAGCTTGCTGGTCCATCCCCAACAATCTCCCCCCTAGCAAGTACCGGGCGCAAAATCATCCACAAAGTCAAATGTCGCGACGCAGAGTCCAACTCTACGAAAGGTTCCCCCCCCAGCAAGAACATTTTGCTGGGCATAGGGATTGAACTCGGGACCTACTCTGATATCAATTGTTAGATCCTAATAGGCTCAAATAGGCTAAAAGACGGGGGGGGGTGTTAAATAGCCTATGTTCAATTTTAAAAAGTTTTAATAAAAATTACTTCACAAAGTAATAAAAGTGTTTACAAAATAGTTTGCAGCGGAAGACTGTGAAGTATAAAACAAGTTGGAATGGCTAATCTTGTCTAGGCAAGATCAGCTGTTCTTCTCAAAATGTTGGAATCTGGAAATATTCAAGTGACAATCAAAAACACAATTGCAGGAAGTAAATATACACGATATTTTGAAGTGGTTCACACTATGAATAAATGCTACGTCAACTACCAAAGTGGTCAACTTTGGATTTAAAAATGTGCACTATGTTTTCCACTAGAATCTATTACAATGAACACTAATAGATCATGTACAAAAGTATTTTGACCAAGTGTTTATGATGAGAGTAAAGATCTAGAAAGATTTCACTCTCGTGTGCCTCGAAAGCAAAGGATTGCAATCAATGAAGAGCAATAAAGACTAGGAGTGTAAGTTCGGTACTCTTCAAAGAATGCTTGAAATAATACAGCTTTGAAGCTCTTGAATGTAGTTAGAGTGTTGAAGATGAAGATCTGCAGAATTGTCAAGTTGTTGTTCTGTTCAAGAGCTTGACTCCTATTTGATTGAGTCCATGACATAAATAAATACATTAAGGCTACGAATGTCTGATTAAAGGTGCCCAAATGGTTTGGAACCGGCGGTTCGAACCGAAACCGAACCGCCTTAAAAATCGCCAAAACTGGAACCGTGACGAACCGGAACTGTCCTCGAACCGGAACCTCTGGTTCAACGGTTCGGTTTTGGTTTCTATTTATCATAAACCGTGACCCACCGATTCTTCTCTGTTTCCAAACCGCTAGTTCAATCTCGATACCAAACCGGCGGTTTATATCGCCAAAGTAGCTAATTTTTAAAATTTTGAGTTCCTAAGCTTTTATTTTTCATTGTTTTTCTCCGGTTCCCTATTTTTTTTTTACTTTTATTTTTCAGTTCCTAAACTTTTATTGTAAGTTTTTTTTAGTTCTCAAATTTCTGTTATCATTACAAAACTTTTGCAAAAAAATTTTGCAGTTGTAATTTTTCATAACTAAAGTTTTTACAATTTATAGCTTTTGCAAAAATTTTTAAAAAATATAACACTTTTTAGTACACTTTATAAAACTCCCTCCATCCCTTAATTATTGTCTTGTTTGACCCGGTACACGGATTAAGAAAAAATAATTTACTTGATTATTAATATTGGTATAATGTGTAATTTCCTTTAATGTCCATGTGTATGTGGTCCATAATTAAAGTATGGAAAAAACTAAGGGTAAAATGGTAAAAGTGATGTCCTAAAAAGAAAAGTTTTCAAACAAGACAATTATTCTGGGACAAACAGAATAGGAAAGGAAGACAATAATTTAGGGACGGAGGGAGTAGTTTTTTTAAAATAAAACAAAAAAATAAAAATAAAAAAATCAAATCGGAGAACCGGAACCGGCCATATATGGTTCGGTTACAGTTTGTACAATAGCGGTTTGGCGAACTAGCGCTTCCAAAGTGGAACCAACGGTTTGAACCGTTTGGGAACCTTTATGTCTGATACTAGTAATAACATGCTTATAAATGATATATTAAACAAACATACCCTAGTTGGACTTACAAAGCAGTCAGTGTATTTAAAATTACAAAGTGTTTACATAATAAGGAGATTAAGCACAAAACACTTGTAATAAATCTGAATTTAAAGACAAGCATGTAAGCAATTATAGAGAATGTCTTTAAACCAAAGGTTTAAATTTCATGCACACAGAATAAGCAGTTTGTCATAAAGCATGAAATAATAGACAAGTTTAAAAGAATAAGAACCATTGTATATCAAACAAGATGTTTGATAATTACAATGTTTTGACAAAAAGACTAGAAAGAGTTAGCTTCTAAGGACAAGGTTAAATATACTAGTTAAGTTGAAGCTTGTCCTTCTTCCCTTGAAGCAGCAGCAGCTTTGAGTTTGGCAATTTCATCTTTGGCTGCTTTCAACTCTTCTTTTAGTTCATCCTTATCTTTTCTAAACAGGCCATTTGCCTCAAGAGCCTTGATGTAATTATCATTGTTGCATCGCGCCATCTCTTCCTTCATGGACACAAGCTTCTTGTCCATCTGAGTAAGGCGATGATCATAGCTCTTGTGCTATTTGCGAAGGTAGGCATGTTATGTCCTGCGCATGGCAATAACAGATTTGTGCACCAACCTGTTGTTGTTCTTCTACGCAACAGCTAATCCTTGGAATCCAAGATCAGTCATCTCCACAGCAAAGGCCCGTCCTTCAGCAACTGTGCCAAGCTTGGAGTGAAGTAGACTGGAGGAAGAAGCGACAGCACGTCTGGCATCACTAGTTGTCTCAACCACTTTGGCCATGTACTCAGCCGTTATGGTTGTAGTATCCTCCTACTTAGCTACAAGGACAACTATGTTGTTGTTCAGCGTGCGCATATTTCTGGTAACAATATCCAGGGTAATGTCCATACTGGCAATAAGGGCTTCAACAGAGGAGGGCAGGACAGAGATATCTGGTGTAGGAGGTTGGCTGGTCTGGGTAGGAGAGCCTGAAGAGTGGCTGGTCTAGGGGGTTGGCTGGTCAGGGAAGTGAAGGCAATGTGAGGGTATAAAAATGTGGGTGTAGGTTTGGACAAAGGCCCCATGGTTTTGGATATTGACTCATATGGGAAAGGTTAAGTTAGGTTTAAGAATAGCTGGTTCAGGATCAGCAGGTTTAGGATCGACTGGTATCGGTTCTGCTGGTGGAGGAACGGCTGGTGTGAAAGAGGTAGTTGGAGGAGTAGGTTTGGATAGGCCAAAGGTTTCATTGGTAGGTTTGATGAAGGTTTTGATTTGACCTTGGCAGGTTTGGTTGGTTTAGGAGGTAGAGAAAAAGGTTGGATGGTAGGTTTGAGATTTTTTGGTTCAAAGGTTGTTGTGTCCCTCTCAGAAGCCTTTTAGGTCTCTTTCAGCAGCCTTTTAGGTCCTTCTCAGCAGCCTTTTGGTAGCATGCTTCTTTGAGGGTGGTTTAGCTGAAGGTGAAGGAGAATGAGGTGGTGTTGACTGTTTGGGCTTCTTGGTTTTGGGCTCGAAGGGGTTGTAGTCAAGATGGGACAGGTCAAAGTCCTTAGGCAAGGTAGCAGCTATGGGCTTAGGCTCCTCTTGAGCAGGCAGCCCCTTATCTGTGTAGGTGATTTTCCTTTTGCCTTTCTTGGACTGAGTAGAAGGCCCTGCAATAGCAGGAGTAGTAATAACTATCTTTGCTGTATCCTCCCTGTAGCACTTGAGCAGCCTCAGTAGCCTTAGATGGTTTTGCTGGTTGCTGGAGAGCAGTACCAGCAGAGGTTGAGTCATCAGCAATTTTAGCAAAAGATTTTAGCTTAAGGGTTTGAATGTTATACTTGGATGATAAGATGTATTAGCAGTTCTGGATATAAACAGCCAAATGTAATTTAACAAAGAAATAAATAAGTGTTAGGGATTGAGGTCAAGCATACCAAGCTCTCCTCTACGATAGGCAAATGTGGTTGAATCAAGTAGCTTGGTGAATATATCAGCTATTTGTTGATAAGTATGTACATATTGCATGCTGATATTATCTTTCTCCACATGATCTTTCAAGAAGTGATATCTTACATCAATGTGTTTGGTCTTGAAGTGCATGACAGGATTTTGAGGGACTGAGATGGCTGATATATGTTGTCACACATGATAGGGAAATCATTAGTCTTGATCTCATAATCAACAAGTTGTTGTTTGATCCACAGCAGTTGTGAGCAGCAGCTACCAGCAGCTATGTATTCTGCCTCAGTTGTTGAAGTTGAAACAGAAGCTTACTTTTTGTTGGCCCGTGAGATTGGTCGATTCCCTAAGAACTGACATGTCGCACTAGTGCTTTTCCTGTCAACTTTACAAGCATCAAAATTAGTATCAGAATAGTCTATAAGTGTGAAAGATGAATCCCTTGGGTACCAAATACCCAAGTTGGCTGTATCAATGAGACATCTTATGATCCGCTTGATTGCTTACAAGTGAGACTCCGTAGGATCTACTTGAAATCTAGCACAAACACAAACATCAAACATAATGTCAGGTCTATTAGCAGTTAAGTATAGAAGTGAACCAATTATACCTCTATAAAGAGTCATGTCTACTTTCTTGTCCTTCTCATCTTTGTCAAGATGCCAGTTAATAGCCATTGGAGTGTTGAAGCTGTTTACATTCTTAAGCCCAAATTTTTTGATAAGGTCTTTTGCATATTTGGTTTGGCTGATGAAGATAACAGTTGAGCTTTGCTGAATTTGAAGTCCTAGAAAGAAGGTGAGTTCTCCCATCATGCTCATTTCAATTTTTCCCTGCATAAGCTTTTCAAACCTTTTACAAAGGTTTTCATTAGTAGAGCCAAATATAATATTATCAACATAAATTTGAACTAATAAAGAATGACCTTTATGTTTCATGATAAAAAGAGTAGTATCAATTTGACCTCTCTCAAAGCCTTGAGAAGACAAGAACTTTGAAAGGGTCTCATACCAAGGCCCTTGGAGCTTGTTTGAGTCCATGTAATGATTTCCTCAATTTGTAGACATCTTCTCTTCTTGTGTTGTCTAGGAATCCTGGTGGCTGTTCCACATAGACTTCTCCTTGCAGCTCACCATTCAGAAATGCACTTTTAACATCCATGTTAGGTCCAAGGTTGCTCTATATAGGCTAGAAGGGGGGGTTGAATAGCCTATGTCCAATTTTTGAAATTGATTCAAAAATCTTACTTCACTAGGGTTTTATAAATTTTGCGGGCGGAAGACTTGTGAAGCACAGACAAGTTGAGAATGGCGATCTTGGCGGGACAAGATCGGTTCTTAATTTGGAAATCTGGAAATTTAAAGCAACACAATCACACACAAATAGACAGAATATTTAATATGGTTCACACTTATAAATAAGTGCTACGTCCACAACCAAAGTGGTCAACTTTGGATTTGAAAATCGTGTACTAAGTTTTTCCACTAGATATTTTACAAACTAAATCTCTAATGGATTGTGTACAAAAATTTTGTTGACCAAGTGTTTGTGTGGGAGAATTGATATCAATAAGATACAATTCTCGTGAGCTATGAAAAGCTAGGTGTTTGCAATCAATGAAGAGCTTTAATGGACTGATCGTCTTAGAGAGAAGCTCTTCAAAGAAGGAAGTACAGATAGGACGTTTAAGCTTTTAATGCACTTGAAGAAGATGAAGAAGATTCAGAGTTGTAGTTGTTGAAGTGTGTTGAATGCAGTAATGGAGTCTCCTTTTATATGTAGGAGGAAGCTTGGAGCCGTTGGTAGTCTTCTAATTTGAATTTAAGAGCAATTAATGCTCTAATCGGTTGTTGACTCGATAGGCGGCTCGTAGCTTGCGGTCTCCGACACTTTGCTAAAAATAGGCGGTCTGTGCTTGCAGGAGGAATGTCCTTTTCTGAGTGTATGCCAAGAATGGAAACCTTCATTGAATGCGCTTTGCAGGTTAACGTTGCATCGAAGTCAATGAAGTCCACAAATTAGGACATGTCTTAGGCAGTTCTCTTATCGGACGTTCTTAAGGTTCTTCAACATTGCTGATGAAGCTTGGCTGATATGAGCTTGTCCGATATCCGAAAGGAAGATGGCGATGCATAAATTGCCTATTGTGCAGGACGTCCGATGTCCTATAGGCTATCTTCTTCAAGGCAATATACAATAAGCAACCCTAGGCTATTCAAGCTATGCCTAAGTACAAGTTGCCACACTAATGGACACGCAGCCCATTAGTCACCTTGTCTTAGACTTAGGTTATGGATTCAAGCAAATCTAGGCTATGATGCAACAATCTCCTCCTATTTGCTTGAGTCCATGACCCTACGAATACAATATCAGCTGACCATGTTCAAGTCTAGTAATAACATGCTTGTAAGATTGATATATTAAATAAGCATGCCCTAGATGAACTTACATAAAGGTCATTGTATTCAAGAATTACAAAGTGTTTACAAACAGAAATTAAGCATCGACACTTGTAATTAGACCGAATTTAAAGACATGCGAGATAGCGAGAATAGGCAATATAGGACATGTCTTTAAACCGGTGGTTTAAATTTCATGCAATCACATAATAAGCGATCATAATAAAGCATGAAAGTTTTAAAACATAGACATTGTTAATTAAACAAGTTGTTTAATTACAAAGTTTAGCAAAAAGATTATACAAAATATTATCGGCCGGTTCGAGAGGATGACCTAGATGATGCACGACCTTTGCCTTTGCCTGATGAAGATTGCCCATAGCTTCTTGATGCCCATTTAGAGTCAACAGCCTTAAGTCTTGCAATCTCTTCGTTTCTTTGCTAGCTCTTCTTTAGTGTCGCCAATTCGAGGAGAGCTCTTTGTTCTTACGCTGAGCGAGCATTATGCTCAATGAGCTTGGTCTGCGATCATTGTTGAGTCGGCCATCTCCTCCTTCATGGACCAAGCGAGGCATCAATAAAGCCGAGGCGGTCTCGGTAGTTTTGCGCTCCTTGCGATAGTAAGCCAAGTGCTTGGTTGTGAGATTACGCGTCGCTCGCACGGAGGAGTGAACGAGCGATTTGCTGGCGTTGAGAGTGAAGCACAAGCTTGTAGCCGCTTCAACCATGTCGACGACTGCATCATCTTAGTGGCTATGTTGTCCCGTTGGTTTCGAAGATGGCGATGTCTTGGAGGAAGAGGCGGAGATCCGGGGCAAGGCGGGAGAGATGGATCGTGGCGAGCATCAAGCGGCCTTTGCACCCTTGAAATCTCCATCACTTGAGTCATGCGGTCGGCTGCACATGGGTGATGTGAGGCGATCGCAGAGAGTTGGTGCGGGGCCTTGGTCGTCAACGAGATGACCTCAAAATCCTTCAAAAATTTATGCGGCCTCGGCGGGATAGGTATCGACGAGTCGGGATGACTCGGCGATGGTCTGGCGAGGGAAAATGGCTAGGGGAGGAGAGGGAGTGGTGGAGGAAGAGGAGAATAGGGTGGAGGAAATGGGAACATAGGTGGTAGAAGGGAAGGAAGGCTAGAGAGGACGCGAGGAACAGGGAAGAGCCTTTCTATGTAGATGACATATGAAAGGGGTGAATGAAGAAAGGGGAGGAGAAAAGAAAGGGGAAAGGCTAGGAGAAAGGAAGAGAAGAGGGATGAGAGGGTTGAAGCCAAGGAAAGTGGTGACTACATCAATGAAGTAGACCACAGGGTGAAAAAGGATGGAAGGATGGCCGATAATGGTGAAGACTGGGGGTTTAGGCAGAGAGAGGAAGGGGGAGATGTCCGATTTGGTGGGAAGGGGAAGGCCTAGGTCTTTATGGATTGCAACCCATTGGTTGAAGATCATAAGATCTTGAACCGCTGAGTTGTGGGAGAAAAAGAGTTGTGACCAGGCAGGAGGAAGAGGGTCATAGTAGGCACCCCATTGAAAGATGATTTCACTGCGACATAGGCGACAGGAAATCTCTTGGGGTAGTCAAGGGTGGCTAAGAGAGGTCGGTCGGCGGGGTTGGGTTTAGGCCCGCTGTCTCGAAGGACAGCAGAGCCTGCACCTCAGGGTGTAGGTGGTTATAGGGATTGGTTTTGAGGCGTTTGGGAGTAGGCAGGTCAGAAGAGGGAGAGATAGGTCGTTTGGAGGATGGTGGTTGAGAAGAGGTGGCAGGTGAGATAGATGGCTCTTGTGTGGTGGTTGTTTGGATGGGAGCAGAGTGAGGAGGTGAGGAAGTAGGTGAGGTGGTAGAGGTAGTAGGCAGAGGTGGTGAAGGTGGAGGAGAAGTGGTTTCATCGGCAGTTCCCACAAAATGCACCCTCTTCTTTGCACTCTTTTTAAAACGTTTGCCATGCTTGGACTTAGTAGGAGTGGAAGAGGCAGAAGTTGGTGATTGAGAGGTTGTGGTGGGAGCTGTGGTGGAGGAACACCAGATGGAGAAAGCGGGTGTGGAAGGAGTGCGGCCGGTGTGGAGGAAGAAGTAGATGAGACCTTAGGAAGGCCAAATGATTCGTCTGTGGGTAGGAGGGTTTGTTTGGTTTTGGGTTTGGAGGAATGGGAGGTAGGTTTAGAGGGTTTGGAGAGGTCAGCTGGTTGGAAGGTTGATGGGTCCTTCTCAGCGGCCTTTGAGCGAGCTTCTGGTTGTTTGAGTTTTGGGGTGAGAGAGGAGAGTGTTTAGGCTTTTGGTAGGAGGCTCAGCAGGCTCATATGGGTCATGGTCCAGCCTGCTGAGGTCAAAATGTTCAGCGGCTCGGCCCATGGGTGTAGGCTCCTCCTCCTCGGTACGGCGGTGTAGGTGACCTTCCTCTTACCCTTCTTGGCTAGAGGGGCCACCGTAGCGATAGCAGCGGCGAAGTGCAGCAGCGGCGGCACCGAGCGATGCGGCGGCGGCGCAGCAGCAGTGCGTTGGTTGTCCTTTTGGCCATATCATCCCGATAGCGGGTGATGTTGTTGACCGTGAAGACGTAGGTGTTGGACACCTTGATGAGGTCGTCGAGCGACCAGCTCATCAATCTCCTCATAACGTCGGAGGATGACATTGATAACCCTGACAAAGGGCCTCTTCATGGACGGGTGAGCTTGGACTTCAGCAACGCTCGGGACACATTGAGAAGATGATCTTTGCCCGGTTGAGTTGCTTGCGAAGGACCACGCTTTGGTCCACATCAGTGTTGGGAGGTGAAGATGTCCCTCGAGCCATTTTTGAATAAAATGCTCTTGTCGAGCGGATGGCCGATATGATAGGGGTTCTCGGGAAGAGGTTCCTAGACATCTCGGAAAACCTCTCGGTTGGGCGGACCCTCATCATCTCCCAAGCAAGTGCCGATTCGGCATCGGTCAAGTCCAATTTGCCTTCAACAGCGGTCAAGGATTTCTCCAACATCCTTGTAGGTCAACTTGATGTAGTGGCCTCGATGTAGCCCTTGATGTAGCTTAAGTTGACGGCTCGAGGCATTAGGCGGAGGAGGAGGTAGAATCATCCTTGTATAGAATTCCTCAGCTAGATAGTTGCTGTAGTGGGTGTCGTTGAGTTGGAACAGGGGGAGGAGTCCACACTCAGCTAAATCTTTTAGCAAGGCATCACTAGCGGATGTGCAAATGATGGAGTCTCTGTCGATAGTCATCCCTGGGTGATAGCTTGACCTGGGAAGGGTCCTTATAGGGAGCTCAGCAGCCAATGCAGCCCTGGTTGGCTTAGCAGAGGCGGAGGATGAAGTGGTGGCAGCAGCTTTAGAGGATTTAGACTTTCCCTACATGATCGGCAGATGTGAGAACAGCATATATAGAAATCGGCGGATATGCAAGAAACAAGAGATAATCATGAAATCGGCAGATATTAACATAAACAAGTGTTCGGATCAAAACCCAAAATATAGACAAATTGAACCAAAATATAAGAACAGTTCATCATCTGGGTTTTCAAATATCTACTGAGTTTGTCAGTTTCAAGCAAACAAACTGATATAAACTGAGAACATAGTACCACAGGAATCTCTACAACACATTTTACACCAAAGAAGCAAGATTCAAGCAAAAATCGCAATATAGTACAGTTCATCAATGGCGGACAGTTTGAAAAGTTCAAATTAGGTCAAAACGAGACCATAAAACTGGATTTAGGAGAATCAAGAAGGTGTAGAAATCCTTACCATTGATGATTTTAAGATTAGAGACTTGAGATTTTGGAGGTTTGAGAAGATTTGAGCTGGATTACAGAATGGAAGCTTGAAAGGTTTTTGAAAGTTGAAAATGGCGGTTGTTGAGAGTTGTGAAGAGTTACTGTACATTTTACCCTTTTATACCTCTGACAGGCCACTAAATGGAATTTGATAAAATTTGAAGTCCGCATTTATTACGATGAGTCACCGTACGTATGGCGCCCTTAAGTCTTCCTATATTATCGAGTCGCCTATTTTATCGAAGACTGCCGATGTGGAGATAGTCACTTACCCAAGGTTGTCTATTTACTCGGCAGAGTTGAGATCGGCTGATCACATAGGCAGTTTAATAACAGCAGTTTATAAAATAACTTAAAGAATTAGCTAGAAAGGATTAAGGATTGAGGTCAAGCATACCAAGCTCTCCTCTTAAATAAGCAAACCTGGTTGAATCAAGTGGTTTTGTGAAGATGTCTGCTACGATTCTCTGTAGGCACATATTGCATGCGATGTTACCTTTTTCAACATGATCTTTAAGAAAGTGATATCTCACATCAATGTGCTTTGTTTTGGAGTGCATGACAGATTTTGAGAGATCGAAATTGCGATGTGTTGTCACACATTATAGGACAATCATCGCTTTGATCTCATAGTCAACTAGTTCTTTGTTTGATCCACGCAATTGTGGCGGCACTACCGGCCTATGTATTCGCTTCGGTTGTTGAAGTTGAAACAGAGGTTTGCTTCTTCGGCCCATGAGACAAGTCTATTTCCTAAGAATTGACATGTCCCACTTGTGCTTTTCTGTCAACTTTACATGCAGCAAAATCAGCATCGAATAGCCTATAAGATTAAAAGATGAATCTCTAGGATACCGATTCCCAAATTGGGAGTATCTATCGAGATATCGATGATTCTTTTGGCTTGTAGGTGAGACTCCTTTGGATCGCTTGAAACCTAGCACAAACACAAACGGCAAACATGATATCGGGCCTACTAGCGATTAAGTATAAAAGTGAACCAATCATGCCTCGTAGAGAGTCATGTCCACTTTCTTGCCCTTCTCATCTTTGTCAAGATGGCGGTTAGTAGCCATAGGAGTCTTGAAGTGTTTGCATTCTCAAGACCAAATTTCTTGATGACATCCTTTGCATATTTGGCTTGATTGATGAAGATACCATTTGAACTTTGTTGAATTTGAAGACCAAGGAAAAAATTGAGCTCTCCCATCATGCTCATCTCAAATTTACTCTGCATAAGCTTTTCAAACCTTTTGCAAAGATTTTCATTAGTAGAACCAAAGATAATATCATCAACATATATTTGAACAAGTAAGGAATGACCTTTATGCTTCATAATGAAAAGAGTAGTGTCAATTTGACCTCTTACAAAGCCTTGAGATATCAAGAACTTTGAAAGGGTCTCATACCGGCTCTTGGAGCTTGTTTAAGTCCATAAAGGGCTTTCCTTAGCTTGTAGACATCTTCTCTCCTTGAACAATCTATGAACCCGGTGGTTGCTCAACATAGACTTCTTCTTGAAGTTCTCCATTCGAAATGCACTCTTTACATCCATTTGATAAACTTTGAAGTCCTTGTAAGAGGCATAGGCCAAGAATAATCGATAGCCTCTAATCTTGCAACGGGGCAAATGTCTCATCATAGTCAATACCCTCCTCCTGTCTATATCCTTGGGCTACCAGTCTTGCCTTGTTTCTTGTAATGTTGCCGTTTTCATCCATTTTGTTTCTGAAAACCCACTTTGTGCCAATAACTGCTTGTCCTTTGGGCCTAGGGACTAGTGACCAAACTTGGCATCTGTCAAATTGGTTTAGCTCTTCTTGCATAGCTTCCACCCAGCTTGGATCTTCCAGAGCTTCATCAATCTTTTTGGGTTCAATGTTAGATACAAATGCAGTAGAATACATGCATTCATTCCTTGAAGCTTGTCTAGTTTGAACACCAGCATTAAGATCTCCAATGATTTGAGTGATAGGATGATCTTTTACTTCCCTAACTTCTGCAGTTGAACTTGTCCTATTGTATCGGCAGAGTTGGATTCTTGAGAAGTAGAAGTGCTGAAGCTTGGTTTTCTAAAGGGTAGGTTAATTCCAAGGTAGGTTGTATGACTTCTGGTGTGGAAGGCAAAGGGGATTCAGGGTTTTGAGTGTTCATTTGTTGGTTCGTTTGAGGATTCTAACAGGTTGACTCTTGGAAGATCTTGTGAAGAAGGAGGATCGCGGATCGGACTTGGGCGTTACGCACTGTCTCATATTCATCGAATCATTAGTAACCTTAGGAGCCAAATGTGGCCCAATGAAATCAAATTCATCAAAAGAAACATGTACGATTCAACAACTTTAAGTGAAGTTTTATTGTAAACTCGTATGCTTTTGAAAACTTGGCATATCCGAAAAATTCCTTCATCACTTTTGGATTCAAACTTACCTCTATGTTCTCTACCATTGTAAAGAACATAGCATTTACAACCAAATATTTTAAAGAATCCAATGTTGGGAGCTCGCCTCTCCATATTTCATATGGAGTTTTGTTATGAAATTTATTTATGATGGACTGTTTTGTGTGAAGCGGCGGTGTTCACGCCGCCCGAAATACATAGGCGGTTTGGCTTCGGCAATCATTGTCTTTCTGCTTCAATGAGAGTTCGTTCTTCCTTTCAGCAACTCCATTTTGTTGAGGTGTGCCAACTGCAGAGAAATTGTGACCAATTCCATGGTCATCACAATATTTGGCTACACCATTGTTCTTGAACTCGTTCCATTGTCGATCGACATCGAGATATCATCCGGCTTCGAGTCGTAGTCTTCGAAGAGTTCGAAATGATGTCATATGCTTCATCTTTGGAGGACATCATTTCTACCCAAGTAAATCTTGAGTAATCATCAACTACCACAAGAGTATACTTGCGCCACCAAGACTTGTAGTAGTTACAGTCCAAACAGATCCATGTGCAAGAGCCGTAGAGGTCAGTTGTTGATAGGCAAGGCTTGCTTTTGAAGGAAGATTTATGTAGTTTGCCCAGTTGACATGCTCTGCGAGACGTGTGATTCAGTGATATTTTAGGCAAACCGACAACTAGATTGTCTTTTGATAGCTTCTCCAGGTATTTGAAATTGAGATGACTAAGCCTTTTGTGCCACAACCAGTGTTGTCGGTTGATGACCTAGCAACCAAGCAAAGATTTGATTTTCTTCCAACGGCATTTAGGTCAACAAAGATAGACATTCCCTTTTCGAATCCGTCGGGATAGTTGAACATGTCTCATTGTCCTTTATGAGACATTGACTAGAGGAAAACCGACATGTTAGCCCTTTATCACGAATTGTGATATGCTTAGCGGTGTGCTTTAAACCTTCAACTAGAGAGACTTTGTTGATGGAGAGATTGCCTCGATTATACTTCCATAACCAATGGTCTTCCCTTTTGAGTTATCTCCAAATATGACCGAGGGACCCTTTGCTTCAACAATGCTTGAGAGAAGATTTGGATCACCGGTCATATGCTTTGAGCATCCACCGTCTAGATACCATAGATCTTTCTCTTCTTCATTGACACCATAAAGCATTCTGAAATATAGACATTTAAGAATATGGTCCCCTTTTATTTTTGGGTCCTCAAGGTTAGCAACCTTTTGGGATCCACACTGTTTAACCTTTGGAGGAGTAAATCCTCTAGATTTAGGTGTGAATCTCGAAGGCATTCATGAATCTCATGACCATGGCATTTGCGAAAGAGCATTTGTGAAATCCTTCAACATGAGTAATGATTTCTTTTGAGGCTTCTTAATATCGCAGTCTTTGGAATGATCTTTCTGCGATAATTGGCCTATAGGACTTAGGGTGAAAATGCCTTTTCTTGTTGATGTTAGGTTTACCATAGGTAGACCTCTTATCAAAAGATTTTGTATTTACAGCACATGTCCTTTAAGCTTTTTATCGAGAATTCACTTCTTTTACCCTTTTATAGGCGTGTTGGGATCAGCCTTGCCTTTGACAAATTTAATAGGTTTGAGTTGAGAATTCCTAGACTTGCTATTAGTCATCCTGTTTTCTTAGGGTGACTAATGGCAGTTTAGTTGCTCAAACTCACTATTAGCGAGAGTCATTCTTTGCGATTGCTTTCTTTTGGACTTGTCTTTTGTGTTCTTGGGATAAACAAAAGGAACTTTGTTAAAGCCAAGTCCTTGCCTTTTGGGAGAGCTGGTCATAAGAAACTTCTACAACCAATTCTTCACAATCACTTCGATGTCTCATCCTTTTGAGAACTAGAAGAACTACCTACTTTGAACTCACTTTGGAAACCAATGCCGCTTTGTCATCTAAAGTTTTCGGTTTGAGAGAATGGCATCAAAGTTTCCTTTAGAGTTATTCCAAGTATTGACAACCTTTTGAAGGTCATCTTTCTCGAATTTATCTTCTTGATGTGTTCAAGTAGGAAATCCACTTTTTCGGTCAAAGCTTTGTTCTCTTTTTGCAATTTGATACTTTCACTTGTCTATCAAGATCTTTGATCTTAGACATCAAGGTTGATTTCTCGAAGACAGCTAGTTCATGCTTCTTGGCTAATTTCACATAGGCGCTTTGAATTTTGAAAATTCTTCCAAATGTCTTTGTTAGCTTTGATGAGCTCTCCTTTGAAGGTTCATTAAGCTCATCATCATCATCACTTGTCATCTTGTTGAAATGGTAGTGACCTCACCGAATCATGTGGTGACTCCGGCCATAAGGCATATGTTGGCTTCTTCAAAGAAAGTCACAAGAGTCATCCTCATCGGTGTCGGTGTCACACCATGTAGGCATTGCTTTCATCAATGTCTTCACCACCATCCCTTTTTGTTTTTGAAATTTAGTTTCGGACGTTTCTTATAAAATTCATACTTTGGCTTTGGACATTTAGAGGCAAAATGGCCTGGTTTCCTACGCTTAAAACAAACTAGCTCATTATCCTTTTGATGGTCTCGATTTATAAGGAGCGTAATGTTTTGGTTGGCGGTTGTTTTATAAGGAACGGCGCTTTGTGAGAAGACCGCCTATGTGATGATGGTTTATTAAACCTTTTGAAACGTTGATATTTCTTTACAAACATAGCAAAGGCTTCGTCGAAAGAATATCATCATCTTCACCGGATGTAGAAGGTGTTTCATCGGGTTTTGAACAGAAGGTTCGTAGACATGGTGGTAAGGACAAGTTTTTAAAACTCTTTTCCATTTCTTGAGCTTGTTGGATCTCAAGCTCATAAACTGAAAGACTAGCATAAAGGTTTCTAAGAGTCAATTTGTTTAAATCTTTTGACTCTTTCATGGCAGTGATTTTAACATGCCATAGACTGCCTAGTGCATTTAGAAATCTCATGTTTATTTCTTTCTTTTCATACTTCTTTCCTAATGAATAGCAAGAGTTGACTACCTCATAGAATCTGTCATAGGCACTTCGCAGAGACTCTTTGGGATCCTTTTGAAGGAGTCAAACTTCGGATGCAGTATATAATTTGTTGTTCTTTGTCTCGCCATCACCTTCAAGATATTCAAGGATGGCTTCCCACATCTCCTTTCTTTGTGTCCAAGTTGATAATCTGGCGATAAGTGCTTATATCAACACAGTGGTAATGATGTTGATGGCCTTTCCATCCGAGCATCATTCTTTCGTCTTCATCATCCCACTCTTCTTCGGCTTTGGTACTTCAGGTGCAGCTTGGATCTACCGCGCCGGTGTATTAGGCTTCATTGGAATTCTGGGTCCATCTGTGACACATTTCCACAAACGTTTGTCAATTGAATTCATATGTCTTTTAACTTTATCTTTCCAGATGTCAAAGTGAACTTCATCCAAGACAGGACAATGGTTCACGTTTGATGTTTCCAACATTTGGTGAGCAGCCATGATCTTTAATCTCTCAAGAGGTTAATCTCGGAAAAACAAGTTTTCAAAGAGTTAAGCTCTGATACCAATTGTTAGGTCCAAGGTTGCTCTATATAGGCTAGAAGGGGGGGTTGAATAGCCTATGTCCAATTTTTGAAATTGATTCAAAAATCTTACTTCACTAGGGTTTTATAAATTTTGCAGGCGGAAGACTTGTGAAGCACAGGACAAGTTGAGAATGGCCGATCTTGGCGGGACAAGATCGGCGGTTCTTAATTGGAAATCTGGAAATTTAAAGCAACACAATCACACACAAATAGACAGAATATTTAATATGGTTCACACTTATAAATAAGTGCTACGTCCACAACCAAAGTGGTCAACTTTGGATTTGAAAATCGTGTACTAAGTTTTTCCACTAGATATTTTACAAACTAAATCTCTAATGGATTGTGTACAAAAATTTTGTTGACCAAGTGTTTGTGTGGGAGAATTGATATCAATAAGATACAATTCTCGTGAGCTATGAAAAGCTAGGTGTTTGCAATCAATGAAGAGCTTTAATGGACTGATCGTCTTAGAGAGAAGCTCTTCAAAGAAGGAAGTACAGATAGGACGTTTAAGCTTTTAATGCACTTGAAGAAGATGAAGAAGATTCGAGTTGTAGTTGTTGAAGTGTGTTGAATGCAGAATGGAGTCTCCTTTTATATGTAGGAGGAAGCTTGGAGCCGTTGGTAGTCTTCTAATTTGAATTTAAGAGCAATTAATGCTCTAATCGGTTGTTGACTCGATAGGCGGCTCAGCTTGCGTCGTCTCCGACACTTTGCTAAAAATAGGCGGTGCATTGCGGGAGGAATGTCCTTTTCGAGTGTATGCCAAGAATGGAAACCTTCATTGAATGCGCTGCAGTTAACGTTGCATCGAAGTCAATGAAGTCCACAAATTAGGACATGTCTTAGGCAGTTCTCTTATCGGACGTTCTTAAGGTTCTTCAACATTGCTGATGAAGCTTGGCTGATATGAGCTTGTCCGATATCCGAAAGGAAGACTGCTGATGCATAAATTGCCTATTGTGCAGAGGACGTCCGATGTCCTATAGGCTATCTTCTTAAAGGCAATATACAATAAGCAACCCTAGGCTATTCAAGCTATGCCTAAGTACAAGTTGCCACACTAACAGACACGCAGGCCCATTAGTCACCTTGTCTTAGACTTAGGTTATGGATTCAAGCAAATCTAGGCTATGATGCAACAATCCATTTGATATAATTTAAAGTCCTTAAAAGATGCATGGGCAAGGAAGAGTCTGATAGCTTCAAGTCTTACAACAGGGACAAATGTCCCATCATAGTCAATTCCCTCCTCCTGTCTATAGCCTTGGGCTACCAGTCTTGCCTTATTCCTACTGATATTCCCATTCTCATTCATCTTGTTTCTGAAAGCCCACTTGGTTCCAATGACAATTTTTCCTTTAAGCCTAGGAACCAATTCCCAAACTTGGCATCTTTCAAACCAGTTCAGCTCTTCTTGCATAGCTTCTACCCAGCTTGGATCCTCCAGAGCTTCATCTACCTTCTTGGGTTCAATGTTTGAAACAAATGCAATATAATACATACATTCATTCCTTGAAGCTTGTCTAGTCTAAACACCAACATTGAGATCCTTAATGATTTGAGCGATGGGGTGATCTCTTACTTCTCTAACTTCAACAGGTAGGTCTTGTCTAATGATATCGACAGTTAGTAGTTCTTGAGAAGTGGAGATGTCTTGAGTTTAGTTTTTAGGATGGTAAGTAAGTTCCAAAGTTGACTGAATTACTTCTGGAGTGGATGGAACATCAACTTCTTATGGATTAGCTGTTTCAGTGTTGGCTGAACCATCATCAGTAGTTGGTAATTCTATCATGTTAATCCTTGTAGGAACTTAAGTATTGGCAGAGTTAGAGCTTGGTTGTTCTGTACCTGTCTCACACTCATCAGAAACATTAAAAACCTTAGGAGCTAAATTTGGCCCAATAAAATCAAATTCATCAAAAGAGATATGTACAGATTCAAGAAATTTTAAAGATCTTTTGTTGTAAACTCTATATGCTTTTAAAAATTTAGCATATTCCAAGAATATTCCTTCATCAGATTTGGATTCAAACTTGCCTCTATGTTCTCTACCATTGAAGACAACATAGCATTTACACCCAAAGATTTTGAAGAAACCAATATTAGGATCATATTTCATATGAAGTTTTGTTATGAAACTTGTTAATCAAAGACCTATTATGGGTGAAGCAGACTGTGTTGACAGCTTCAGCCCAGAAATATATAGGCAGCCTTGCTTCAACAATTGTGGTCTTTCCAGCTTCAATGAGAGTTCTGTTCTTCCTTTCAGCAACTTCATTTTGTTGAGGTGTTCTAGCTGCAGAGAAGTTATGATTGATCCCATGATCATCACAGTATTTGGCAACACCATTATTCTTGAATTCTGTGCCATTGTCTGACCTTATATCAGCAATGTCATCCAGCTTTTGTGTTTGAAGTCTTTTGAAGAGCCTTGTTATGATGTCATAAGCTACATCCTTTAAAGACATAATTTCAACCCAGGTGAATCTTGAATAGTCATGAACCACCACTAGAGTATACTTGCTGCCACCAAGACTAGTAGTAGTGACAGGACCAAACAAATCCATATGCAGCAGCTGTAGAAGTCTGGTAGTTGATAGACAAGGCTTGCCATTGAAAGAGAAACTTTGCTGATGGAGAGGTTTCCTTGAATTATAGATCCATAGGCAACTGTCTTTCCTTTGGAGTTGTCACTGAATATTACTGAGGGACACTTTGCTTTACTAATATTGTGAGAAGATCCTGGTTTCATGTGCTTAGAGCAGCCACTATCTAGATACCATAAGTCTTTCTCCTCCTCATTAACTGCCATGAAGCATTCCTGAAAATAAAACATTTAAGTTCATGGTCCCCTTTTATCTTGGGTCCTGAGGGTTAGCAACCTTTTGGGACCCATACTTGTTTGACCTTTGGAGATGTGAACCCTTTAGGTTTAGGTATAAATCTTAGAAGACATTCATGAATCTCGTGGCCATGACCTTTACAGAAAGAACAAGAATGAAACCTTGAATATGTTTGGTGATCTCTGTTTTCTTAGTAGCTATCTTATGATCAGCAGTCTTGGGAATGACTGGTGTGCTGATGTCAGGCTTATTGGTTTTAGGCTGATAATACAACTTCCTAGAGTTATTGGGCTTTGCAAAACATGCCTTTTACTAAAAGGTTTCGCATCTCAGGTATTACACCTTTAAGTTTTTCACCAAAAAAGTTGTGGTCAGCAACCTTTAGTATAACAAATTTAATAGGTTTAAGTTGAGCAGTCTGAGACCTATTGTTAGCAGTCACCATTTTTACAGGATGGCTACTAGAGGGTTTCTGTTGTTCAAACTCCTTATTAGCAATGTCATTTCAAGTGACAGTTATCTTACCCTTGGACTTGGCTGGTTTTTTTTTAACATAACAAACGGCACTTTGGTAAGACAAAATCCTTGCTTCTATTTTTGAAAAAGTTACTGGTCATAGATTACTTCCTCAGCTATTTCATCAGTAGTTTCCTCAATTGTCTCATTCTCTTGAGAACCAGATAAACTTCCCACATTGAACTCACTTTGGAACCCGATACCAGTTTTGTCGTCAAGAGGCTTTTGTTTAGTGAGGATGGTATCGAAGTTTCCTTTGGATTTATTCCAAACATCATCAACCTAGTGAAGGTCATCTTTCTCAGAATTAATTTTCTTAATTTGTTCAAGTAGGAAATCAACTTTTTCAGTTAAAGTCTTCTTTTTTTTAATGTTGGTATTCTCCACTTGTTGTCTATTGAGTTCTTTATTCTCAGACAACAATGTGGATTTCTCAGAGACAACTGATTCATGCTTCTTGGCTAATTTCACATAGGCAGTTTTGAATTTTGCAAACTCTTCAAGCATTTCTTTATTAGCTTTGATGAGTTCTCCTCTAGAAGGTTCATTGAACTTATCATCATCACTATCATCCTGTTGAAATGACAGTGATCTCATTGAGTCATTGGGTGATTCTCTGGCCATAATGCAAATATTTGCTTCTTCAGCAAAGTCACAAGAATCGTCCTTATCAGAATCTGTATCACACCAAGTTGGCATGTTGTTCTCATCAATGCCCTCAACAACCATCCCTCTTTGTTTTTGAAACATAGATTCGTGACCTTTTTTTGTAAAACTCATATTTTGCTTTGGATATTTAGAGGTAAAATGGCTAGACTTCTTACCGTTAAAATAGACAAGCTCATTTTCCTTTTAGGGAATAGCAGCTTTATAAGGAGCAGGCATTCTTTAAGGAGCAGTTGTTCTATACGGAGCAGCAGTCCTTTGAGAGGACTGCTGGTAGGAAGGCTTGTTAAACTTTTTGAAACGTTGATAGTTCTTGACGAATATAGCAAAAACTTCGTCAGAGAAAATATCATCATCATTACCAGATGTAGATCGTGTCTCAAAAGTTTTGGAACAGGAAGGTTGTTCTACCATGGCTAGTAAAGATAGATTTTTAATTTTTTTTTTCCATTTCTTGAGCTTGTTGAATTTCAAGTTCATAAACAAAAGACTTGCATAAAGATTTCTAAGAGTCAATTTATTCAAGTCTTTTGATTCTTTCATGGCCATAATCTTTACATGCCATAAACTGCCTAGTGCATTAAGAAATCTTATATTCATTTCTTTCTTTTCATACTTCTCCCAAAGAATAGCAGGAATTATCTACCTCATAAAATTTTTCCTAGGCAGTTCTGAGGGATTCTTTGGGTCCTTCTTGAATGATTCAAATTGTTGGATGCAGGTGTACATCTTGTTTGCTTAATATATCATTTATAAGCATGGTATTACTAGCATCGGACATTCGTAGCCTTAATGTATTTATTTAGGTCATGGGCTCAAGCAAATAGGAAGATATTGTTGTATATTATCTAGATTTGCTTGTATCCATAATCTAAATCATTGTGACACGTGCCTACCGGTCCTGCGTGTCTGGTAGGATGGTAACTTATCCTTAGACAACGCCTTGTAGTAGCTTAGGATTGCTTATCTTGTACTTAGTTAAGTTCTCAGAAGGTGGTTGTTGTCTATCAACCATCTCCATCAGCCGTGTCCAACAAGCTCTCAGTTAAGAACGTTCTAGCCAAGCATTATCAGCAATGTGTGAAGACCTAAAGAACGACTGATGAAGACTTGTCTGAAGAAATGCCTTAATTACCAGCAAAGAACATCTTTGACTTTGGTGTAACGTAAACCTGTTGGTTCATTTATTGGACCATTCCATTTTAGGCATTCATCTCAGAAAAAGGATTCGGTGGGCAGTACTTGTCTACCCATTTTTGGCAAGTCTGCAGGCACAGTGCAGAGATAGCTTGGATTGTGCAGAAGCCGACTCAGACTTCGACAACAGGCTTAGGGCATTTAATGCATGTCTCTTTGCATTAAATGCACCTAATTCAAATATCTCCAAAGTCTGAATCTTCCAACGACTCCAAGGAATTCTCTGGGTATAAATTGAAGACTTGTTGAAGCATTGAAGACAACTCTTGAATAGACCAACAACTTGACAATTCTGCAAATCTTCATTTTCAACACTCTAAGTGCATTCAAGAGCTTCAAAGCTATATTATTTCAATCATTCTTTGAAGAGCATCGAACATAAACTCCTAATCTTTATTGCTCTTCATTGATTGCAATCATTTGCTTTCAACCAACACGAGAGTGAAATCTTTCTAGATCTTTACTTTCACCATAAACACTTGGTCAAAATACTTTTGTACACGATCCATTAGTGAACATTGTAATAGATTTTAGTAAAAAAACATAGTGCATATTTTCAAATCCAAAGTTGACTACTTTGGTAGTGGACGTAGCACTTATTCATAGTATGAACCACTCCAAATATCGTGTCTATTTACTTCCTGAAATTGTGTTTTTGATTATAACTTGAATATTTCGAGATTCCAACATTTCCAGAAGAACAACTTATCTTTCATTCCAACTTGTCCTATATTTCACAGTCTTCCCTGCAAACTATTTTCTAAACACTTTTGTTACTCTGTGAAGTAATTTTTATTAAACCTTTTAAAATTAGACATAAGCTATTCAACCCCTCCTTCTAGCCTATTTGTGCCTATTGGGACCTAACGCAGCGCCCTTGTTTTGGTGCGACTACTGAACTGCCTTGCATTAGTGTATGAAGGTATAATTAGCAATATAATTTTGTCTATTATATACTAAAATAATTTATCTTAGTGCTACTAATTAAGTTTAGAAATATTAGCCTCTGCTTTCAATTTCAACAAAGGAGACATGGTTTCTTCGACTTCCTTGCAGTTATTTAGTTAGAATAGTCATGCTCTCTCATTAATGAATGGACTGTAGCCTTGCATTCTTTAAGTAGTGGACAGCAGCTATGTATTCTTATGAGTGTACTCCCCTTCCGTTCTCTCCGTAAAGACGACTTTCTTCGATCATCGATCCTTTATCTTTCATAATCTAAACCTTACTCTATGTGATAGATTGACAATCAGTAGGAGCAGGAAGAAAGTATCTGTGCTAGTATTTTCCTCTCTTGCATAGTCTAAACTGTAGAGAGAAATAATTCTTATGAATTATGGCATAGCCTTTTTCATTGATTGGAACACATATTTATAGGGTTTACAAGTTAACCTAATACAATAAGGATTAGGAGAAGAGTTACAATACAAGGTAACTAGGAGACCTAACTAATAGGGAAGAATATACCAAATATAATTACACATATATGGTAACAAAGATAAAACAATATGGAAGGGATATTATTTCCTTATATGCCCCCGCAAGTTGGACCCTCGAGAGGAGAGGCCAATCTTGAGTAGAAGATGGTGAAAGCAAGCGTGAGGAAACGGTTTGGTGAGGGCATCTGCGAGCTGGTCAGCCGAGGAGACGTGAGATACCCGTAAGCTACTGTCTTGAGCTTGCTGATGGATGAAATGATAGTCGAGGGCAACATGTTTCATGCGAGAATGAAACACTGGGTTGGAGCAAAGATTTGTAGCGCTGACATTATCACAGTAGATAACGGGTTGGTGCGAGGAGGTTACACCAAGCTCACCTAGAAGAGAGGTAACCCAGCGGAGTTCAGCAGCTGTTGCGGCAACAGCTCGGTACTCGACCTCTGTTGAGGAGCGAGCAACTGTTCTCAGCTTTTTCGAGCTCCAGGAGATGGGGTTCCGGCCAAGATACACGATGTAAGCACTTGTGGAGGTAAAATCATCCTTGTTTCCCGCCCAGTTAGCATCGGTGAAAGCATGAAGATCGAGAGGCGACTGGCGATGAAGAAGGATGCCATGATTAATAGTATCACTGAGATAGCAAAGTAGGCACTTGGTGGCAAGCCAGTGATCCGAGGTAGGTCAATGCATAAATTGAGAGAGCTTGTTGACGACATAGGCAATGTCCAGGCGGGTAAGAGATAGATATTGAAGACTCCCGATTACTGCTCGAAACTCGGTAGGGTCAGTTAGTGCCATGCCCGACTGAAGGGTGAGCACTTGCGAGGTCGCTAAGGGTATTGCCACTGGGCGTGCTTCAGACTTACCAGTGCGAGCAAGGAGGTCGGCTATGTAACCTCGTTAGGAGAGGAGAATTGGTATCGTTGTCGGTGATGATGATGTCATTAACATAGACGAGCAACAGAAGAGTGATGCCACCCTCATTGAAGATAAATAGGGAAGTATCAGCCACTGAGTTCGTGAAGCGAGCATCGAGGAAAAATTGGCGAAGTTCATTGTACCATGCTCGGGGAGCCTGCTTGAGACCATAGATTGCCTTTCGGAGGCAACACACATGTTGCGGGTGATCAGTATCGACGAAGCCTTGAGGTTAAGTCATAAAGACTTCCTCGGTAAGGGTTCCCTGCAAGAAGGCATTGTTGACATCGAGCTGACGAAGATCACATCCCCAGCTGATCGCTAGGGAGAGGATGAGGCGAACCATGGTGGGTTTGACCACCGAGCTGAAGGTCTTATGGTAGTCAACTCCTGGGCGCTGATGGAATCCCTTGGCGACCAGGCGAGCCTTGTACCTGTCAATTTTGCCATCAGCAGATCGTTTAATCAGAAATATCCATTTGTAGCCAACAATATTAAGGACCCCTGTGGGAGGTACCAGTTCCCATGTGCCATTTTTGAGGAGGGCATCATATTCCTCAGACATTGTTTATCGCTACCTGCTGTCTTTGAGGGCCTGAGTTACACATGTTGGTTCAAGGTTGGTGTTTAGTTGGGCGGAGAGGCAGAGTTTATTAATTGGTTTGTGGATGTTGTTTCGGGAGCGAGTGATAATGGGTGAGGTGCGAGCTGTGGCTTAGGGTATAGGCTGATGAGGAAGGTTGGTGTTTGGTGGGGCGACCTGCGAGGACTCGGCAAGGTCGGGGTTAGCCGTGCCGGGCTCTAAGGGTGGTTGAGACGAGGTCGCGGGAGGAGCATCAGTCAGGTCACTGCAAGGACTAGCTGCCGATGATGTGTATGAAGCCGCGAGGATGTCATGAGGTGGTAACCAGGACGTGTGGGTGGACTCGTCAGGTCGCTGAAGATTTAGCTCAATTTGAGACATAGGAATCTCAGACTCAACAAACTGAACATGGCGAGAGACAAAGAGCTTTGCGCTGGTCGGGTCGTAACAGATATATGTACTTTAAGTTAGGGAGTACCCGAGGAAGACACAGGGAGTCGAGCGAGGATCGAGCTTATGAGTGGTATATGGTCACAGCCAGGGATAACAGAGACATCTAAATGCTCGAAGCTTTAAGTAGTTGGGGGCTGACCCGAAGAGTTTGTGGTAGGGAGAGAGCATCTGGAGTGTGGGAGTGGGAAGGCGATTTATAAGAAAGGTGGTTGTGAGGAAGGCATACGACCAGAAGGTGAGGGGAAGAGCAGCTTTGGATAGTAGAGATAGACCTGTTTCGATAATGTGACGATGATGTCGTTCAGAGAAACCATTGTGCTCGGGCGTGTGGGGGGGGCGAGGTGAGGTGCGAGATGCCATTAGTGGTAAAGTATGTAGCCAGGCCGGTCGTTTTGGCGAGACCAGTATACTCGCCACCATTATCCAAGTAGAGGGTGACAATTTTTTGTTTGAAGTGGTTTTCGACCAGGGCTTTGAAGCGAGGAATGATGGATGCAACATTGAATTTTCTTTTGAGAGGATAGAGCCAGATGTAATGTGTGTAGTGATCGATGAAGATCACATAGTATTTGAAGCCATCAAACAAGTGAATAGGCGAGGTCCAAACATCAAAATAAATAATTTTGAGGGGGTGGGTAGATACAATAGTAGATAAAGTAAAAGGAGGTTTGTGACTTTTATTGCTTAAACACGCATTACAAAAGGATGACTTATCTCGAGAATGCTCGAGAGCAAACCTAGACTCTACATGACTCTGAATTTGGGCAGAAGGATGACCAAGGCAATGATGCCAGTCCGGAGCAGACACTTTTGAGCTCGAGAAGGCAGTGGGGTGACACGGAGGGATTGAGCTCGACCATTCATACATACCACCTTTAGATTGTCCTTCCAGCAGCGAGGTCCCTGTCTGTAGATCCTTTACACGAAAGGAAGTGGGTAAGAATTCAATAGATGCATTATTAGATGTGAAGAATTAAGAGATAGAGATGAGGTTTCTTTTCATGCTAGGTACAAACAGAACATTATGCAATTGAAAGGTGTGTGAAGGTGTGTGGAGAGAGGTAGAACCAGTATTGACAATGTGTAATCCAGTGCCATCACCAATAACCATGTCATCAGGGCCCGAGTACGGAGTATGTAGAGAGAGATTGCTGAGGTCAGCGGTGATATGGTGGGAAGCACCACTGTCGAGGAGCCAGCTCGGAGTTGTGTTGCCTGAGGTCGTGGCAATGTGTGCTCGCGGTTGCCATTTGTTACCCGCAGACGAGGAGTAAGGCGAGCTGGATGGCGAGGTCGGAACAATCTGAAAGCTGGGGCACTGAGCGACCGTATGACCTTATTGTCGGCAGCCTTGACATTTACCGAGGTAAGGTCACTGCTGGCGAGGACCATTATTGCCCGACTGTGGATGCCGAGGAGGTTGTGTGGGCTGCTGGTGGCGAGGATATTGAGGCTGAGGAGCCCCTTATTGCCTGTTCGTCACAATATTAGCCGTGACGGGGTGGAGAGTGGAGGCGCGGTAGGATTGCTTCAGAACCAGCTCGCGGTTGATGAGCTTTTCATGAAGTTCATCAAAGGGAATAGGAGTTTCCCATCCTTCAACTACATTGGCGACATGTTGATAGTCATCATCTAGGCCGCCGAGCACTGTTTCTATGAGGTCCTCATGGTCGAGGGGTTTTTCGAGGGCAGCGAGCTCATCGAATTTGCTCTTAATAAACTGCATGTACTCCGAGATCGACTGGGAGGCTTTGGTAGCTCGCTTGAGCTGGTCTTTAATTTGTTTAATATGCCCGCGAGTAAGGCGAGCATATGTGTTGGACAGGATGACCCAAGCTTCCCAAGCTGTAGTTGCTTGCTGAATAAGCGGAACTAAGCTTGTAGAGAGGAAGCCGACAAGGGGGCCAAACAGAAGTTTGTCTTGTCGTATCCATGGGAGGTAGTCTGGGTTGGGTGCTTGGACGTTGTTGACGGTGAGGGTGGCTGGCGGGCAGACCGAGGTACCATCAACAAACCTGTGAAGGTCATAGCCAACGAGGGTGGATTCAACCTGAAGTTTCCATGCGAGGTAGGTGGTGAGGGTGAGCTTAGTGATATTCTGGTTGGAGATGTTGATGAGTTGATAGGTTTTGGAGGAGTCTGTGGGATCTTGGACGATGATCATGTTGGAAGCCATGGGTGCTTAGAGGAAGAAGGAGGTGGTGTTTGGGGTTGTGAAAGTTTGGTGGTTTTTAGGGTTTGTGGAATCAAAGCTCTGATACCATGTAGAGAATAATAATTCTTATGAATAATGGCATAGCCTTTTTCATTGATTGGAACACATATTTATAGGGTTTACAAGTTAACCTAATACAATAAGGATTAGTAGAAGAGTTACAATACATGGTAACTAGGTGACCTAACTAATAGGAAAGAATATACCAAATATAATTACACATATATGGTAACAAAGATACAACAATATGGAAGAGATATTATTCCCTTATATAAACCTTACTCTATGTGATTTCCTGGGTGGGCTACCATCCTTTTCCATTCCACTACTTTACATCTTAGCGCGTCTCTATCTTTGTCTTTCTGTCTGCCGATTCAATTGATGCTGCGAGACTGAGAAGGATGGCTTGACGTGGGTCCCTATTCTTATTTTCTTCCTAGTTCTACATTCTTCAATAGAATAAAAAGTAGCTGCCAATCGCTTAGTTTCGAGTTCAGATTTTGATTCATTCTAGCTCTAAGGGATGAAATCACATAGAATAAGAAAATGCTTTCCCTCTTTTCCTGAACCCAACTCTTATGTACAATGGATCCAAGAAAAGACCTGAACAAATGAGATATCAAGCAACAAGAAGAAGAAAACGGATTGAAGCGTGGAACGCCCGATAATTTGTCGAGCTCAGATGTATCGACATCACTGGTGACTCATTCTTTTGATGAATCATGTCTTGGAACAGAAGAAGATTATGAAAATACTTCCTCCACATGGATGGTACACAAGCTGGATGTGGTTTCTTTTTTTTGTTAGTAATTCTTATAATTCATAATGTATTTTTAAATGTTAAATTTGTAAGAAAATTTGAAAGTTCATTGTTTTTGGCATGTACTAGGAAGTTAACTTAATTATTCTTAAACATAGATGTTAACTTTTGGCTTTTGTTTCAAACATCGATGCTAAGTTGGCCATATAGGGTTGAGCGTACTCGTCCATCGGCCCGCAATGTCTCCACTCGCAAAGCCCTTGCTAGTGAACAGTGAAAGTTGTGATGCCCATGGTCTCAGGCTCAGGCTACTACTGGGCCCATAATTCTTTCCAATTCGCTAAGCCCAGCCCAGCCCCGCCGGCCAACTACAAAAATTGTCGTTTGGCACACACACACACACACACACACACACACACACACACATATATATATATATATATATATATATATTAATGCCTTAATGCTTCAACCCTATCAATTTACAGAAAAAATATTTTCACTGCTATCGAGGTGAGTCTGTTGCTGGTAGTATTCACAGCTAAAAGGTGTCACATTTTTCACATCAAACTAAGGTTGGATGTAATAAGTGTCTTGAAGCCTCTATAATCGATTTGGTTTAGGGTGGAAGCTTTGATATGGATAACTAGCTAGTTTTTTATAAGCGTCACCACAAGATCCTCTTCAATAAGTTCACCATGATGCATATGATTGATTTGCACTCTATATTCTGGTCCTAGATTGCAGAATTGATGGAATAAAGATACAGTGATAGATTTCTCCTGTTTTGCGAAGTAGGGTTGTTTAAATTGTTCTTGTACTTATAAGAAAATGAAGCTTGTTGACCTTCTGGTAGAAAACTTCTTATACTCCTTCCGTCCCGAATAAATATTCCTATTTTTTATTTTAAGATGTCCCAACTAATATTCTGGTAGAAAACTTCTTATACTCCCTCCGTCCAAGATAAATATTCCTACTTTTTATTTTAGGATGTCCCAACTAATGTTTCTAAAAACTTTTGATGTACCTATTTTCTACTATTCTTTTTAATATATCCTTAAAACTTCATTTAATATAGCTCATCCCAGAGAAATCCAATTATTTAGAATAATTGAACTCAATTAATGTTCATGAGTATTATCGTCAAAAAATATTTTATAATACATCATTAATTATATTTCTTAAATTATGTATTTCATCAACTATAAATATTTATCCGCAATGAAAAGAGTAATAAAGAAGCACAGATAATTTGATCTTGTATGGAAAAGTAGGTTGTTTAAGTTGCAGTTGGATATGTATTAAAATTTGATAGGTATAAAAATTTTAAATTATAATTTATAATTCATAACACTGTTAAGCTCGAGCCCATGAAAAGCCTACGTAATACCTACATAAGCCCAAATATTCAGCCTGCATAAGCTCATACTATTGGGCTTCTGAAATACAAGCTTGTAGTTTCATGAGCCTATACTGGCCTTTGCTAAAGACTGCAAGCTTTAGGTCAGTGCACACCCCAAAAGATGGGTGATGAACTTAAATTAATTGAACTATGGGTTGATTGACTAAACCATAGGTTGCTAACTTAGATTTACTTGTAATTGAGTTGGGCCTGGTCCGCCTGGAGGAAGGAAATTGAATTAGGCGTCTTAAATGCCACACTTTCAAGGTGCGGTTCTTTTTACTTAGTCCCCCATCCTACATAAGTTTCACGTACTTTTTTCTTTTTCTTGTTCTTTTTTTTTTTTTTTCTTGAGCAAGTCTATTTTTACATGGTACATAGTAAATTTAAGTAATTTTCTCCAGCTAATTTTGAATAATTATATCTAGTTATAATAAGAAAAAATTGTGGGCCGGTCCTCTTTATAGAATTTTTAATAGCTGCAGTGCCTCATTTTTGTTTTTATTCGCTAAAATTCACCTTAAGTGATAAATTGACAAATTTTTTCAAAACTATCCCTTAACAATCTAAACAACATTTTAAGCATTGTTTTTCCTTTATTTATGCTACAGCTTCATCTTTTTCTCTCATTTTCTTTTCATACTCAGTTCATAATAAAAAGACAAGATCAATATAATTTTCATATTTATTTTAATAATATATGTCTTTGTCTTATCAATATTTTTCCCATCGCTGAATGTTAGCACAACGAAATGGGGATCGAGGGGGCAGCGTCCTTCGTGGGAGTTCGGGAGCAACGCCTTCGAAAGGAAAACAAATTTCAGATTGAGACCTTTGAGCATTATGTAGTTTTCGCTTTCAAATAGTTGGACCACTCAGGAAATCCACCCATTCATATTCTTCTGACTGAGACTTTTGAGCAGAACATGAAACAGCTTTTTCTTCTTCTTTCTTCTAGGTGATTGATTTTGTCCATCGCGATTTTTTTGTGCATGCATCGCGAAATTTACGATGCACAAAATTTGTGCATCGCAAAAGGCTATGCACAAATTCTGTGCATCGCGATGCACAACCATTTGTGTATCGCAAGTGAAAAAGGTAATTTGTGCATCGTCTTGTGTTGCGTTGCATCGTTTTTTGTTTGCAATGTGTCTTCCGTGTTTTTATGTACATCGTGTTATGTTGCGGTACATCGTGTTATGTGTTTACGATGCATAGCGTGCACTGTTCCGTGTTTTTAAAGGGCATAGATGACATTTTGCAATAAAAGTGTTCTTTTTTGGTTGAAAACAATTATAATGGACTTTAGCGAATGAAAATTGTCTAAAAGAGACTTTAGCAAATTTTGCCACTATAATAAGAAATTTCTCATTTGACTTCTTGTGTGCATAAGAAATTTCTCATTTGACTTCTTGTGATGCCTCTAAAGTATATTACTTGTAGAGCTGGCAATGGACTGGGCTGGGCCGGCCCAATGTAAGCCCACCGGGCCAACATTTAATATCGGATCGGGCTGGGCCGGCCCCAATTTTACTAGGGCCAAAGAAAAGTAAAGCCCAACCCAACCCATCAAAGCCCATCGGGCCATCGGGCCAAAAAGCCCTTGTTGAAAAAATAAATAAACTAAAAGGAACAATGGTAATGCCAATTGCAAAATTAAATTCTAAGTTACTTACTAAACAAAAGCAATAATATGATTTATTGTTTGTCCTAACTGCTAACTACTAAACGTAAAATAATGCTATCACCGTATCAAACATTAATTAAAATGGAAATAAATATGATACTATAATGGTCCAGGGCTTTAATTATTTAAGAAGTTAACTTTATTGGTCAGTTAAACCAATAATTAAACAATAAAGCAATAATTAAATTGGAACATGTTGCTTCAATGTCTGAGATTACATTACAGCATGTATAAATTATAATATCAAAGAATAAAGCTAACTGGATCATTCTAGTTAGCTTTAAAATAGAATGATCTTTAATTATTGCTTTAATTATTTAAGAAGTTAGAATTATTTTTTGAGTGAAAATAAATAAATAATAATAAAATAGTGCGGGCCGGGCCTAGCCCAAAAGCCCCGGGCTTTTTTGATGCAAGCCCAATTGAACCGTCGGGCCTAATAGACCGGGCCAAAAAGGCCCGCGTTTTTTTTGGGCATCCAAAAATTAAACTTTAGCCCATGCAAACATCGAGCTGACTGGGCCGGCCCATTGGGCTGGGCTAATTTTTCCGGCTCTATATATTAGACATCTAGTTTCAAGACACTATCCAAAAACTAGTGCTACACCCGTGCGTTAAATGCACGGGCCAAATACTATCCTATTTCACGGAAAGATAATATTTTATGCAAAGTTAGACATTTAGAAAATATAAATGAAGATAAATCCAATAATTAAGTCAATATTTTTCGACAAAAAAAGCTTACACATGTTAATGAAATAATATTACAAATTTTGGAAAATTTCCTTGTAAACAACATTAGTTGTTTGACTTGTTGGCTTCCCCTTTTCATTACATATTAAAATCTTCAAACCAGCACGATTAGTTACCCTTGACAATGCAACATAAAGCTGACCATGACTAAATACTGGTCTTTTGAGGAAAAGGGCAACATGAGACAGTGATTGACCCTGACTTTTATTAATTGTGATTGCATAGGAAATAATCAACGGAAACTGTCTCCTTTGAAACTTGAAAGGCAACGATAGATCCGAGGGAGTCAAGGACATTCTTGGGACAAACACTTTTTCTCCTACATTGCTCCCATTTAAAATTTTAGCCTCAACAACATGATTCCCAAACCTTGTAATGATTAGTCTAGTTCCGTTGCATAACCCCGCACTATGGTCAATATTGCGAAGCAACATAACTGGGACACCAACCTTTAGCGAAAGCTGATGATTAGGCAAACCAGAGCTCTTTATAGTATTCAAAAACTCGGTTGAATGAATTTCACCAAAAAAGCTTGAATTGTTTTCAGAACGACATATAGAATCAGAACTCAAGTAAGTTCTTCCCTCAGATTGATTGTAAGAAACCATGTACTCATTTATGCTCTCAACAACGTCAAGTGTAGGAGCAAGAATAGCTCTTCCTTGTAGAAAACTAACATCATCAAAATGATTATGAAAAGATGGATATGTAGTTTGAACTATAGACTCAATCATATCACCAGACGAATCCATAATCAAGTCACTTGGAATTTCTATATTAGCAACACCATCATTATCGCCGCCAAAAGTACCATCGCCGATACTCAATATCCATTCTGAAAATGCCTTAAGCTCAAGTTCACCTTGATCCTTATCGATAGCATGAAATATCATATTCTTAGTAAGTTTTAGAATTTTGCAGTACGCCCAAAGATATGAAGAATTGATTGTAGCTATGACGATATCTTGTCTACTTCCTTTGGGAATAATTGGAAGGATTTGACGAAAGTCTCCGCCCATCACAATTGTTTTGCCCCCAAAAGGTTGATTAAAACTATCTGGATTTTCAAACCTCATGATATCTCTCAAGGTTTTGTCCAGAGCTTCAAAACAATGCTTATGAACCATTGGTGCTTCATCCCATATTATAAGTTTAGTCCTGACCATTAGTTCTGCAAGTGGACTTCCCTGCTTAATGTTGCATGTTGATTCTTCGTTCAGACTCAAAGGAATAGCGAATCTAGAATGACCAGTTCTACCACCCGGCAATAAAAGAGATGCTATGCCACTGGATGCTACATTTAATACTATGTCACCCTTAGATCGCAAAGAAGTAGACAATATCCTCCATAAAAAGGTCTTACCTGTTCCACCAGAGTCATATAAGAAATAAATTCCACCACGACCATGCTCAACATCTTGGATAATTGTGTTATAAGCAATTTTCTGCTCATGGTTACACATACACAATAATCTCTTACATTCATCAGCTAATGCACTCTTCTCATAGTCCAACTCATCCAATATAAGTTGATTGTTGAACATTGATAAATCACAATCTTCGGGACAAGGCATAGTAGGAAAATCACGAAGTCCCTTACCCCTGCTTTGCAATATCTTTTCAATTTCTAAGAGTGTGCAATTCTTGATTTCTTCATTAGAAAGTTGTAATCCTATAATATATATAAAAAGATGTTAAAAGTAATAACAATTAGGAGGGGGATATAAAAATGTTTCAAAATAATAGTGAGCCAACTGTGAATTACCTTCATGTCCTAAAAGCCGTCGACGCATATATAGAATGTCTTCAGACAAATACTCAAAGCAACTTTCCAAAACAAACTCTGGTCTTGACAAAGATCCTGACATCAACAATGTCACAAAAAGACCTCTCAATTGCATCCCATATCCCCAATTGCTTGCTTCCTTGATTCCTTCAATATACTCTTTGCCGTCGTCAAGAAGCCCCAAGGCGTAACATGCATCTCTGTAAGACTCATATTGAACATCATTAACGCGCCTTATATCCTCAAAAGAAGTTGGTCCTCGAACAACATTCAATAATGTTCTTAGGTAATATAATTCTCCTTGTCCAGGTGCAACATAAAATATGCGACCTATTTTGAAACCCTTCTTTCTTGGTTCCCACTCCCCTTTTTGCGGCTTCCAAACAAATTTAGTTGGAAACTCAGCATATGTCAATTTCTTAGCTTCCTCTTTACATTTACCTTTATTTGCGTCCATCCATGCTAAAAACATAGTATGTCTGGATGTCGGACGATCAAGAACCTTTTCAATTTCATCATCATCCTCGAACACTATGCTTTGTTCACCTGGTAGATGGAAAGCCAATCGTTCAACAGGTGGATTTCTGTAATGAATTTCATTTCCCAGCAACCTCCAAATAGCCTCACAAGGCGATATATATCTACAATCTAGATATGTTTTTATCTTATCAATGCCATTCTTTCTAGAATCATTAGAAGCAGTTTCACAAAATTTTGCAGTCACCCTATCATTACCCTTACTTACATACTTACAGAAATACTTGATCGATTTAGATTGATTGCACCATTCAACATTGATGTGAGCACCATGTTCCATCAACAACTCACGATTGTGAGGGACCACATATCTGTTGTCAAGGGTTATTCCCTTTACATCTATTGTACGACCATTGTCAGGACGTTTGTAATTTGGATACCCCTCCTCATCAACAGATGTTGTCTCATTAAATTTCTTTGAAAAATACTTTGTACAACGACCTTCAGACATGCATGGAGAATTAGGTCTAGCTTTGCCGCAAGGTCCATGGATCATCAATTCCTTGACAGCGTTATAGTAATGCGGATCAACAGACTCGTCAGGAATTTCAGCTGAAATGATGTTATCAATCCTTTCTACAGTCGGGTGTCTTGCATCATTTTCTAGCCATAGGATAATGTGAACATGTGGTAAACCACGCTTCGCCACTCAATTGTGTAAATAATGGAAAAAAGAATGATTAAATGTTAAAAATAAATGCATAAAAGAATAATTAAAAATAAACATACATAAAAATTATATATAATTACCGCTACAGACCAAAAATCTTCTTTTCTCGATGATCATTCATAAGAATGTCCAATTTAGCTTTAAAAATCCTGCACATGATATCAGGTCTATCTTCTGGTTGCAGAGATTTTTTTGTAGAAATCGACCAACTTCAGGCCACTTGGGATTACATGTAAATGTAACCAACAAATTAGGATAACCAAACCATCTACAAATAGCCATTGCATCTTGATAGTTCTGAATCATATATCGAGCACTTCCAACATAGGATGATGGCAAACAAATTCTTTTACCATGAGAAGCGGGATTCCTCTCACCATTCAAAGAAGGCATCCGCCAATCCTTTATACATATCACACCTTAATTGTTTTTGATGAGTTCTTATATAATTCAAGCGGGTTTCAACCATTGTCCATGCATCAACCAAAAATTCTGAAGAAGTTTAGAAAATAGAATATTGGCCGATTCGATTCCCTTTCATGAATTACGTATGCAAAAATTCTCTCATACTCAGCTTATAGCGAGATCTATCGATGGCTCCGTCACGCTTTGAAACATCTTCTCTATAGCCATCTTGTCCAAATAAGAAAAGCAAAGGATATTGCAACCCTAAGTATGAGGGATGCAATTCTGTAATTCTTTGAAGCAATCCTGTTTGTGTCTCAACAACAATATCCCTATCACCATTCAAGTTATCGAAATCACCAACCAACAAAAGTGCTACATCATCCTTTGCTGGGAGATTGTAACATCTACCGTCAGTTTTTCCCCTTCCTATGAGCCTGAGCTTAACATCGCCAACTTGATTTTGTTGCATTGAATCTCAAACCATTCTAAAAGACTTCACAAGAACATTATGCTCATCAAGAATTTTTTTTAAGTCACTGACAATCTCTTCATGCAAATTATTGTTCCCTTTCTCCTGTCTAAATTTGAATTAAAAAAAAATCAACTTAGTCACATAGTTTTTAAATGTGGCAATTTAATTGAAAAAATATTATTGTAACTACGTAAAACAACGCATTCGGTTCTCCACTTCATGTTCGGTATCATATATATATAGTTGTGCAAATTTAGGAGCCTTTCCGTTTGGTGGTACCAAACCTCCAATAAAGTGATAGTTCTGACCATACAACCTGAACACAGGGGGATTGTTTCCTCTATTAATGCCATAATCTATCTTACCTCCCATTGAAGTAAAGGAAAACATCATGTTGTAAGAACGGATGTTTGTTGTAAATAGCCTACTCTTGTCACTTGTTCCGTACAACAATTCCTTAAACAAAGCAGGGGGTTCAGGCATAGGAGGCAATTGAACTTTTCCGAGCATGCAACATGAAGTGAACTTTGGAGTTTTACTATTCTTGTAACGCTTTTCAGATCTTTCTTCATACCAAAAAGTAGCATTGCAAAATTGACATTTGCTAGAAGGATCGCCCAAGTCTATATATTCTGTTGGATATATGAACCATATAAAATTTAATTATTATTGGTATTTATATAGTTTTATATTTTATCTAAATAATATAAATACATAATCGTGTTAATTTTACCTTCAATGAAATATGAATTATTATTATATGCATGCATAGTTTTATCAATCACTGCAGCAGATACTTTTTGTCCTGAAAAGTTATATAAGAGAAAAATATTATAAAAATTAGCCACATTTTAAATAAAAAAAAATCGATTAAAATTACCATTACCACCAAACTTTCTTTTCCTCGTGCTGCTACATTTCTTCATACTGCTAGATCCAACATCTTCGTATGTTGAGTCCACAATATTATTATTACCTGAGCCTATAAATGGATGATAACAATTAAATTAATATATATGCAATTAAATATGGTAATGGTTGTCAAAAATGGTACAAAGCGTTTTAAAAGAAAAATCAAGGAAAATTTAATATAAAAGTTAAAAAAAATTAAAAAAAATAGATTATAAAACATTAAATACCATTCCGCTTCCTTTTTCTACTGTAATAAGAATTTGTAGCACAATTCATAACAGCATCTTCAATTGCCGAATCATCCATGTTAGTAGCAATTGAGTCTAAAATGTCTGAAAAACAAATAATATTTCAAATAACTTTGCCAATAATAAGTCATACAATAATTGGCTATGGAATTAACAAAAAATAACAACAAAAATATAGAATGCTACATACGATTTCGCTTAGTTTTTCTATTATGACCAGAAACAGTAGCACAAGTCAAAACACCTTCTCCAAATGTGGATTCACATATTTTCATACCATCTGATTGAAAATTTTTACTGACAATATCTTGAACAATGGAAGTTGCATTGTTTCCAGAATGGCATGAACCGAGAACATTAGAATGAAACGGTGTTGAACTCGACGGGCCAAATCGGTACAAATTTGTCCTCGTAGTACTTCTCAAAATACCATTTCCTGGATCAAAATTTATTATTCAAAATTTATCATATCAAAATATATTGTATGAAAATAAAAATTACTAAAAATTAATAACTTTTTGGTATGCAAAACCATCAGAGTTTTATTCCTTTTAATAAATACACTCTTATCAAATGGTTAAAGGATGTTGTATGCAATTAAAGTACAACAATCTTGTAGTCAGATAAATATTAACGCAATATTTTGAGAACACTACAATCTACCTATTTTCAATAAATATTAAATCATACTTTTAGAACAATGTGATTTACCTATTCTCTTTCTCTTCCACATGCTGACTAATTCTTATTGTACTTATTGCAGGTACGTAATCTTGTGTGGTCAAAGAATGTCAATGAATTTGTTAGCACCCATGGATAATGGATACTACCAAAATCAAATTAAAAATGGATACTACCAAAACCAAATTAAAAATAGAAAGAAATTGGGGAAACGAAATAAAAATTCACATAAATACGCAAAAGGAATAATAGAACATAAAATCTTACCTAACGAAACTAATCAGGGTAGGCAATCTTCAATAATTTCTCCTTGATCCCTAGTATGTATTATATTCAATTTTGGTGGAGGCACTGCGTCTATTTATATTGTTTGTATCCTCGAATTCCAAGGATCATTGTTACATGTTCAATGGAAATTATATTCTAGATGGAGTCAACATTTACAGTCATTAATCTAACTGTTTGTATCCCAAGGCTAGACTAATTTCCAATGAATCTCTGTTTGTATACCAAAGCTAGGTTGATTTCCAATGAATCCGTTCAAGGCATAACTGGTTTTTATCCAAAAAAGTATGCTCTATTTTTAGAAAGTGAGTTTTGGCGGCATTTTTCTATTTTTAGAGAGTGTGCCAAAATCACTTGTGTCATTATATAGATATAGATTTGTAAAAGCCGACTCTATGTACTTAATATATAGATATTTGAAAATATGTCAAAAAATATTTTTGAGTGTTTGGCAAACACATAGAAAATGTTATGGAAAATATATTATGAATACATACAAAAAGTTATACTCCCTTCGTTAGTGTCATCTATCAAATTAATATACACAGATTTTAAAAAAAGTGTGACTTTAAATAATTTTTGTTTAGTAACCCCAATTTATTACTAGTGGTGTGATATCAATTGGATCGACTTTTCAAACTCACAAATAAAATGACATAATTGATAATTGATTTGAAAAATATTTCAAAAAAATAACAGAGAAATTGTTTTGGGATGTTCCACAATGAAATAATCGACACCCATTAATTTTAGGACAGATGGAATGTTTATTAAAATTGAGTAGTGCAAATGTGATATGCTCCAATTCTCAAACATTATATCAAAAGTTTCACGCACTCTTCAACCAAAGATTTTATTCAGTGTAATATTATATTTACAAATTAAAATATTAAGAAAATAACTTAAAATTTTAAATCAACTAACTAAAGACTTTCGAAGAAGATATATATATATATATATATATATATATATATATATAACGGGTTCACTTTATCTTAGTTTTTCTAATTGAAATATCAAGTTGAAATTTTTTGAAGAATTCAATTACTTGAATCTGTAGTATTATTGTTACTTTTCTGTCTCAAAATAAATATTTACTTTTATTCATGAATAAAAGTAAACATTTATTTTGGACGAACAATAATATTATTTCTTAATATTATAAAAGTTTTTTTTTTTTATAAATTTTGACAATATCAACAAAATGGTTTACAAGTAAAACTTTGTTCATAGAACCACTTCAAAAGTTTATGGTATAATATTATGATTATTTTTCTTGAAAGAAAAGTTAGAAATAAATATAGCACATCCAAATGTAAAAAGGTGATATTAAGTTTTAATTTGATTTGTAAAATATTTTAGGAGAAAATTGAAATGAACAAATTTTGAAAAATGACTTATGGAAATGAAGGCTTCATCCGTAAATCATTTTCCTGAAAAGAATGCTACATTTTTCGTTGACTCGTAAAATGTTTTACATTGGCTACATTTTCCAAACGTTACCAAACATCGGAAAATGAGAAAAATATTTTTCAAAAATTATTTTCCGTGAAACAAACGGAGCCTTAATATGACAATCTTATTTTCCTTTACAAAGTTTTTCATTTTATTTTTTTTAAAAAAAGTATCATTCGGCTTTCAAACTATGAAAAGCAAAACTATCTTTAATTTCCTTGTAATCAATAAAGAAGATAGCTAGGTTTACACATTTTATTTTTTATTTTTCATATTTTATTTTTTTACAAGGATGGAGCCTTAGAGGGGACATAGACCTTATTCTAACCTTTAATATTATTATTTAATGCCTTAAAATGCTACAATTAAGACTATATGATACTTTTGGTGTGACTAGAATAAATTGTTTGAATATCCGACACCTTTATTATTATTATGTAATGCCTTAAAAGGCTACAATTAAGACTATATGATATAATAGTGAAGTACCAGGGTCATTACGGTGTAGGGTTTGAACACTCAACCTCTCTGTTAAAAGAAGTGAGCAGTACTAAATGGGCTTCGGTGAGGCTTGAACACCCGACCTTTTTAAGTACCAGAGTATTATCTCTGGTGAGACTTGAACACTCGACCTCTCCGTTAAAAGAAATGAGCAGTACCAGTTAAACTAGAACTTTCACATTTGGTGAAACATTTTAGAGCTTTTTATAGAAAATTATATAAATATTGTTAAACTATAAAGTAGCAAAACAAGGCAATAATTAGGTTATATTTGGTTACTCAATGTCATGTCTTGGAATTAAAATTGGAATTAAAATTAAAATTAGATGAACAATTTAAGCTCGATAAAATTCAAATTGTATTTCTAATTTCAATTCCAAATTATAGCATTGGAATTTTCAAACATACCCTTGGCGTAAATATCCCATCTTTATCATCTTTCTTGTTTGAATTCTAGTTGTTTTCAACTGTACCAATGACTTGACAACAAAGCGAAACTATTACTTTCGGACAAATAGCATTCTATAAACAAAATTCCATCTTTTGTTTCTCAATTATTCGAAGCCATGAGCTGCCAAAAGATTAGAATACAAATCAAGATAAAAAGACGTTCACTACTTTCTATCATGCCAATATTAAAGATTTTATTCTTTGGTCAAACTAAGACCACCTCATTTTAAGTAAATTTGGTTTTGAATGACTATAAATTAGATCTATTATTTGATTTTTTTTATTGCTCTTTGTGGATAGGTAATATTTTTAAAAATATTGAGGATCTAAAAGTTTGTTTTAAGGGACATTTTGGTATTTTTCTTATTATGTTTACCTAAAAGTTTTTTTGAAGTCGTTTTTCACAATTGGTTCCTGAACTTTTTAATGTCATGAGACCATTTTGCCCCCCCCCCCCAACAAAACAACTCACATGATTGCACATGAGAGATTTAATGGCTTAAATGTAAATAAAATGGACGGAAGTACCGATTATAATTAGAGCCTGTTTGGTACAGCGTTTACAAAATGCAGTGTTTTAAAAATGGAGGTCTTTCCTTATAAATACGTTTGGGATATCACTTCAATAAGGAGTTTTTTTTTCCTAGGAGCGTTTTAAAACCTGCGTTTTGGGAAAAAGCTAGGAATTCCAGCGTTTTAAAACGCAGCTGCATTTTGAAAACACTGCGTTTTTTGCCGCAGTATTGAAACAAATTTTTGTTTTCTGCCTCAGTATTGAACCACATTTTTTACAAATAAACTGCATTTTATCCCTACATTTTAGTCAAAACGCTCGACCAAATGAACTCTTAATTTTATAAGTACAAGGAGCTGATTTTTGCAAATTTAGGTACAAGGACGAACACAAAAACAAGGCGAAATTAAAGTGCAAGGAACAATAGAATTATAATTTGCCCTAAATTTAATATACGAATATTTCCATCTCCAGGAAATCAACTCCTATACCAATTGAAAAACCCTGCCAACATATCAAAACATTAAAGATAATAATAAGTTATGTTAACAATTAAATCTAATAATATTATGATAACAATTAAATCTAATAATAAGTAATGATAGCACTAAGCTAGCTACAATTAGGCTAGCTATTTGGGACCTTGAGTGGGCAGGCAAGGGATCAAACCTAAGCCCCATCTCATCAACTAGGGCACCCCTTAGGGTAATTTTGGATTATTTCCTTGCTTTTCTATTTTTGGAAGCAAGGATCATTGTTACAAGACAGGATTCTCTATTTTAAAAAGATGTTTCATCTCTTATTTTAATTATCGAATTTTCATCATATGTGTATGAGAATAAACAACATTAATTACCCCGTAATTTTAGTGTATATGTGAATAAGATCCAACGAGTGGAATAGGAGATGAAACACCTTTTTAAAATAGAGGATGATATGAACATTATTACAAACAAAAACTCATTTAAAAAGAAAAATAGGGACAATATATGTCTAGGACACAGACCTGCCTGTCGAAACTCACTCCATGGTAACCAAGCCTCCCCAATTCCTAGACGTGCCAAAGAGCTCAAAACAGGTACTAAGACACTAATATGATGGTCAGGCCAAAACAAAACTACTCTAGCAAAAACACACTAGTGTAAAAACACCATAATGGAACAAAGTCCTCGTAGAGACCATATCAATTGGAAAACAAAATCAACAAGCCGAAAGGCATACAACCCACCCACTCTTAAAAATAAGGCCAAAATATAAATTTCCCTCCAAGGTTTTCACCAAATCCCAAAGTGCCCCCCCCACATAAGGTTTGCCCTAGAAACCCGTTTGATGTTGTCAATTTTTCCAATTAACCCCCTGGCCGTCATGACCGTTAGAAAAGTAACGGAAATCCATCACGTGCCTTGCACGAGGGGGGGCAATTGGGTCTTTTCGCCATATATACAAAATACTAACTAAAGGGGGTCAAAGTGTCAAAAGAACAACACTAAATAAAGAGGTGCAAAGTGTCCAAAATCAAAGTACAAAAAATAAAAACAAAACAATTAACTTAAAACAAAACAAAACACATTAAGCCTTGACTTTGCACCACCTGCCCCCACCCTTTCCCCTCTCCAAAATTCAACCCACCAAGAGCATCCATCAATGCCAACCTATAATACACAAACACATTAATACACACAAAAAAGGGAGAAGCAGACCTGGCTTGGATTTGGTAACCCAAAAAACCCTAGATTGAATGAGCTCCAACTACCAACAACAATTCAATTGAATTGAATAATAAACACAAAATCGGAAACTCACAAACCATAAAGAAGATTCTGGGTATTCTCACTATAGTTTTGCAAAATTGGAAATTGAAGAAAAAGATGAATGATTGAGGGGAGAAAAGAAAATGATTAAGCCTTGACTTCGTATACTGTGTGTTGATTTTCTTGAGGTTTCACTCTCTAAAACAATTTAAATTTGGTAATAGAGAGGAGAAGTTGAAGATGGGGATAGGAGAGAGAAGGAAACCTAGCGTCAAGCAGCAGCTAACTTTTGATGCAGAGGGTGAGGGGTTTTTGATTTGGTCAATGGAAAGGTGGAAATTGAAATGGGCAAAACGGAAAAATAAAAACGAAATTAAAATCTTCTTTACCTTGAATACCTACCAAAATGAAATTTTACTCCGGCTAATCGGCAGCAGAGGCTGTTTATTGTTGAATCACCAACGAACCTCGATCTTGATCGGAGGAACGGTATTGTGTGGGACTGTATCTCCGGAACGGTGGGCTCACTATAGATGAGACTCGATAGGCAGTCGACGTCAATGACGCTGGAAAGATAGTTGGCAGTTTTGCGACGGCTTCCGCCGTAGGAGAAGAGAGAAAGAGGAGGAAGATGAGGAGACGAAGACTATAGCGACTGCAAAGCAGTAACAAGGGCATGTATTATTGTGCTGGGGATTTTGGTAATGGGAAAGGGTTGGGGCAGGATCGGGGATTTGAGGAAATGAAGGGTAAGATGAGTAATCGACCGGTGGGGGAGGGCGGAGTAATTGGTGGTGTAAGGTGGCGCTGAGGCGGTGGAGGAGTAGAGGGCGGAGTAATTGGGATTAGGGTTGATCGATTAACTCAAATGTGTTTTGTTTTGTTTTAAGTTAATTGTTTTGTTTTTATTTTTTGTACTTTGATTTTGGACACTTTGCACCCCTTTATTTAATGTTGTTCTTTTGACACTTTGACCCCCTTTAGTTAGTATTCTGTATATATGGCAAAAAGACCCAATTCCCCCCCCCCCTCGTGCAAGGCACGTGATGGATTTCCGTTATTTTTCTAACGGTCATGACGGCCAGGGGGCTAATTGGGAAAATTGACAACATCAGACAGGTTTCTAGGGCAAACCTTATGTGGGGGGGGCACTTTGGGATTTGGTGGAAACCTTGGGGAGAAATTTATATTTTGGCCAAAAAATTTATACTTGTAATTTTTCACAACTAAAGTTTTTACAATTTATAGCTTTTGCAAAAATTTTAAAAAAATATAACACTTTTTTGTACACTTTGTAGAAGTTTTTTTTTTAATAAAACAAAAAAAATTCCAAAAAAAAAAAAAAGAAAAATAGGGAAACCGGAACCGAAACCAGTCGTATATAGTTCGGTTATGATTTGTACAATAGCGGTTTGGCGAACCGGCGGTTCCAAACCAGAACCAGCGGTTTGAACCGTTTGGGCACCTCTAACAACATTGTTAATTAAATTAGAATTAAACAAAATTGGAATTGTAATCCTTGAATCAGTAATGATAACAACTTAAGGAAATGCAAGATGAGGAAATCAGAGAGAGGACCTATTGATTCATTTGTACAATACTAAGAATATCAATCTCATAATGCCTGCAATTAGTTTCATTTGCATACTGATCTTGTGATTGTTAGCTTAATGCTTAGTAATAGTGTAGCTTTATGAAATGGGCTTTTAGATATAAAGGATGTCTTCATGCTTTAAAAACAAAGACAAGCAAATCGCCTCGAAGAAAAACTAATATCAAACTGGGCAACAAGCTACAAAGCTTACATGGGAGCAAAACAAAGACAAGCAAATCGTCTCAAACAACAAAAATCAAATTGGGCAACAAGCTAAAGAGTTTACATTGGAAGAAATTGGTAACTTAACAAACCAATTTCAATAGAAGATTGGCGATAAAGGTGCCCAAACGGTTTGGAACCGGAACCGAACCGCCTTGAAAACTGCCAAAATCGAAACTGTGACGAATTAGAACTGTCCTCGAATTGGAACCGCCGGTTCCATGGTTCGGTTTTGGTTTTTATTTATCAAAAACCGTGACCCGCTGGTTCTTCTCCTGTTCTAAACCGTCAGTTCAATCTCTGTACCAAATCGACGGTTTGAACATCTAAAGTAGCTAATTTTAAAATTTTTGAGTTCCGAAGCTTTTATTTTTCACAGTTTTTCTCCGTTTCCCTGTTTTTTTTTTTTTTTTTTACTTTTTATTTTTCTCTTCCTAATCTTTTATTGTAAGTTTTTATGAGTTCTCAAATTTTTGTTATCATTAGAAAACTTTTGTAAAAAAAATTTATACTTGTAATTTTTCATAACTAAAGTTTTTAAAATTTATAGCTTTTGCAAAAAATTTTAAAAATATAACACTTTTTTGTACACTTTATAATAGTTGTTTTTTTTTTAATAAAACAAAACAATTTTCATAAAAAATAAAAAATTCGGGAAACCAGAACCGACCATATACGGTTCGGTTACAGTTTATACAATAGCGTTTGGCGAACCGACGGTTTGAACTGTTTGGGCATCTCTAACAACAGTGTTAATTAAATTAGAATTAAACAAAACTAGAAATGTAATCCTTGAATCAGTAATGATAACAACTTAAGGAAAAGCAAGATGAGGAAATCGAGAGCGAGGTCCTATTGATTCATTTGTACAATATTATAGAACTATTTCAGAAATTAGTCATTCTCATAATGCCTACAATTGGTTTCATTTTCATACTGATCTTGTGATTGTTAAGCATAATAGTTTAGCTTTACGAAATGGGCTTTTAGACACAAAGGATGTCTTCATGCTTAAAGAACAAAGACAACCAAATCGCCTCAAATTAAGAAAACAAATATCGGCAACAAGCTACAAAGCTTACATGGAAGCAAAACAAAGACAAGCAAATCGTCTCAAAAAGCAAACATCAAATTGGGCAGCAAGCTAAAGAGCTTACATTGGTGGAAATTGGTATCTTAACAAACCAATTTCAAGAGAAGATTGGCAATAGAGGTGCCCAAATGGTTCGGAACCGGCGGTTCGAACCGGAATCGAACCGCCTTGAAAACTTCCTAAACCGGAACCGTGACAAACCTGAACCGTCCTTGAACTGGTACCGCCAGTTTCACGGTTCGGTTTCAGTTTCTATTTATCAAAAACCGTGAACTACCAATTTTTCTCCGGTTCCAAACCGCCAGTTCAATTCTAGTAACAAACCGGCGGTTTGAACCGCCAAAGTAGTTAATTTTAAAATTTTTGAGTTCCTAATCTTTTATTTTTCATTCCAGTTCCCTGTTTTTTTTTACTTTTTACTTTTTATTTTTCACTTCCTAAACTTTTATTGTATGTTTTTTTGAGTTCTCAATTTTTTTTTATCATTACAAAAATTTTGAAAAAAAAAAATTATACTTGTAATTTTTCATAACTAAAGTTTTTACAATTTATAACTTTTGCAAAAATTTTAAAAAAATATAACACTTTTTTGTACACTTTATAAAAGTTTTTTTAAATAAAACAAAAAAATAAAAATAAAAAAACTGGGAAAATGGGAAACCGGAACCGGCCATATACGGTTCGGTTACGGTTTGTACAATAGCGGTTTGGCGAACCGGTGGTTTGAACCGTTTGGGCGCCTCTAATTGGCGGTTCAAACCACCAGTTTGGTACGAGGATTGAACTGGCAGTTTGGAACCGGAAAAGAACCGCGGGTCACGATTTTTATAAATAGAAATCGAAATCGAAACCGAACCGTGGAACCCGCGGTTCCAGTTCAAGGACGGTTCCTGTTCGTCACGGTTTCGATTTTTGCGATGTTTAAGGCGTTTCGGTTCCGGTTCGAACCGCCGGTTCCGAACCATTTGGGCACCTTTATCGCCAATCTTCTTTTGAAATTGGTTTGTTAAGTTACCAATTTCCTCCAATATAAGATCTTTAGCTTGTTGCCCAATTTGATGTTTGTTTTTTGAGACGATTTGCTTGTCTTTGTTTTGCTCCCATGTAAGCTTTGTAGCTTGTTGCCCAGTTTGATATTTGTTTTTCTTTGAGGCGATTTGCTTGTCTTTGTTTTTAAAGCATGAAGACATCCTTTGTATCTAAAAGCCCATTTCATAAAGCTATACTGCTACTAAGCATTAAGCTAACAATCACAAGATCAGTTTGCAAATGAAACCAATTGCAGGCATTATGAGATTAGTCGATTTCTAAAATGGTTCTTTACTATTGTACAAATGAACCAATAAGTCATTTCTCTCAATTTCCTCATCTTGCTTTTCGTTAAGTTGTTATCATTACTGATTCAAGGATTACAATTCCAATTTTGTTTAATTCTAATTTAATTAACACCGTTGTATACATGAGCTGTTAGTGGGACCAGGATTATTGCGAATATAAGTAGAACAATCAAGACTAGAGGTACTCTTACATTGGAATTTTGGGTAGAATGTGACAAATATAACATTTGAAGTACAAACCCAAAATCCTAAGGCATCAATTATAACATCTTCATTTAATCATCGAAATGTGTATTGAATCATCGAAATGTATACCTAGGGTAGGGGTCTTGCAATTAAAGAGGATATAAATGTTTACCTTGGTAGAAGAGTAGTTTGACGGCCTTTGGAAGGAGATGTTGCCATTGGTAGTGCTGGCCGGTCAGGGTTGCCCGAGTTGATCGTTAGGGGATTGAGAGCTTTATCGGTGTGGTCCTTTCCGTGTTAGGGGATTAGGAGCATTATAGGCGTTTGTCCTAGCGGAAAGGAGTCGGGGTCGTTGAGGAGGTTGCTGGTGGGAGTGAGTTACCGTGACGGAGAGAGACCATGGGATTATTGCTTTCTCTAGGAAAGGATTGAAGGTATTTAGCTTGGGTGGCAAGCCAAACAGAGTCCTCAAAAGCTCAAGCTTGATTTGAAAAAGTTCGACAATTCAATTAAAAATAAAATAATATTAAACAAAATTTTTAGGCTCGTTTATTGTAAGCGGTCGAGCTTGAACATTAAAATAAAGCTCGTAAACGACCGATTTAATATTTTTAGGCACGATTTAATTTTTAGGCTAGGAACCGAACCGCCTTGAAAACCGCCAAAACCGAAACCGTGACGAACCGGAACCGTCGGTTCCACAGTTCAGTTTCGGTTTCTATTTATCAAAAACCGTGACCTGCCGGTTCTTCTCCGATTCCAAACCGCCAATTCAATCCCGGTACCAAACTGGCGGTTTGAATTGCCAAAGTAGCTAATTTTAAATTTTTGAGTTCCTAAGCTATTATTTTTCACTATTTTTCTCCGGTTCCCTATTTTTTTTTTTAACTTTTTATTTTTCACTTCCTAAACTTTTATTGTAAGTTTTTTTGAGTCCTCAAATTTTTGTTATTAGTACAAAACTTTTGCAAAAACATTTTATACTTGTAATTTTTCATAACTAAAGTTTTTACAATTTATAGCTTTTGCAAAAAAATTTTAAAAATATAACACTTTTTTTGTACACTTTATAATAGTTTTTTTATAAATAAAACTAAAAAATTTCAAAAAAATAAAAATAAAAAATGGGAAAACCGAACCGGAACCGGCCATATACGGTTCGGTTACGATTTGTACAAAAGCAGTTTGGCAAACCGGAACCGGCGATTTAAACCGTTTGACACCTCTAATTGGTGAGGGAGGAAATGGCAAATTTTCAAGGGCAACTATGAAAACCAAGAAGTTGCTATCAAAGTGTATGGTAGTATTAAACAAGACTATTTTCAAGTAAGAACATGAACAACATTTTCCTTTTTCTCTTCCCCAGATATCCATGATTTTTATTTTTATTTTTGATAATTTACTTTTGAATTGGCAGGCAGAATAAAAGTGTTTGACTGAAATTCACCACAAGAATACGGTGAAGCTTCTTGCATATTGTAAAGGAAATGACAACGTCTTAAAATCTCAGCGCTACCATCTTTCCCAAAAGCTATGGCTGTTAGGAAGGCGCAACCGATTTTCTTTAAACCTTCACACAAGTAGCTCCCCGAGCTTGCTGGTCCATCCCCAACAATCTCCCCCCTAGCAAGTACCGGGTGAAAAATCAACCACAAAGTCAAATGTCGCGACGCAGAGTCCAACTCTTCGAAAGGTCCCCCCCCCCCAACAAGTACATTTTGCTGGGCATAGGGATTGAACACGGGACCTACTCTAATATCAATTGTTAGATCCTAATAGGCTCAAATAGGCTAAAAGACGGGGGAGGGGGGGTTAAATAGCATATGTTCAATTTTAAAAGGTTTTAATAAAAATTACTTCAAAAAGTAATAAAAGTGTTTAGAAAATAGTTTGCACCGCCAAAGTAGTTAATTTTAAAATTTTTTTGTTCCTAATCTTTTATTTTTCATTCCAGTTCCTTTTTTTTTTTTTTTTACTTTTTATTTTTCACTTCCTAAACTTTTATTGTATGTTTTTTTGAGTTCTCAATTTTTTTTTATCATTACAAAACTTTTGAAAAAAAAATTTATACTTGTAATTTTTCATAACTAAAGTTTTTACAATTTATAACTTTTGCAAAAAATTTAAAAAAATATAACACTTTTTTGTACACTTTATAAAAGTTTTTTTTTAAATAAAACAAAAAAATAAAAATAAAAAAACTGGGAAACCGGAACCGGCCATATACGGTTCGATTCCGGTTTGTACAATAGCGGTTTGGCGAACCGGTGGTTTGAACCGTTTGGGCGCCTCTAATTGGCGGTTCAAACCGCCAGTTTGGTACCAGGATTGAACTGGCAGTTTGGAACCGGAAAAGAACCGCGGGTCACGATTTTTATAAATAGAAATTGAAATCGAAACCGAACCGTGGAACCCGCGGTTCCAGTTCAAGGAGGGTTCCTATTCGTCACGGTTTTGGTTTTTGCGATGTTTAAGGCGTTTCGGTTCCAGTTCGAACCGCCGGTTCCGAACCATTTGGGCACCTTTATCGCCAATCTTCTCTTGAAATTGGTTTGTTAAGTTACCAATTTCCTCCAATATAAGCTATTTAGCTTGTTGCCCAATTTGATGTTTGTTTTTTGAGACGATTTGCTTGTCTTTATTTTGCTCCCATGTAAGCTTTGTATCTTGTTGCCCAATTTGATATTTGGTTTTCTTTGAGGCGATTTGCTTGTCTTTGTTCTTAAAGCATGAAGACATCCTTTATATCTAAAAGCCCATTTCATAAAGCTACACTGTTACTAAGCATTAAACTAACAATCACAAGATCAATATGCAAATGAAACCAATTGCAGGCATTATGAGATTGACTGATTTCTAAACTGGTTCTTTAGGATTGTACAAATGAATCAATAGGTCCTCTCTCTCGATTTCCTCATCTTGTTTTTCCTTAAGTTGTTATCAGTACTGATTCAAGGATTACAATTCTAATTTTGCTTAATTCTAATTTAATTAACACTGTTGGATGAGGTACCCAAACGGTTCAAACCACCGGTTCTGGTTTGGAACCGCCGATTCGCCAAACCGCTATTGTACAAACGTTAACCGAACCGTATATGGCCGATTTCGATTTTCCAGTTTCCCGGTTTTTTATTATTATTATTTTTGAAAATTTTTTTGTTTTATTTATAAAAAAAAACTATAATAAAGTGTACAAAAAAGTGTTATATTTTTAAATTTTTTTTGCAAAATCTATAAATTGTAAAAACTTTAGTAATGAAAAATTACAAGTACAAATATTTTTTGCAAAAGTTTTGTAATGATAAGAAAAAATTGATAACTCAAAAAAACTTATAATAAAAGTTTAGGAAGTAAAAAAAAAAAAAGTAAAAAGAAAACAGGGAACCGGAGAAAAACAGTGAAAAATAAAAGGTTAGGAACTCAAAAATTTAAAAATTAGGTACTTTGGCATTTCAAACCCCCGATTTGGTAGCGGGATTGAACTGGCGGTTTGGAACCGGAGAAGAACCGGCGGGTCACAGTTTTAGAAAAATTAGCGGTTTGTAATCCTTGAATCAGTAATGATAACAACTTAAGGAAAAGCAAGATGAGGAAATCGAGAGAGAGGTCCTATTGATTCATTTGTACAATATTATAGAACTATTTCAGAAATCAGTCATTCTCATAATGCCTACAATTGGTTTCATTTTCATACTGATCTTGTGATTGTTAAGCATAATAGTTTAGCTTTACGAAATGGGCTTTTAGACACAAAGGATGTCTTCATGCTTAAAGAACAAAGGCAACCAAATCGCCTCAAAGAAAACAAATATCGGCAACAAGCTACAAAGCTTACATGGAAGCAAAACAAAGACAAGCAAATCGTCTCAAAAAGCAAACATCAAATCGGGCAGCAAGCTAAAGAGCTTACATTGGTGGAAATTGGTATCTTAACAAACCAATTTCAAGAGAAGATTGGCAATAGAGGTGTCCAAATGGTTCGGAACCGGCGGTTCGAAGGAATCGAACCGCCTTGAAAACTTCCAAAACTGGAACCGTGACAAACCTGAACCGTCCTTAAACTGGTACCGCCAGTTTCACAGTTCAGTTTCAGTTCCTAATCTTTTATTTTTCATTCCAGTAGTTAATTAACACTGTTGGTTGATGTTCCCAAACGGTTCAAACCACCGGTTCGCCAAACCGCTATTGTACAAACCTTAACCGAACCGTATATGGCCGATTCCGATTTTCCAGTTTCCCGGTTTTTTATTATTTTTTTGAAATTTTTTTGTTTTATTTATAAAAAAAAACTATAATAAAGTGTACAAAAAAGTGTTATGTTTTTAAATTTTTTTTGCAAAATCTATAAATTGTAAAAACTTTAGTAATGAAAAATTACAAGTACAAATATTTTTTGCAAAAGTTTTGTAATGATAACAAAAAATTGATAACTCAAAAAAACTTATAATAAAAGTTTAGGAAGTAAAAAAAAAAAAGTAAAAAGAAAACAGGGAACCGGAGAAAAATAGTGAAAAATAAAAGGTTAGGAACTCAAGAATTTAAAAATTAGCTACTTTGGCGTTTCAAACCGCCAGTTTGGTACCAGGATTGAACTGGCAGTTTGGAACTGGAAAAGAACCGCGGGTCACGATTTTTATAAATAGAAATCGAAATCGAAACCGAACCGTGAAACCCGCGGTTCCAGTTCAAGGACGGTTCCGATTCGTCACAGTTTCGGTTTTTGCAATGTTGAAGGCGTTTCGGTTCCGGTTCGAACCGCCGGTTCCGAACCATTTGGGCACCTTTATCGCCAATCTTCTCTTGAAATTGGTTTGTTAAGTTACCAATTTCCTCCAATGTAAGCTATTTAGCTTGTTGCCCAATTTGATGTTTGTTTTTTGAGACGATTTGCTTGTCTTTATTTTGCTCCCATGTAAGCTTTGTATCTTGTTGCCCAGTTTGATATTTGGTTTTCTTTGAGGCGATTTGCTTGTCTTTGTTCTTAAAGCATGAAGACATCCTTTGTATCTAAAAGCCTATTTCATTAAGCTACACTGTTACTAAGCATTAAACTAACAATCACATGATCAATATGCAAATGAAACCAATAGCAGGCATTATGAGATTGACTGATTTCTAAACTGGTTCTTTAGGATTGTACAAATGAATCAATAGGTCCTCTCTCTCGATTTCCTCATCTTGTTTTTCCTTAAGTTGTTATCAGTACTGATTCAAGGATTACAATTCTAATTTTGTTTAATTCTAATTTAATTAACACTGTTGGTTGAGGTACCCAAACGGTTCAAACCACCGGTTCTGGTTTGGAACCGCCGGTTCGCCAAACCGCTATTGTACAAACCTTAACCGAACCGTATATGGCCGATTCCGATTTTCCAGATTCCCGATTTTTTATTTTTTATTTTTTGAATTTTTTTTTGTTTTATTTATAAAAAAAAAACTATAATAAAGTGTACAAAAATGTGTTATATTTTTAAAATTTTTTTGCAAAACTTATAAATTGTAAAAACTTTAGTAATGAAAAATTACAAGTATAAATATTTTTTGCAAAATTTTTGTAATGATAACAAAAAATTGATAACTCAAAAAAACTTATAATAAAAGTTTAGGAAGTAAAAAAAAAAGTAAAAAGAAAACAGGGAACCGGAGAAAAACAGTGAAAAATAAAAGGTTAGGAACTCAAAAATTTAAAAATTAGCTACTTTGGCGAATCAAACCGCCGATTTGGTACCGAGATTGAACTGGCGGTTTGGAACCGGAGAAGAACCGGCGGGTCACAGTTTTAGAAAAATTAGCGGTTTGTAATCCTTGAATCAGTAATGATAACAACTTAAGGAAAAGCAAGATGAGGAAATCGAGAGAGTGGTCCTATTGATTCATTTGTACAATATTATAGAACTATTTCAGAAATCAGTCATTCTCATAATGCCTACAATTGGTTTCATTTTCATACTGATCTTGTGATTGTTAAGCATAATAGTTTAGCTTTACGAAATGGGCTTTTAGACACAAAGGATGTCTTCATGCTTAAAGAACAAAGACAACCAAATCGCCTCAAAGAAAACAAATATCGGCAACAAGCTACAAAGCTTACATGGAAGCAAAACAAAGACAAGCAAATCGTCTCAAAAAGCAAACATCAAATTGGGCAACAAGCTAAAGAGCTTACATTGGTGGAAATTGGTATCTTAACAAACCAATTTCAAGAGAAGATTGGCAATAGAGGTGCCCAAATGGTTCGGAACCGGCAGTTCAAACCGGAATCGAACCGCCTTGAAAACATCCTAAACCGGAACCGTGACAAACCTGAACCGTCCTTGAACTGGTACCGCCAGTTTCACGGTTCGGTTTCAGTTTCTATTTATCAAAAACCGTGAACTACCAATTTTTCTCCGGTTCCAAACCGCCAGTTCAATCCCGGTAACAAGCCGGCGGTTTGAACCGCCAAAGTAGTTAATTTTAAAATTTTTGAGTTCCTAATCTTTTATTTTTCATTCCAGTTCCCTGTTTTTTTTTTACTTTTTATTTTTCACTTCCTAAACTTTTATTGTATGTTTTTTTGAGTTCTCAAATTTTTTTTATCATTACAAAACTTTTGAAAAAAAAATTTATACTTGTAATTTTTCATAACTAAAGTTTTTACAATTTATAACTTTTGCAAAAATTTTAAAAAAATATAACACTTTTTTGTACACTTTATAAAAGTTTTTTTTTTAAATAAAACAAAAAAAATAAAAATAAAAAAACTGGGAAACTGGAACCGGCCATATACGGTTCGGTTACGGTTTATACAATAGCGGTTTGGCGAACCGGCGGTTTGAACCGTTTGGGCAACTCTAATTGGCGGTTCAAACCGCCAGTTTGGTACCAGGATTGAACTGGCAGTTTGGAACCGGAAAAGAACCGCGGGTCACGGTTTTTATAAATAGAAATCAAAATCGAAACCGAACCGTGGAACCCACGGTTCCAGTTCAAGGACGATTCCGGTTCGTCACGGTTTCGGTTTTTGCGATGTTCAAGGCGTTTCGGTTCCGGTTCGAACCGCCGGTTCCGAACCATTTGGGCACCTTTATCGCCAATCTTTTCTTGAAATTGGTTTGTTAAGTTACCAATTTCCTCCAATGTAAGCTATTTAGCATGTTGCCCAATTTGATGTTTGTTTTTTTGAGACGATTTGCTTGTCTTTATTTTGCTCCCATGTAAGCTTTGTATCTTGTTGCCCAGTTTGATATTTGGTTTCTTTGAGGCGATTTGCTTGTCTTTGTTCTTAAAGCATGAAGACATCCTTTGTATCTAAAAGCCCATTTCATAAAACTACACTGTTACTAAGCATTAAACTAGCAATCACAAGAGCAATATGCAAATGAAACCAATTGCAGACATTATGAGATTGACTGATTTCTAAACTGGTTCTTTAGGATTGTACAAATGAATCAATAGGTCCTCTCTCTCGATTTCCTCATCTTGTTTTTCCTTAAGTTGTTATCAGTACTGATTCAAGGATTACAATTCTAATTTTGTTTAATTCTAATTTAATTAACACTGTTGGTTGAGGTACCCAAACGGTTCAAACCACCGGTTCTGGTTTGGAACCACCGGTTCGCCAAACCGCTATTGTACAAACCTTAACCGAACCGTATATGGCCGATTCCGATTTTCCAGTTTCCCGGTTTTTTATTATTATTATTTTTGAAAATTTTTTTGTTTTATTTATAAAAAAATACTATAATAAAGTGTACAAAAAAGTGTTATGTTTTTAAAATTTTTTTGCAAAATCTATAAATTGTAAAAACTTTAGTAATGAAAAATTACAAGTACAAATATTTTTTGCAAAAGTTTTGTAATGATAAAAAAAAATTTATAACTCAAAAAAACTTATAAAAAAGTTTAGGAAGTAAAAAAAAAAAAGTAAAAAGAAAACAGGGAACCGGAGAACAACAGTGAAAAATAAAAGGTTAGGAACTCAAAATTTTAAAAATTAGGTACTTTGGCGTTTCAAACCGCCGATTTGGTACCGGGATTGAACTGGCGGTTTGGAACCGGAGAAGAACCGGCGGGTCACAGTTTTAGAAAAATTAGCGGTTTGTAATCCTTGAATCAGTAATGATAACAACTTAAGGAAAAGCAAGATGAGGAAATCGAGAGAGAGGTCCTATTGATTCATTTGTACAATATTATAGAACTATTTTAGAAACAGTCATTCTCATAATGCCTACAATTGGTTTCATTTTCATACTGATCTTGTGATTGTTAAGCATAATAGTTTAGCTTTACGAAATGGGCTTTTAGACACAAAGGATGTCTTCATGCTTAAAGAACAAAGACAACCAAATCGCCTCAAAGAAAACAAATATCGGCAACAAGCTACAAAGCTTACATGGAAGCAAAACAAAGACAAGCAAATCGTCTCAAAAAGCAAACATCAAATTGGGCAGCAAGCTAAAGAGCTTACATTGGTGGAAATTGGTATCTTAACAAACCAATTTCAAGAGAAGATTGGCAATAGAGGTGCCCAAATGGTTGCGGCGGTTCGAACCGAATCGAACCGCCTTGAAAACTTCCTAAACAGGAACCGTGACAACCTGAACCGTCCTTGAACTGGTACCGCCAGTTTCACGGTTCGGTTTCAGTTTCTATTTATCAAAAACCGTGAACTACCAATTTTTCTCCGGTTCCAAACCGCCAGTTCAATCCCGGTAACAAACCGGCGGTTTGAACCGCCAAAGTAGTTAATTTTAAAATTTTTGAGTTCCTAATATTTTATTTTTCATTCCAGTTCCCTGTTTTTTTTTTTACTTTTTATTTTTCACTTCCTAAACTTTTATTGTATGTTTTTTTGAGTTCTTAATTTTTTTTTATCATTACAAAACTTTTGAAAAAAAATTTTATATTTGTAATTTTTCATAACTAAAGTTTTTACAATTTACAACTTTTGCAAAAATTTTAAAAAAATATAACACTTTTTTGTACACTTTATAAAAGTTTTTTTTAAAATAAAACAAAAAATAAATAAATAAATAAATAAAACTGGGAAACTGGGAACCGGAACTGGCCATATACGGTTCGGTTACGGTTTGTACAATAGCGGTTTGGCGAACCGGCAGTTTGAACCGTTTGGGCGCCTCTAATTGGCGGTTCAAACCGCCAGTTTGGTACCAGAATTGAACTGGCAGTTTGGAACAGGAAAAGAACCGCGGGTCACGGTTTTTATAAATAGAAATCGAAATCGAAACCGAACCGTGGAACCCGCGGTTCCAGTTCAAGGACGGTTCCGGTTCGTCACGGTTTCGGTTTTCGCGATGTTCAAGGCGTTTCGGTTCCGGTTCGAATCGCCGGTTCCGAACCATTTGGGCACCTTTATCGCCAATCTTCTCTTGAAATTGGTTTGTTAAGTTACCAATTTCCTCCAATGTAAGCTATTTGGCTTGTTGCCCAATTTGATGTTTATTTTTTGAGACGATTTGCTTGTCTTTATTTTGCTCGCATGTAAGCTTTGTATCTTGTTGCCCAGTTTGATATTTGGTTTTCTTTGAGGCGATTTGCTTGTCTTTGTTCTTAAAGCATGAAGACATCTTTGTATCTAAAAGCCCATTTCATAAAGCTACACTGTTACTAAGCATTAAACTAACAATCACAAGATCAATATGCAAATGAAACCAATTGCAGGTATTATGAGATTGACTGATTTCTAAACTGGTTCTTTAGGATTGTACAAATGAATCAATAGGTCCTCTCTCTCGATTTCCTCATCTTGTTTTTCCTTAAGTTGTTATCAGTACTGATTCAAGGATTACAATTCTAATTTTGTTTAATTCTAATTTAATTAACACTGTTGGTTGAGGTACCCAAACGGTTCAAACCACCGGTTCGCAAAACCGCTATTGTACAAACCTTAACCGAACCGTATATGGCCGATTCCGATTTTCCAGTTTCCCGGTTTTTTATTATTATTTTTTTGAAATTTTTTTTGTTTTATTTATAAAAAAAAACTATAATAAAGTGTACAAAAAAGTGTTATATTTTTAAATTTTTTTTGCAAAATCTATAAATTGTAAAAACTTTAGTAATGAAAAATTACAAGTATAAATATTTTTTGCAAGTAAAAAGAAAACAGGGAACCGGAGAAAAACAGTGAAAAATAAAAGGTTAGGAACTCAAAAATTTAAAAATTAGCTACTTTGATGTTTCAAACCGCCGATTTGGTACCGGGATTGAACTGGCGGTTTGGAACCGGAGAAGAACCGGCGGGTCACAGTTTTTGATAAATAGAAATCGAAATTGAACTGTGGAATCGGCGGTTCCAGTTCAAGTACGGTTCCGGTATGTTACGGTTCTGGTTTTGGCGATTTTCAAGGCGATTCGGTTCTGGTTCGAACCGCCGTTCCGAACCGCTTGGGCACCTTTATCGCCAATCTTCTCTTGAAATTGGTTTGTTAAGTTATCAATTCCTCCAATGTAAGCTCTTTAGCTTGTTGCCCAATTTGATGTTTGTTTTTTGAGACGATTTGCTTGTCTTTGTTTTGCTCTCATGTAAGCTTTGTAGTTTGTTGCCCAGTTTGATATTTGTTTTTCTTTGAGGCGATTTGGTTGTCTTTGTTCTTAAAGCATAAAGACATCCTTTGTATCTAAAAACCTATTTCATAAAGCTACACTGTTACTAAGCATTAAGCTAATAATCACAAGATCAGTTTGCAAATGAAACCAATTGCAGGTATTATGAGATTGACTGATTTCTGAAATGGTTCTTTAGTATTGTACAAATGAATCAATAGGTACTCTATCTCGATTTCCTCATCTTGCTTTTCCTTAAGTTATTATCATTACTGATTCAAGGATTACAATTCTGATTTTGTTTAATTCTAATTTAATTAACACTATTGTTAGAGGTTTCCAAACGGTTCAAACCGGCGGTTCGCCAAACCGCTATTGTACAAACCGTAACCAAACCGTATATGGCCGGTTCCCTTTTTTTTTTTTTGAAATTCTTTTTGTTTTATTTAAAAAAAAACTATTATAAAGTGTACAAAAAGTGTTATATATTTTTAAAATTTTTGCAAAAGCTATAAATTGTAAAAACTTTAGTTATTAAAAATTACAAGTATAAATTTTTTTTTGCAAAAGTTTTGTTATGATAACAAAAATTTAAGAACTCAAAAAACTTACAATAAAAGTTTAGGAAGTGAAAAATAAAAAGTAAAAAAAAAAAACAGGGAACCGGAGAAAAACAGTGTAAAACAAAAGCTTAGGAACTCAAATTTTTTAAAATTAGCTACTTTGGCGGTTCAAACCGCCGGTTTGGTATGGGATTGAACTGTCGGTTTGGAACCGGAGAAAAATCGGTGGGTCACGGTTTTTGATAAATAGAAACCGAAATCGAACCGTGGAACCGGAGGTTCCAGTTCGAGGACGGTTCCGGTTTTGGCGGTTTTCGGTTCAATTCCGATTCGAGCCGCCGATTCCGAACCGTTTGGGCACCTCTACTTCCATTGAGGCGGATGATGGGGTCGGGAAAAAAACTGCTGCTGATTTTGAGTCATCTGAGCCAGCTGATGCTCTTTCCTCTAAAGTGTCTGTTCAAGTTGATAATGTGGGCTCTGAGGATGTTCCTGAATCGGGTTCAAAGAAAATTGATGAGAAAGACTTGCTTGAGGATGTTCGTGACTCGACTCGAGAGGAAAACAAGAGCAACGAATTGGCTAATCAGGATGGTCTTGTCTTTGGTTCAATGGAAAATTATGACAAACCAGTGGTTGAATAATCTAAGTTATCTTGAGGAAAAGAATTGTTGTCTTCTCTTGTAGCTGAGAACACTTCCGATCTTCCATTTGTTTTTGACTAAAGCCGTGGTTGAAAATGCTTTAATGGAAGATGTATCTGTGAAGAAATATGCAGAAGGAGAAGATGGGAAGAAGTTGGTGACTAATGTTGACCATGTGGAGGGGAAGACCATTGAAGAACACCTTCGTCTAGATGAAGAACTTCGTCAACTGCTGGCTGGTTTCTATTACTGCATTCCATTTTCTACAATATACGTTGACTAATTTCTATTTCTTTCCAACTTCTACAATTTTAAGTTTCAAACGTGTGTTGCAAGTACCTTTGGGGTTATGTTTCTGTGATTTTGGTTCTTCTTTGCTATGATGTAGTGAACTTTTTGTTTTGTGTCTACGCCTCGATTGTTGTTTGCTAAGATCATCTGCAGAATCGGGGGCTAGGAGTTTTCGTAACTTGTTTTGGTGTTGCTTTTTTGATAAGTCATTTGATGCACTGTGATAACCGTGCTTGTAAGTTGTCGTATGCTTCTGGGTTCGTGTTGATTGAAACTATTGTATGCAGATGGCCCTGCAGATTTTTTGCTCTTGTAGTTTGTTCTGTCCTGTTAAGAACCAAAACTTCGGAAATAGATATTGGAAGAAGTTGAAATACTGATACCGGAAGAAGTGGAAGTAGTTCTAAATCTCTGTTCACTCTCTCTTCTTTGATCTTCGGCAAAACTTGTCTTCATCGCAAATTCCATTAGACCATTAATAACTAGACCAAAAATGACTTGATATGAACTTGAGCCATAAATGGAGTCCGAACCCTTCAAGCAAGCACGGATTACACCTCTAATTATTTCTTACGTATGAATGAGATTTATTTCCAACATCCCCTAGTAATGTAGGATGAACAACGTAATAGGGTTTATAAAACACGTTAAGCTTAACCTCACTCGATAACTAAAGTTTTTGAATAAATAATATGGATCGAGAAGGATTTGCAATCTCTTGAGGCCAAACTAGTAGTGCAATATCCTTAACACTAAACTGCTCCATTTCGGTGCAGAAATAGAGACCAAAAGAAGTGTTGAATTCTAATCAACAAATTTCGATGTAAAAGTAAATGGGAAAAATGAACGAAAATTTTTATTCTGCAATGTCATTTTAGAAAACAACAGTCTAGGTGATAATAACACAGAAACAAGAAATTTAGTCGATCATAAACTTAGGGAACTGAAGTCACTAAACCCTATCTCAGAAGTACTACTTGCTCCAAAATCAAGTTTGAAACTTAACCTTGAATAGTAGTTCGAATCAAGTTCACACTATCCAGCAATTGTCGAAGACTCACTCTCATTTCTTCAACTACAAGAAGCTGTTCTTCAATAGTCTTCCTAACTCCCCTCACCAACGCCAGTAAATCCTCCCCATCTTCTCCTAAACTTCTCTTTGCAACCTTATCTTCAACCAAATCTTTTTGATTCAACTCTTTATAAACAACTGAATCATCTTCCATAGAAACGGCTGAATCAACCACAGATGGTGAATCTAAAGGATCCCCACCAACTACAAAAGCCAATTCTTTCCGTTCCATTTCCTTGGAATCAGATTCCAATTCAAGTTCATCAGTCAGAGGATCTTCAACTACTGATTTGTCATCATTTTCATTCAGAACCGAGTCAAGAACTTCCTCAGCCAGTTCTTCAATGAAAGCATTTTGAACCACCTCTTTGGACAAAATTGAATCATCTTCCGTGGAATCAGTCAAAGGATCTTCAACTACTGGTTTGTCATCATTTTCCTTCCACCTCGAGTTAAGAACTTCCTCGGCTGTTTCTTTTCCCTCGAGCAATTCATTATTTTTCTTTGAGCCCAATTCAAGAACATTTTGAACCACCTCTCTGGACAGCACTGAATCATCTTCTGCAGAAGCGATTGACACAACCACTGATGGTGAATCCAAAGGATCCCTACAAAGAACAGAAGCCAATTCTTTCGCTTCAGTTTCCCTTGAATCAGATGTCAGTTCAAGTTCATTGTCCAAAGGATCTTTGACTTTTGGTTGGTCAACATTTTCCTTCTGACCCAATTCAAGAACTCCCTCAGCTAGTTCTCTGCCCTCAAGCAAGTCTTTCCCATCATCTTTCTTTGAACCCAATTCAAGAACATTATGAATCACCTCTTTAGACAAAATTGAATAATCTTCAGTTGAATGGGACTCAACCAAAGATGGTGAATACAAAGTATCCCCACCAACAACAGAAGCCAACTCTTTCCTTTCAGTTTCCTTGGATGTCAATTCAAGCTCATCAGTCAAAAGGTCTTCAACTACTGGTTTGTTCTCAATTTCGTTTGGACTCGAGTCAATAACTTCCTCCGCTTGTTCTTTGCCCTCATTTTTCATTGGACTCGAGTCAAGAACTTCATCAGCCACTTCTTTGCCCTCCAGAAAGTCTTTGCCATCATTTTTACTTGGACCCAATTCAAGAAAATTAACCACCTCTCTAGACAAAACTGAATAACCTTCCGTGGAACCGGCTGACTCAACCACATATGGTGAATCCAAAGGATCCACACCAACAACAGAAGCCAAATCTTCCCCTTCAGTTTCCATGTAATCAAATGCCAATTCGAATTCATCAGTCAAAGGATCTTCAACTGCTGGTTTGCCATCATTTTCCCTCGGAATCAAGTCAAGAACTTCCAAAGCTGGTTTGTTGCCCTCATTTTCCGTCGGATCCGAATCAAGAACTTCCTCAGCCAGTTCTTCGCCCTCAAACAAGTCTTTCCCACTATCTTTCTTTGGACAGAACTCAAGAACAGCCCCTTTAGAGGGACGAGTATCAGGGGGATCAGAGAACTCAGCAACAATATCATCAGCTTTTTCTACGACCAGAGCTTCATCAGTCTCCATTGAATGATATTCTGTAAGAGCATTCTTGTCCAGTATCAATAAGTGATATAACTACTCAACTTAAAATCATTTAGAAAAAAAACAAAACTATAGAACTAGATGCATTATTAGTTCTTGAGTAAATAATTTTTGGAGATAATCAATCTTCGATACGGGAATTTGATGAATGGAAGAAAAAGATTATCAAACTTACCATGAAGTTGTGTTCCTATTGGAGATAATAATGGAGACCATGATGATCCAGTTGAGCATGTTGATAAAAGAAGAACAAATTGTTGCCTCCAGACCACCAACAAAACCACAATGCAGAGCAATGTGAAGAAGTACTTGGAAAAGAGCACTGTACATCAAAGAGGGCTGGGCTTAATTTAGTATTTGTACTTAGTTTTTGTTGACAAGGGATTGTCTATATGTTGGCAATAGTTTGTTAGAGGAAGGCATTAATATTTGGTTATTGCACGTCTGTTTTTTAGTTTAAGCTTTGTATAATCATTTTCTGTTCTCTCTCTTCACGTTATAAGGCTCTGTAAAGATCGACTTCATATAATTTGAGTTCAATCAAAGGATTTATTCAATTTTGAGATGGTGTTATAGCAGAGATCCATTAGAATTTCATTTCAGTAACTTCGTGTAATTTTGAGTTCAGACAATGATTTTCTTTAATCTTGAAATGGTATCATAGCATATATCCGTTTAATTTCATTTCAATGTTTTGTTGAAATCGCAATATTCATTCATCAATATTCTTTCAATTTTTTTCTTCTGATTGATTTCAATTGGTTTCAACAACTAAGGCTTCAAATCCCAATCCTTCTGCAAGATCAACTACTATTGATATAGAATCAAAGATGCACCCCATGTTCTTACATTATAATGACAGTCGAAGACTAGTTCTGATTCAACAGAACTCACTATAATTGACAATAGTAGTTTGCAGATTGCTATGTCCACAATGAGCAGATTGCTTCCCATCAATGGAACTTATCCTGAGCCATAAAAGGGATCTCAATAGCATTAAGTTTGGGCTAAAATTAATGATATGGTAATCTCCTGGATTTGTAATACTGTTAATGACGAAATTGATAACAGTTTGAGGGTTGTTTCTATTGCTGCAAACATTTGGAGATAATTGATAGATTCTCAACAGTTGATGGGCATAGGCTTTTTCAACTAGAGAAAGACCTTCCTAGACTCGAGCAAAGGGAAAGTTCATTGGAGTTCTATTACGATAAGATGAAGGGGTTATGGGAACAGATGATAGCTTGAACACAGTAGGAGAGTGTACTTGTTGCTGCAATTGTGGAGCAGATGGGCTTTGAGGATGAAACAGAAGAGCGTAAAAATTGATTCAGTTTCTCGTGGGCTCACATGAGAGCTATATGCTCGGGAGAAAGGATTAAAGGAAGGAATCACAGAGGCATTGATATGTACATGAGCCAACGATTATGGCTCCTAATGTCTATCAATCACAATCACAGTATTCATTTGCTTCTCAAAGTCATATTACTGCAGGTCTGTTCGAAAGTTTGTTTGGAAAGTATTGATTGTTGGTTACTGTCAGCTGGTTTAAGCTTTGTATAATCATTTTCGATTCTCTCTTCTTGTTAAAATCCTCCGTTAAGACTTCATGTAATCTTTAGTTCAATCAATGGATTTCTTTAATCATGACAGTTTCATTGATTGGATTGACACCGTTTTCTTCTTTGCAGCTCTCCTCTTCTGTGGACCCAAAGGCATGATCGGTTGTGAGCTTTGAGAGGTTTAGGAACTGGATTGAATTCGTCCAACTTTCGGTGGATTTCTTACTACTTACTGGAATTCCTACATTCAAATTTGCATTTCTTCTCAAAGAAAACAATAAATATATGAACAAGTACTCTCGCAAAAAAGTATTCTCGTTAAAAAGTATTCGCATTTCTTCTCAAAGAAAACAATTTCAAACTGTTAAAAATTGAGATAAAAAAATGTTTTTGGCAGAGTAAAGTATTCTCGCAAAAAAGTATTCTTGTGAAAGTGAAGGGTAAAATGAATTGCTATCATCATCTGCTTTGATAATTGTGGTAGTGGCATCTTTAGCAGTTTGAAATTGTAGAAATGACCAAGTGTACACGTTTTTTCTAAAAGTATATACATACATAAAAAGGAGGAGAATACGCGCACCCACAAATAATATATTAACATAACTCTCACAATTTCATGGATAAATATTTTCCATTCGACTCAAACGTACTATCACAATCAGACATTTTTCATTGAGGGCATCAAACATAAGGACATTTTTGGGGCTTTAGCCGGAAGAGATAGTGGTGGGACTGTATCTTGGCTGCCTGCTTATGGTCTATAATCTATATGTATAGCGGGAAATGAGGTTTATTATCAAAGGAAAAAGCTTTGACTGGAATCTCATGGTGGAAATGATAAAGCTCGGAGGTTTTAAATTGATAAGACCTGGAAAAAAAATTGCTTCATCTTGTATGCAAATATGTACGAGATTGGATGGATCTCGATAGTAAAAATTCCAGGGGAGTGTAACAAATCGGGTGACCAGTTAACAAAGATGAGAGTGGATAGAAGAAATCTTTTCCAAGCTTGGTGGTGCGAGTGAGAAGTTTCGCCACAGGTGTTTATGTTCATATGTTTTGCCTTGCTGATGATTTTAGTTTAGATTTTACTTTTGGATTCTCCCCCTTCCCCCCTGCAACTCTGTTATTATATAGTGTTTTTGGTGACTACTTCTGGTGAGTTGGTTTTTAATTTTTGATCCCTAATCTCTAATAAAATAAAAATTTCTTTGGCTGTTCAAAAAAGAAGAAAAGAAATGGTGTTAACAGTGTTATGTCAAAAAAAGTGATTAGGGAAAGTAAATATGCATTATTTCCCAAATGAAGAAGGTGATGAGAAAAGATTAAGTAATATATGCAGTGGAGGTCATAGTAATGTACCTTTTAATATTGGACCCGAGCCAAGAACTTCCTCTAGTGGTTCTTCCCCATCATCTTCCTCTGAACTTGAGTCGAGGACATCCTCAGTCACCTCATTCCCATCATTTTCCTTCGAACCCAATTCAAACACATCTTCAAAGCCTCCATCTCGATCAAGAACAACCCCTTTAGAGGATAGAGCGTCAACTGGTTCGGCCAACTCAACATCACCAGCAGTTATTGCAGCCAAACCAACTTCCGATTCCAGCACAATTGAAGTAGGATCGGAACGTGCATCTTTCTCAACTACATAAAAGGAGGAGAATGACTTTTCCCTTCATAAAATCTCAAAATTTTGACTATCATATGTAGTGAAAATAGGCACACCCACTAATGATCGATTAACATAACTCCCACGATTTCATTGATACATTTTTCCATTTAACTCAAATGGACTTTCACGATCAGACATTTTCAATAAAAGCATCAACGGAAGAACATTTTTGGGGCTTTTGCAAGAAGAGAGAGTGGTGGGACTTCTCTTGCCTGCCTGCTTAACGTCTATAATCTATACGGATAGCAAGAAATGAGGTTTATCTTCAAAGGAAAAGTCTTCACCTGGAATCTAACTGTGGAAATGATCAAGCTCAGAGCTTTAAAAAAATGATAGGGGCCAGAGAAAATATGTTTCATCTTGTATGCAGATATGGATCGGGAGTCCAGCCTCTTTGGCCCTGACAAAGTGTAATTTCTAGCCTCGTCCCTGAATTTATAGCCTCATCGTGGAAAATGATTCTGTAGGAGGATTGTCTAGGGTTTTGAAGGAAGAATCAATGCCTTGGAACTTAAGGGGTAAATTACATTGATGAATATGTACGGAGATTGAAAGGATCTTAGTAGGATAAACTCCAGATGAATGTAATAACTCGACTGACCAGTTAGCAGAGATGGGAGTGAACAGAAGAAATCTTTTCCAAGCTTGGTGGTGCGAGTAAGAAGTTTCGCCACAGGTGTTTATGTTTTTATGTATGCTTTGCTGATGCTTTTAGTTTAGATTTTACTTTTGGATTATCCCCCTTCCCCCTGCGACTGTAATTTTTGGTGACTAATCCATATGGGAAGTTGGATTATTTTTCCTTTTTCTTCTGATGTAAGAAGTATGAATAATTTTGATCTCTAATATAATACTCCAGTTTCGCTGGCTATTCAAAAAAGGAAAAGCAAATGTGTTAACACCATTATGTCAAAAAAGTGATTTGGGAAAGTAAATATGCATGATTTTCCGAAGGAGGCGATAAAAAGAAATTAACTGAAACTATATGCAGTGGAGGCCAATGTAAGATACCTTTTAATATTGGATCCGGGCCAAGAACTTCCACAGGTGGTTCTTCCCCATCATCTTCCTCTGAACTTGAGTCAAGGAAATCCTCGATCACCTCTTTCCCATGATTTCCCTTCGAACCCAATTCAAAAATGTCTTCAAAGCCTACATCTCGATCAAGAACAACCCCTGTAGAGGAGAGAGCATCAAGTTGCTTGGCCAACTCAATATCACTAGCAGTTGTTACGCCCAAACCATCTTCCAGTTCCAGCTCAACTGTAGTAGGATCGATAAGGCTATCTTCAACGACTGTTTTTTCATCATTTTCCTTTGGACCTGAGTCATTAAATTCCCCTGGTGGCTCTTTCCCCACAACTTTCTTTAGACTCAAGTCAAGAACATCTTTAATCGCCTCTTTCCCATCATTTTCCTCCAAACCCAATTGAAAAACATCCTCAGAGCCTATATCTTGAACAAGAATAACCTCTTTAGAAGAGACAGCATCAACTGGCTCGGCCAACTGAACTTCAGCAGCAGCTGTAGTCAAGGAAAAACCATCTTCCAACTGGATTGGATTAGGTTCATTAAGAGCATTCTCCTCAACTGGGTTGTCATCATTTTCCACCAAACCCAATTCAAAAACACCCTCAAAGCCTATATCTTGAACAAAAGAAACCCCTTTATAGGAGATAAAGGGAAGAGCATCAACTGGCTTGGCCAACTCAACATCAGTAGCAGCTGTTGTCAAAGCAAAACCATCTTCCAGCTCGATTGAATTAGGTGCGATAAGGGCATTCTCCTCAACTGGGTTGTCATCATTTTCCACGATACCTAATTGAAAAACATCCTCAAAGCATATATCTTGATCAAGAACAACCCCTTTAGAGGAGAGAGCATCAACTGGCTCGGCCAACTCAACATCAGCAGCATCAGTTGTCAAAGCCAAACCATCATCCAACTCGATTGAATTAGGTTCGACAATGGCATTCTCCTCAACTGGGTTGTCGACATTTTCCTTTAGACATGAATCATTAACTTCACAAGGTGGCTCTTTCCCCTCATCTTTCTCTAGACTCGAGTCAAGAACATCCTCCACCTCTTTCTCATCATTTTCCTTCAAACCCAATTCAAAAACATCCTCAAATTCTCCAACTTGAAGTAGAACACTCCTTTTAGAGAGAGTATCAACTGGCTCGGCCAACTCAACATCAGCAGCAGTTGTCAAGGCCAAACCATCTTCCAGCTCAATTGAAGAAGTTTTGATAAGGGCATCTTCCTCAACTGGTTTGTTATCATTTTCCTTTGGACGTGTGTCATCAACTTCTGCATGTGGTTCTTTCCCTTTATCTTTCTCTGGACTTGAGTCAAGAACATCCTCAGTCACATCTTTCTCGTCAGTTCCCTTTGAACCCAATTCCAAAACATCCTCAGAGCCTAAATCTTGAACAAGAACAACCCCTCTAGAGGAGATATCATCAAGTGGCTCGGCCAACTCAACATCATCCGCACCAATTTCCACAGCCAAACCATCTTCCATCCCAACAGATGTAAGCTCGGTAAGGGCACTGTCCCCAACTGGTTTGTCATCATTTCCCTTTGGGCTTGAGTCAAGAATTTCTACATGTGGCTCTTTCTGCTCATCTTCCGCTAGACTTGAATCAAGCACGTCTTCAATAACCTCCCTCCCATCATTTTCCTTCGAACCCAATTCAGAAGCATCCTCAGAGCCTACATCTTGAATAAGAACAACCCTTCTAGAGGAGATATCATCAACTGGCTCAGCCAACTCAACATCTTCAGCAGCAATTTTCACAGCCAACCCATCTTCCGCCTCAAATGACGTAGGCTCGATAAAGGCACTCTCCTCAACTGGTCTGTCGTCATTTTCCTTTGGACCTGAGTCAAGATTTTCTGCACGTGGCTCCTGCTCATCTTCCTCTAGACTTGAATCAAGCACATGCTTAATAACCTCTCTCCCATAATTTTCCTTTGAACCCAATTCAGAAACAACCTCAGAGCCTACATCTTGAACAAGAACAATCCCTCTAGAGGAGAGAGTATCAACTGGCTCGGCCAACTCAACATCTGTAGAAGCAGTTTTCACAACCAAACCATCTTCCCCCTTGATTGAAGTAGGATCAATAAGGGCATTCTCCTCAACTGATAAGCAAATAATACTTGCTAAATTAGGATCTTTTATCAAATGGAAACTAATGAAGAAGATGCATCATAATTGTGTGGGTAAAGGAGTATATGGGCATTAATGAAAAGAAAACAAGAGAAGACAAAAGATTATCTAAGTTTCCTCGAGTCAGTTCAATTGTTTGGATTGATACTGGTTTACCTGAAGTCATGAACTCATGATTGGTTGTGATTTAATAAAGGTTTACAAACTGCTACTTTAAGAAGTTGGTAATTGGAGAGGAAAAAACACGATTTATTTAATTACTCTGCTGCATAGCTGGATTAAATACGTTCAATTTACATGGCGTTTGGTTCACTGGAATTGAAACAGGAAAGCATTCCAGCAGGAATGAAGACTGTCAATGCGGACATTTGGTTCGTACAAGTTTACAAGAATCAAATGAATACTCGCTAATCGCTATGTCCAAAAAAAAGAGTCGCATTTGAATTTTCAAAGGCAATTTGAGTTCTTCTCAAATGAAGATTTGATGGAAATTTATTTGTTTTTCATAAATTGCAAACACATGATTGATAGTATTAGTTTTAGTTTAGTATGCAAAGATTATTGTTTTCTTTTCTAGAATTAAGTAAAAGTATGTTTATGTTAACTATCAATTCTAAAAAAAGTCATATTGACTTTACAAAGTCAAATTGCCACTCCAGTTTTTGGCCGAATGAGAGTACCTAAGACAAACCAAATTGCCCCAGATAACTTTATTTTATAAAGTTATACAAAAATATAGTAGTAGTAATAACAACAACAATAAAGCCAAGGAGATTGGAAATAGCATTTCACATTTCAACTGCATCACTTCATATATGCTTTATTTTGAAATTTGTACCAAATACTTCGTATAATATATTGTGGAGTGTCATAGATGAAACGTGGAGTGCTAATAGCGATTTCGTATAGATAATTAGTATTGACAAGGGCGCGGTTATTGCTACCTCCTAATATGCTTCTCCACACCTTTCATTAATGTTGAAATCAAATAATGGCAAGCCTAGAAAACTTTCCTTCTACCTCACATACATTTATCCTAAACACAAAACACCCCCACTTAATATACTACAAACAAACAAAATACAAAAATATATTTCTTTGCCCTTTACTTAATTGGCAATTTAAAGAACAAACCAAAAATGATTACCTCAAACATATTTGAATGTAGTAGATTATTCAAAAAAAATTAAAAATTAAACCCAAAACTAATTGACATCCTTTGGTTTGAGAAAATAATTTTTTTTGTTATTTTTAATTTACCAGTTCAATTAAATGATTTTTTTTTTGTTGTTGTTATTTTTAATTTACCAATTCAATTATATATGCACCATTAAGTCAAGAAAGTATTGGGGAATATATGCATGATCCCCCAAAAGAATGAGGAGGTAAAGAAAGATTGACCCAAGAGATATACATTGGAGATAAATGTAATATACCTTTTAATATTGGACCGGAGTCAAGAACTTCCGAAGGTGATTCGTTCTCATCATCATCCTCTAAACTCGAGTCAAGAAAATCTTCGATCACCTCTTCCTTCGAAGCCAATTCAAATACATCCTCAAAGCCTACATCTTTAACAAGAAGAACCCCTTTAGAGGAGAAGGCATCAACTGGCTCGGCCAACTCAACATCAGAAGCATCAGTTTCCACAGCCAAACCATCTTCCACCTCAATTGAAGTATGTTTGGTGAGGTCATCTTCCTCAACTGGTTTTTCATCAATTTCCTTTGGTCCTGAGCCGTTAACTTCTGCAGGTGGTTCTTTCCCCTCATCTTTCTCTAGACTCAAGTCAAGAACGTCCTTGATCACCTCTTCCCCATCATTTTCCCTCGAACCCAATTCAAAAATATCCCCAGAGCCTACATCTTGAACAAGAACAATCTCTTTCGTTAAGATAGCATCAACTGGCTCAGCCAACTCAACATCAGCAGCAGCAGTTTTCACAGCCAAACCTTCTTCCAAATCAATTGAAGTTGGTTTGGTAAGCACATTCTCCTCAACTTGTTTGTCATCATTTTCCTTTGGATCTGATTCATTAACTTCTGCAGGTGGTTTGCTCCCCTCATCTTTCCCTGGAATCGAGTCAAGAACATCCTCAAACACGTCTGTCCCATCTCTTACATTCGAACCCAATTCAAAAGCATCCTCGAAGCCTACATCTTGAACAAGAAGAATCCCTTTAGAGGAGAGAGCATCAACTTGCTCGGCCAACTCAACATCAGCAGTGACAGTTTCAACAACCAAACCATCTTCCACCTCAATCGGAGTAGATTCGATGAGGGCACTCTCCTCAACTGGTTTCTCATCATTCTCCTTTGGACCTGAGTGAAGAACATCTGCAGGTGTTTCTTTAAGTTCATCTTCCTCTAGACTCGAGTCAAGCACATCCTCGGTCACCTCTTTCACATCAATTTCCTTTGTACCTAATTCAGAAACATCCTTGGAGCCTACATTTTGAGCAAGAACAACCTCTTTAGAAAATAAAACATCAATTGGCTCGGACAACTCAACATCAGCTGCAATAGTTTTCACAACCAAACCATCTTCCACCTCAACCGAACTAGGTTCAATAAAGGTACTCTGCTCAACTTGTTTCTCATCACTTTCCATTGGACTTGAGTCAAGAACTTTTGCAGGTGGTTCTTTCCGCTCATCTTCCTCTAGACTCGAGTCAAGCAAATCCTCAGTAACCTCTTTCACATCAATTTCCTTTGAACCCATATCAAAAATATCCTTGGAACCTACATTTTGAACTAGAATAACCTCTTTAGAGGATACAGCATCAACTGGCTCGGCCAACTTAACATCAGCAGCTGCTGTTTTCACAGCCAAGCCATCTTCCACCTCGATTGAAGTAGGTTCGATTAGGGCATTCTCCTCAACTGATAAGCAAACAAAGCTTTCTAAAATTAGGATCTTTATACAAACTGAAACTATTGAACAGGAAGCATTATCACTTTATGAGTAAAAGGAATCGATGCATAGATGGATTAAGATATGAGAGAAGAAACAACTTTTGCCAAGTAAAGTATTCTCTCTAAATAAAAAGTATTCTTGGGAAAGTTAGTACAATGAACTACTATCATCATTTGCTTTGATAGTTGTGGTTGCCAAAGGCAAGTGTAGAAGTTTCAAATTGTATAAATGACCATGTATATAAGTTTTTTCCTTCAGTATATATATTGATAATATTCCACTATAAAACGGAGGAGAATGTCTTTTCCCTTCATAAATCTCAAATTTTTGACTATTAAGTTGAGAAAATTTGCAGACCCACTAAATATATAGTAACGTAACTCCCACCATTTCATGGATAAATTTTCATTGGACTCAAACGAACAATCACAATTTTTTTCTTTTTTTATTGAAGGCATCAATGTAAAGACATTTTTTGGGGGTTTTGCTTTTGCAGGAAGAGAGTATCCCAGACTGTATCTTGGCTGCTTGTTTAAGGTCTATATGGATATTGAGAAATGAGGTTACCTTCAACTGTAATCTAATTGAGGAAATGACCAAGCTCAGCGCTTTTAAATGGATAGGGGCCTCAGAAAATATTACTGTATATGCTTTCATTTTTTTCTGCGCAACTGGATTGAGAGTCCAGTCTCTTTGATGGTAAACTCTTCTAAAACAGGAGGGTTACATATTTAAGTTTGAGGGAATCATGGTCGAGCTGCCATTGGTTAAGTGTAGAGAAACTCTAAAAAGTAATATCCAAAGTTTGTTTTCTGGACCAACTGAAATTGCAAACTCATATATGGCAGAGGTTCTACGAATTAGGTAAACTTGTCAATTATAGCCTCGTTATGGAGATGGATTCTTTAGTAGGAATGTCTTTCATTTTAAAGAAAGAATCAAAGCCTTGGAACTTTTGGGGTTTTCTGAATGAGAGAATGTAAATGGAACTTGTGGGGTAATCTCAGGGGGCGGGTGTTATTCTGTTTATGGGCTTCTTTCTGGAGTACGAGTATTTCATCCGATGGGCTTCAGTTGATGACTTGATGTTTCTGTTTTCACACCACGGGTTAGTATTTCGAGTCATGGTTTGTCCTGTTATCTATTGTTGGTGTCAAATTGTTTTTCAGTTGTGAGCTTTGCTTTATTCAGAAAGTCTAATAGGGGTGTTTTACTTTTCGTTGACTACTTCTTTTGGTCAGTTGGATATTTTCCTTTTCCTTCTGATGTAAGACGTGTATGTAAATTTTGATTTCTAACAAAATAAAACTCACTGGCTGCTCAAGAGAAACTTACCTATGCTAACACCGTTAAGTCAAAGAAGTGATTATGCAAAATAAGTACAACTTCCGGAAAAAAGGAGGTATAAAATTAACCAAAACTACATACAGAGAAGGTAAATGTAATGTACCCTTTAATATTGGACCAGAGTCGAGAACTTCTGCAGGTGGTTCTTTTCCATCACCTTCCTCTAAGCTCGAATTAAGAACTTCCTTGAAAACCTCTTTCCCATAATTATCCTTCGAACCCAGTTCAAAAACATCCTCAGAGCCTACATCATGATCAAAAACAATCCCTCTAGGTGAGAGAACATCAACTGGCTCAGCCAATTCATCTTCCACCTCAATTGAAGTTGGTTCGATAAGGGTGTTCTCCTCAACCGGTTTGTGATCATTTTCCTTTGGACCTGAGTAAAGAACTTCTGCTTGTGGTTCTTTCCCCTCACCTTCTTCTAGACTTGAGTCAAGAACATGCTCAATCACCTCTTTCCCAGCATTTTCCTTTGAACCCTGTTCAGAAAGTCCCTCAGAGCCAACATCTTGAACAAAAACATCATCTAGACTAGAGTCAACCACATCCTTGATCACCTCTTTCACATCAACTTCCTTTGAATCCAAGTCAAAAAGATCCTCTGAGCCTATGCTTTGAACAACCTCTATGGAGAATAGAGCATCAATGGACTCGGACAACTCAACATCAGCAGCAGTAGTTTTCACAGTCAATCCATCTTCCACCTCGACTGAATTAGGCTTGTTAAGGGCATTCTCCTCAGCTGATAAGCAAACAAGCTTGCTAAAATTAGGATCTTTAAACAAATTGAAACTATTGAAAAAGATTCATTATCAATTCATGAGTAAAAGGAACTTTCAGAAAAAATTTTAACTTCAGTAGAAAACATTAGGATCGTAGGATTTATTAATTACTCGACTGTAAAGAAAAGTAAATAATTTTTTTTCAAAAGTATATATATCGATAATAATCCACTATAAAACAGAGGAGAATGTCTTTTCCCTTCATAATATCTCAAAATTTTGACTCATTAAGTAATGAAAATATGCGCACCCACTACTTAAATATTGACATAACTCACACTCTTTCATGGATAAATTGACAATGGACATAAATGAACACTCACAATAAGGCATTTTTCATTGAAGACATCAATGTAAGGACATCTTTGGGGCTTTTGCAAAAAGAGAGTGGTGGGACTGTATCTTGGCTGCTTGCTTAGGATCTGTATGGATGTCGAGAAATGAGGTTATTAGGAAAAGGCTTTAACTGAAATTTAATTGTGGAGATGATCAAGTTCAGCGCTTTTAAAAGGATAGGGGCCTCGGAAAATATATTTTTGCCCATCTGGATTGAGAGTCCAGTCTCTTTGATGGTAAACTCTGGTAAAATGGGAGGGTTACATGTCAAGAGTGTGGTACGGAATCTGGTCGAGTTGGCATTGGGGGGAGAGTTGAGAAACTCTAGAGGTAATATCGTATGTTTGTTTTGTGGACCAATTCTAATTGCAAACTCATATATGGCAGAGGTTCTGGCCACTAAACCGTCTATAGAGATGTTATATAATTAGGTAAATTTATCAGTTATAGCCTCGTTGAGAAGATGGATTCTGTAGTAGGAATGTCTTCAGTTTTAATGATGTTATAATTAGGAATATCATAAGATGTTATAAGGAGAAGGTAAATGTAATGTACCGTTTAATATTGGACCCGAGTCGAGAACTTCAGCAGGTGGTTCTTTTCCATCATCTTCCTCTAAACTCGAGTCAAGAACTTCCTTGATCACCTCTTTCCCATCATTTTCCTTCAAATCAGGTTCAATTACATCCTCGGAGCCTACATCTCGAACAAAAACAATACCTCTAGGTGAGAGAGCTTCAACTGGCTCAGCCAACTCAACATAATTAGCAGCATCATTTTTCACAACCAATTCATCTTCCACCTCAATTGAAGTTTGTTTGACAAGGGCACTCTCCTTAACCTCATCATTTACCGTTGGACCCGAGTCAAAAACTTCCACAGGCGGTTCTTTCCCCTTTCCTTCCTCCTCTAGACTCAAGTCAAGAACATGCTCAATTACATCTTTCCCATCATTTTCCTTCGAACCTAATTCAAAACCATCCTTAGAGCCTACATCTTGAACAAGAATAATCCCTCTAGGTGAGAGAGCATCAACTGGCTCAGCCAACTCAACATAAGAAGCAGCATTTTTCACAACCAACCTATCTTCCAACTCAACTGGTTTGTCATCATTTTCCTTTGGACCCGAATCAAGAACTTCCAGAGGTAGTTCTTTTCCCTTGCCTTCCTCTAGACTCGAGTCAAGAACTTCCATAGGCAGTTCTTTCCCCTTGCCTTCCTCTGGGCTAGAGTCAAGAACATGAATGACGTCTTTCCCATCCTTTTCCTTCGAACCCACTTCAAAAACATCCTTAGAGCCTACATATTGATTAAGAACAACTTCTTTAGAGGAGACAACATCAACTGGCGTAGCGAACTCAACACGAGCTGCAGCATTTTTCACAGCCAAACCATCTTCCACCTCAATGGAAGTAGGTTCGATAAAGGCATTCTCCTCAACTGATCATAAGCAACAATTATAATAAATCAACAAATAAAATTAGGATCTTTAAAGAAACTGAAACTCTTGAACAAGATGTATTAACTCTTCATGTGTAAAGGAATTTTCGGCAAAAATCTAACTTCAGTAGAAAAACAAACATTATATAGTCATTCATGAAGGAAAAAAAAAAAAAAAATTATCAAACTTACCTTCAGGATCAGTTCCATTGTTTTGCTTGCCGCGGTTTTTGTTCCTTGCAGCTCTTCTCTTCTTTGGACCAGAAGGCATGATTGGCTGTGGTTTGATAAAGATTGCAAATGCAAACTGCTAGTAGTAGTATCTATGTAAGAAGCAATAGAATCAGAATTAAATTTAAATTCATTCAATTTCGTGAAATTTATATGCTCATTCTTATTCAAGCTCATGTTTAATTCTGCTAAAAGAAAACTCAATAATAAACGGGTAATAATGAACTGCTATCATCATTTTCTTTGTATATTGTGGTACCCAAAGAAACGTGGACTAGTTTCAAATTCAAAATTAAAAAACTTTTGCTATGAAATTTACCATAGTATATATTGGAAAAGTTGACAAGGTATTTAACTAGGGAGAATAATAACGCAACGGAATATAGTTTGATTAATCAAATATTGATGTGTAACACTTCCACAAGTAATTCGCATGAAAATAACATACATGAAATAAAATGGAAGTAATATTATGGTTTAATACTCTCTCCGTTCCACTCAAAGATTTCACGTTTAAAAAGTCTAATAATTAAAAAATATACTACCTCCATCCCAAAATAATTGTCGTTTTAGCAAAAAAAAATTTTGTCCCAAAATAATTGTCGTTATTGGATTTCAAGAAACATTTGCCCACAGATTGCCAAAATCGCCCTTATTTATTACTCTCATTAAAGAAGATTGGTAGAAAGAAAGAGAAAAATACCCCTACAACCTATCTACAACAATTGAACTTAAAATAAGAGTAGATCAATTTTTTTGAAAGCTTCCTTAATTTGTGTGAAAATTGCTAAAACAACAATTATTTTGGGACAGAGGTAGTATAAGTAGCACTAAAATTAATTATAATTATAAAAATACTTGAGCATAATTAATATGTATATACCACATGTAAAAGATAAAGTTATAAAATTATAAAAATTGTAATATAATTTTTAAAAATTGGCTCTATACATGAAATATTTCATAATCAACTATTTACGTGGAAAGAGGGAGTATATAATTAGTCCCTCAACTCGAGGTCCTCGACTTCAACACTAAATTTTCAATAAAAAGACATCAATACCCTTACTTGATGATGACGGGGATTCTACCTGGCTAATAATACTGAAAGGAAAAGTTGGCGCAAAGTGAAATATTAAGGTGGACTCTCTTTCCTTCTCTTCTTTCTCTCCCGTCTGTTTTCTCTCTGTTCTCTCTTCTTGGTTCTCTCCTCTCTTGACTACAACTTTGATGGGTTTGACTCAATTTCAGAGCTTTACCTACCTCCAATCCTAACAAAGCCATCAAGGAAACCCAATCAAGAAGCAACAAAATTGAGAAAAAGTTCACCAAAATAGGACACAGAAAGTTGTGGCTCACTCTCCATCAAAATAATCAAAGAAAACAGCACTACAATGTCAACCCAATCAAGAAACTCTCTTTCCTACCCAACAGGGGTGAAGCTGAGGTCAAATCCTCCAAGAATAGAACTGAGCAAGAAACAGTCTCAACACCAAATTGCAAGTGTCAGCCATCATCTCACAACCACTCTGCTTCATCCTTCACATAATTTCAAAAACTTCCTCTGGCTTAATTCTTTGCATAGTATAAGAACTGACCGTAAGTTTGAGCATTCGGTAAGCAACTCTTCCCCTCATGTTCCATCTCATAAACCTTCTCCACCCGTTGAATCTTGCACAAGTGCTTGATAAGCGAGTTAGAAGTCGCAACATTTGGAAGACATCCCCTACCATTCATTTCGTGAAATATTTCAAGAGCATGAGGAATCCTCTTATTAAAGCACAACCCAGTGTTATGTGCCGCTTCGTATCTATGAACCACTATGCCATACGTTCTTTCGTTGAAAACACCTTTTCTTTCAGACATTTCGTCGAGCAGTTGAGCTACCTCCTGGAACCGTTTCATTCCGCCTAAAATATGGAGAAATTTCGTTGTAAGAACCCGACCCAGGTGAAAACCCACTTGTGTTTCTTGCTCTTGTAACCCCATTGAAGAACGCATAAGCTGGTTTCCAAGACCTTATTCTCTCACAGCCTTTGAAGTAGACTCCACCCACTTTGAATCCATTCCCAAACCCAATTTTGAAAACCATCTACATAGACTCGCAGAGAGAAGACTGTTACACGTCTATTTTTTATTTTTTTTTGGTCAATTTAATTAAAATTTAACTAATATTAATAATTAATATAAGGAGAACGTTATTAATACCTTATTTTTTTTTTATAAATACACTGCTTCTAATACACCTCCCACAATAATTTTACACAAACATAATTTATTAGAGAGTTGCTATTTACCCCCATAAAATTGCTGAGTACACCCAATTACTAATTACACCCCCACCTAATATTTTCAACCCCTCAAAAAACTAAGTAGACCCCTCCCTAATTTTCTATTATACCCTTAAGAATATTTTTCCCAAAATACTAAGTACATCCCACCCCAAACACACCTCACCCCATCTTCCTCTTTTTGGTACACCCGACCCCCTTCCTCCCCCCACACGCCACCTCCTTCCTCCTCCTTCCCCCTCCACCCACTCCCCACCCAGCCCCTTTACTTAGATTTTTTTTTGAGCAAAATACACAAATAGTCCCTGTGCTCTACCCCTTTTTCGGGTTTGGTCCTTGAACTAAAATTCGAAAAAATTAAGTCCCTGTATTGAAACTTTTTACGCAATTGGTCCTTCCGTCTAACTCCGTTAGTTTTTTTTCGCTCACGTGCCTCTCACATGACCTTGCTCAGGGGTAAAATTGTCCATGTATTTTTTTGTTTTGAATAGACAAAAATATCCATAATTTCTTTATTTGTTAAAACTTGATACGAGGGTATTAATGTAAATTCACAAATTACATTACACCCATTTCCTTGGCTGCCACCACCGCCGCCTGCCGGACAACCACCATTCCCGGCGAGCACAAAACTCAAAATAAAAAAAAAAAGAATAACATTTTTTCTTTTTTAAAATCTTAAAATTTTCATTTGAGAGAGAGAGAAAGAGAGAGAACTGGTTGATTTATGTCATCTTAAACCACCCTTCCCACTTCAAAACCCAAACCCTAGATCTGGTTGATTTACGCCTCATCTTTATTCAGTCTTCAACAATCATTCAATTGTCGTCTCCGTGGTTCACCGTGGCTTTGTAAAGAAGATGAAGGTGGGGTGGGGGGTAGTTGTTCTGACCATGGCGTGAAATGGATTACCGAAGAGCCAGCCAGAGATGGAGACAGTGAGAGAAGAGAGGTGTGTTGGGGTTGCTGCGGTATAAGGGTGCTGAGGTCGCCGCAACACCGGCTAGCGCAGGTAACTCTCTCTCCCTCCCCCTTTATCCATCTCAACCGACGCCACTCATCTACTACCACCATCGCAAAACTGAAATCAACTTTTTTTCTCCAATCATCCGTCTCTACCGAAGCCACCACCAGCCGCCACCATTGCAATTCGCAACTGAAAGCCAGTCTCTCCCCTTTCTTCCATCTTTGCCGAAGCCTTGCACCGGGCCACCACCATCACAACTAAACCCCAATCAAAATTATCTACTGTTTCACCTAATCCTAAGCTCAGTGAATGAATGCGAGTGATTTCATCCTTTTGGGGGAATTTTTTTAATTTTAGTTCGTATATAACGTTGTCATTAACTTTAATTTTCTAAAATCATTACTACCTATTTGGATTTTTTGTTGTTTTGTAAACTAGACCTCATTGGCAAGATTGGTTTCTTATTTTTTCCCTGTAATTTGGTCAAATTGAGTTGATTCACAGCATAAGAATTGCCTATACTCTTTATTAAGAATTCACAGCATAAGGTGCACACCGGCAACGCCTCCAGTTTCATTGTCGTCCCTTAAGATAGTTTTGCGAAGGTCCCTGTACTCTTTATTATGAAATGTCTATTTTACCCCTACCAGAAAACATGTGAGTTGCACATGTCTCTACTTAACGGCAAATATTTAACGGAAGGATCAATGGTGTAAATCATCTCACTACAAGGATCACTGGCGTGGGGTAAGGACAGTTTGTTCAGCACTGTGTTACCGAACACCTATAGTGGTGTTCGGCACCCCCTACCGAACATCACTATAGGTGTTCGGCATCCCCTACCAAACATTACTATAGGTGTTCGGCACCCCCTACTGAACATCACTATGGGTGTTCGGCACCCCCTACCGAACATCACTATAGGTGTTTGGCACCCCCTACCGAACAGAAAAAAAAAAAAAAAAAAAAAGGGTATTTAGGTCTAAATTTATAATGGCATTTGTAAGTTTTGTTAGGGGGTGTACTCAGCAATTTTATGGGTGTAAATAGCAACTCTCAATTTATTAATATATCACTTCTATATTTCTTCTTTTACCCCTTCCTAAAAATTCATTTTTCTTTTCCGTTTTTTTTCTTCTAAACCTACCCCCCCTCACACGCGCGGCAGAACCCCCTCCGGCAGTCTTCCTCCATCATCTCCCTCTCCTCGGCAACCCCTCTCTCCCTCATTCCCCCCCTTTTTTTCTTTTTCTTCTAAGATCTACCCTCTCTCCATCAATCTGTGTTCCCTCTTTTCTTTTTAGAAAATCCTTTGGAAAAAATCAAAGGTTTCTTGTTCGTCCATGGGTGACCAAACAACCAATTATATTTGGTTAGCCCTAAACTGGTTGTTCGATCACCAGGCCGAACAAGAAATCTTTGATTTTTTTCAAAAGGTTTTTCAAAAAAGAAAGAGGGAATGAGGGAGAGGGTAAGAAGGAGAGACGCAGGGGAGGGGAGGGGAAAAAAAAAAAAAAAAGAGGGGGTGGCGTGGAAGAACAGACGAGAAGGGAGAGGGGAGGGGACTGGGCCTCCAGCACGTTCATGAAGTTTATAGAGAGAGAGAGAAAGAAGGGGAAGGGGAAGGGGAAGGGAAGAAGAAGGAATGGGAAAAAAAAAAGGGAAATAGGGTATTAACGTCTTTTTAAATAATGACTTTTTGTAATTAATTTTTTTTTTTGGTATATTTAGAGGAAGATGGATATTAATAGGCTTCCCCTTAATATAAATTTTGTGGCTTTTACAAAGTTTTTAAAAGTTGTAATTCATAGTATTCTTAAGATAATTTTTAATTAATGAATTTTTATTTTCTAAAATATAAAAAGGTATATAAAATTTTTATTTGATTTGACTTTTAAAAATGTAAAGTAGATTTTTTGCCTGGAACGGATGGACTATAAAAAAAAAGATAAAAAATTAAGTTTAATTTTTGTATTTTGTTTTAATTTATTATATTTTAATTTAAATTTATTAAAACTAATTACTTTTTCTACTGTTAAGACTGCTTGGCAGTTACCTGTTATCGGACGTCCTTTAAATGCCTTCTCGCGCAAGCTTTGTAACGTCAAAATTGCCCTTCAAGCCTGGAACAAGGAAACTTTTGGTAATATCTTCTCCTTATTAAAAGAAGCTGAGGCGAATGTTGCCAAACAAGAATTGTTTTTTTGAATTGAATCCATCCGAATCTAATAGAGCGAACTTACTTGAGTCTTAAGCAACTCATCAGATTTATTTACGAAGGGAAGAGGCTTACTGGGCTTAAAAATCTCGTATCAAATGGCTAAAGGAGGGTCAGGGTAATACTAAACTTTTTCACGCTTCTGTTCGTCAAGCTCGGCGTAGATTGCATCTTCATTCTATTGTTGATTCGAATGGTACTGTGCTTAATACGGAAACTTCTATTAAGCAGGTTGTTGTTAATTATTTCCAGTCTCAACTTGCTGCTGAAGGTGTTGAGGATGATTCTCTCATTGATGTTATTCCTTCTCTGGTTTCTTTAGAATGGAATGACGAGCTTGTTGCCCCTCCTTCCATTGATGAAGTGAAAAGCACGATTCTAGCCATGAGTGGGGATAGTGCTTCGGGTCCAGATGGTTTTACTGGAAAGTTTTACTCTTCCTGCTGGGATATTATTGGTAATGATCTTCTGCTGGCTATTTTGGAATTCTTTTCTGGATTCTCAATGCCCAGATCCTGGACCAGCACCTTAGTTGCGCTCATTCCTAAAGTTGATGTCCCTGCCTCATTTAAAGATCTGCGGCCTATTAGTCTTTCCAACTTCTGTAATAAGGTGATCTCCAAGATTTTATCTTCTCGGCTTGCTAAAATTCTTCCCCATATTATTTCTCATAATCAAAGTGCTTTCACCAAAGGTCGTTCCATTCATGATAACATTCTTCTTGCCCAAGAACTCATGAGCTTTATGGGGAAAAAAGTCACTGGATCCAACTTAGTTCTTAAACTTGACATGGCTAAAGCATTTGACAGGGTCTCTTGGTTATTCCTTATAAAAGTGCTTCGTCGGTTTGGGTTCAATGAAATCTTCATTGACTTAGTCTGGCACTTAATTTTAGATAATTGGTTTTCCATCCTTGTCAATGGTGCTCCTACATGGTTCTTCTCTTCTTCGCGTGGTCTTCGTCAGGGAGATCCTTTATCTCCTAGTTTGTTTATTATAGCGGCTGAAGTTCTTAGTCGTAGTCTAAATAAACTCCATCTTGAAGACCCGAGGACTGCTTTCTCCACTTCTAGTGGATGCCCGATTATTTCATATCTAGCCTTTGCAGATGATGTGGTGCTCTTTTGCAACGGGAACATTCGATCTCTTCGAAAGCATGTGACTTTACTTTCAGATTATGAACGCTCTTCGGGACAGCTCATTAATACTACTAAAAGTAGTTTCTATGTTGCTCCTTCTATGGATGCTAGCAGGGTTAATAATATTGCGGGTCTTTTGGGCTATCGTCTTGGTGCTTTCCCTAATATTTATTTGGGATGTCCTTTGTACATGGGTCGTAAGAAAAAGCAATATTTTGATCCTATTATAGCCAAGATGCAAGATCGTATTGGCACGTGGATGGGCTCCTTTCTTTCGCAATCAGGCAGACTTACTCTTATTAAATATGTCTTGCACTACATATTCTCCTATCAAATGGTAGCTTTAGATCCTCCTGCCTCAGTTATTAATCTCCTTGAGAGAATGTTCGCAAATTTCTTCTGGGGCAGCATTGATGGCCAGCACAAAACTCATTGGGTCTCCTGGCACTCTTGCTTTCGTCCTAAATCTGAAGGTGGAGTTGGCCTCTCCTCCATCTCTGACTTGATTTCGGCTTTCTCCATCAAGCTTTGGTGGCGTTTTTGCACTCAACAGAGTATTTGGGTGGAATTCCTGCGCACTCGTTACTGCTTATCCAATCATCCAGCTGTGGTCCTATGTAAAGGCTCTCACGTATGGAATCGTCTCTTATTAGAAACGCCATTAGCGGAACCTTATATTCAGTGGATTGTCGGGAAAGGATCTTGTTCCGTTCGACATGACAAATGGCTCCCTATTTTTCCCATCTTGGCTGAGGAGAATACTTCCCTTAAGACTGTTCGGGATCTTTTTCAGTCCCCGACCACGCTTTCTGCCCAAGCTGCTACTGTTCTGACTCGGCGCGCTGCTGCTTTCATTATTGACCATTGTATTTCCCTTGAAGACAGTGATGACCTTCCATGCTGGACTGCCTCCACAAGTGGTACTTTCTCTCTTTAATCTGCTGCTGCAAATATTCGGACAGCAGGCCCGTCCATTCTCTCTTCAAAATTCATTTGGTCTCGATTTCTCCCTATGAATATCAGCATTTTTATGTGGAAACTATTCCTCTCTCGCCTCCCGATTGATGAAGCCATTATTAAGAAAGGATTCAGCCTTGCGTCTAGATGCAGCTGCTGCCCTTATAACCCCCACGCTAAAACCTTCGTCCATGTTTTCTTGACCAGCGATACCGCTAGATCAGTTTGGCTTTTCTTTCATGAGTTCCTTGGCATGGCAATGTGTGAATCTTCCATTCAGCAGCTTTGCCAATTGTGGTGGTCACGGGCTGGTTCGGTTATGTTCTTTGTCATTCCCTCCGTGGTTCTCTGGCATCTATGGAAATCGAGAAATAAGGCTGTTTTTGAGGGGTCTCTCCCTTCCTCTCGGGGGATTATTCTTGCTGCCCAATCTGAGATAAATTGTCTCCTTTCAGCAGCCAGCTTCTCAACGGTTAACTGGTCCATGCGTGGCTCCAAGGTTGGGCGTCCTCGGCAAGTTCTTATTCAGGCTGTTTCTTGGCTGAAGCCTCCTATTGGGCTTGTTAAACTTAATACTGATGGTGGTAGTCGAGGTAATCCTGGCATTGGTGGTGGTGGTGGGGTTATCCGTGATTCTGTTGATTTATTTATCTATGGTTTCTCCTCCTTTTATGGGTCCTGCTCCAATTCTATCGCGGAAGTTCGAGCTCTTTTCCAAGGCGTTCTATGGTTGCATTCTAATGGGTTTCACAACTCTATTATTGAATTGGATTCGGCTTTTCTCTATGGTTGCCTAACCAAGGGCCATTCTCTTCCTTGGCACTCTCACTATTACATTCGTGCTATTTTAGCATGTCAGAGAACTGGGGATTTTCACTTTCGTCACTGCTTCCGAGAAGCTAATTCGGTGGCAGATAGCCTGGCCAACCTCGCCATGGACTCTAAATTGGATGCCACTTTTTCTTCTGTGTCTTCTCTCCCTCATTCCATTAGGGGTGCTATTATTTTGGATTCTCAAGGGCTTCCTAGAGTTTGTATCTCTTAACTTGTTTTCTTGTTTGTATTTTTTTCCTTTGCATTGTATTTCCTTTTGAGGTTCGGCTCCTCTGTCCTCCCATTTATAAGGGCAAGGCTGGTTGTCCCCCTCAAATTTGTATTTGTTTTTTTCTTTAATAAAATCTAGTAGGGTGTCGTCCCTGTTTCCCAAAAAAAAAAATATATATATTACTTTCTCTACCCCAAAGAAAATGTTATATTTTAATTTTTCAGAGTAAATACACGTCATAATTCTTTTTAATCTCTGATTTGCAATTTTCTAAAAAAAAAAGTAAATACATGTCATAATTCTTTTTAAGAAGTCAAGTTTACTTTTATAAAGAATTAATTTTTGGATGGATAAAAAAAATTAACATTATATGTAAATCGTTTTGTTATCCTTTTTACCAATGGTTTTACATCTTAACATTTTATGACAGTTTTGTCATTAAATTAAAATTTTGACGTGAAAGTTAACGATAGTCAATTTAGGGACTAATTATAAGGCCAAAAGTTGAATTGAAGAACAATTATAAGAAACATCAAAGATCTTGAACCATTATAGGAAAAAGTGTTAAGTTTAGGGAGCAATTATATATTAAACATAACTAGGTTTACACCCGTGTTTCAATTAAATTATATTTAAACAAAATGTCGAATTGTGTATTTTTACATTATTATTTATACAATTTCACATAAGAGTCAAGAAATTGAAAATTTCTAATGGATCGTTATTATTATTATTATTATTTTATCTTAGCTTGAAAGAATCTTATGCAACATTATTACTAAGAAAAGAATATAACGAAAAAATAATAGAATATGCCTAAAAAATACAACGCTGTAATCCAAATATGAAATTATCACAATTTTTATTATTTTACATTGAGTTTTAGACATACCTTTATCTAAATGCATTTTTTTGTTCTGTATGGCACTAACAGAAGGGTTAAGACAATTTGCAACATTTGATAAATCAACAATCGTTGAGTATATTTTTAAGTTATACTCAAATTTATGATTTTTTTAATCTGTAAAATTGACAAAAGAAATTCAGATCTCAATTAGTTGAATTTCTTTTTTTATAATAACTTTCAGATTTGATGAAATGGACAAAAAAAATATTGGCTCTATATATTTTTTTCAGATCTGACATTTAATTATAATTAATTGTGGGTATTTGTTCTTTATAAAATTTGTTGTTTAAATTTATCATTATTTTCTCTAAAAAAAATCTCTCTTTTTTTTTAAATATTGTTTACAAACCAAACCGCAAACTCGTCACACAGCAAGCACCACCACTATCTGTTTTCCACATGAATACTATTATGTTATTTATAATGATCTTAGAAGACATTCAATTCATATCTATGTAATGTTTCGGCTGCCCAGGGAATGTAGATTCATTTCTCGTTAATACCAATGCAGCAAATACATTCATCCAAAAGTGCAAATTCATTCTTCGTTAATAACAATGTCGCAGGTTATTGTTTATTTTTAGAAAGTTCAAATTGACGGAAAATTTTCTTTTATAGGCACGGCTGTTATTATATATATATATATATATATATATATTATTGATAAAACTGTCTTAAGAATAATTGGTATTTATAGGCCCTAATTATGATGGCCAAAAGAATGTGGTGCCGATGGCCGTAGTTGATGTGAGAGAACCAAAAAGGTTGGATCAAGATGTTTAACCAAAATAGCTAAGTTCTGATACCAATTGAGAGAATAAAAAATGTTGGATCAAGATGCTTAACTAAAACAGCTAAACTATGATATCAATTGAGAGAACCAAAAAGGTTGGATCAAGATGCTTAACTAGAACAACTAAGCTATGATACCAATTTTTTTTTCTTTTCTTTTTTTGTTAAAGGTTGGAGGGGACATGACATTACCCCAACCTTTATTATTATTATTTAATATTTTTGAATGGCTACAATTAATACTATATGGTGTCTTTGGTGCAGTTAGAATAAATGGTGTCTCTGCTAAAACTTTTTAAACACCCGACCTCGAGTACCAGGGTGCCTTTGGTGGGACTTGAACACTCGACCTCTCTGTTAAGAGAAGTGAACGGTACTAAATTTGCATTTTAGTGAGGCTTGAAAAACAACGATGTCTCTGGTGAGACTTGAACACCCGACCTCTCCGTTGAGAGTAGTTACGTACTAGGGTGTCTCTGGTGGGACTTGAACACTCGACCTCTCCGTTAGGAAAAGTGAGCGGTACCAGTTGAGCTAGAGCTCATTAGTATCTGATACCAATTGAAAGATTAAGGATCACTCTTATCCCGTATGTATCTCTTAGCTGTTACACAGCTGTGATACCAATTGAAAGATCACTTCTCGTATCAGTACACCTAGGAGCCGTTTGGTAGTCAGGATTAAGACCGGATATGATTAATAAGTCGAATTGTTGGATGTTTGGTACGCAATAGGCGGTTGGAACTATTAGCACAAGTTATCCGGATAAGGTCCTTATCCCTTCACTAATAATACCAAGGGAGAGGGCGGTATTATTAGCGCACTCACTAAAAAAAAACACGTGATTAATATTTTTAATTTTAAAATTACCTCTTATATATAAGTAAGGATTAATAGCAATGACGCTAATAACATCGGGATTAATAATAATGATTATCCCTACCTAACTATAAAACAACCCCCTAATGTATTGGTGAAATAGTTAAGCCCTGTTACCAACAGAGAATGAGATGTTTGCAGGTTATAAATGGCTTAAAATGTTTGACGTTAAATATATTGAAAAAAGACAATTTCCTATTGTAATAATCAAAACCTTGATACAAAAGGTTAATACACACTAAATATAGATTACTCAGATAGATTAACTCTGAAAATAAGAACAGTTGTTTGATGAAAAACTAAAACAATTGAGTTTGAGTCAAACAGCTAAGTTTGTAAAACAGAGTTGTGCACAACGGAATTGATTTAAACAGTGATCTTAAGACAAGTTATGATCTTATCTTTGTTTGTGTGATGTCTTGATGATTATAAACAATATAAGCTTAGTTTCATGATTACTTGAACAAAATAATATAAACAGTTTAGTTCATACACAAAGCTAGAAATAAAGTGTAGAAATGTAAAGAGTTTAGGGATAGAGAAATTTGACACAATAATTTACAGCAGTTCGGATCTCTTATCATACATCTATTCCTCACAACCCTGTGGCTCTATGAGGCAATAATTCACTATAACCCTCTTAATTACACAGATTATTGGGAGGCGAAGGAAAAATCTCAATTTCTTTTCAACTAGTTGGCTCCCCAACTAGGTTCTCTACACATTACACAAGGGGGGGGGCTGCTTCCTAATGCAAAGACTCTAAATAGTTGGATGAAGCTTTTGTTATAGGCTTAATGTCACTATGTGACTACTATTTGTTGTGCAACTGTCTTATGAAACAGTTGAGCTATTGTGTTGCTTGGTCTCGCAGTTTGTGAGTAATTATTAATTGTTGTGGGATGGATTGATGTTTGTATAGCTTGGATATCAAATATCTCAGGTTATTTTTCGCAGACTGATACTTAGTTGTTTTAGAGTTTCTTGAACTCCGATCTCTCTTGTCTCTGCATCCTTACTCTGATATATCTTTGAATGAACTATACTATCCTAATTACTCTCAGAAACACTGTTTGTGCTGTGGAGAACTCTCCTTTTATATAAGTAATGATTGGAAAGTTTTCATTCCATTCTACTAGTTGTACAACAGCTAGATGAGTTATTTACATGTGGCATGCAACTTGTTACCAACTTACAAATAATATTCTTTTGAGGTTTGGAACATTTTTTTAGGGTTTGTCTCGGTAGGTTTTCCTCCAATAAGAGTACGTGGCATATCACTGAGACAATTCTTAGAGCCCGTTTGTTCGAAGGTTTTGGGTAAAACGCAGGGTTAAAACACAGCTTATTTTCTAACTTAGCGTTTCAATGCTGCGGTAGAGAAAGTTGCGTTTTCAAAACGCAGCTGTGTTTTAAAACGCTGGAATTCCTAGCTTTTTTCCAAAACGCAAATTTTAAAACGCAGTAGGGAATAAAAAGCTGCGTTTTGACATAATATCTCAAACGCGTTTATAAAGAAAAAAGCCACGTTTTAAATAATATGCGTTTTAGAAAAGCTGCGTTTTCAAAACACTTCGTTTTGAAAACGCTACACCAAACGGGCTCTTACTATGATATCTTAACTATTTTATCAAAACAGTTAAACTACAGTATTCTATCTTGGTTGTTTGTGTTCTGCATATCAGATTTATCTTGGCTGTTTGTGTTCTTTGAACAATAACTCTTATATATTAAACCTAATAACCTGTTTTATGAGAAATTATACTAATTTGATTTTGCAACATCAAAACCTGCAAAACCCTAAGATTCTAGGTCCTAACATGATGGCTCCTGTAGAGTGGGCCTTTTTGGACCACTCTGCAATGTTTGGCTCAATCCGACAAAGTCTTCACTATTCTAAAATTGCACTTGCATCCCTCGCGTTAGTCCTAAAACTTTTTATTTCAACTAGAACCTTTGTTTCTAAAATGACAATTTGCATTGTTCCATCGACTTTTACTAGACTTTTCATTTCTTTAGCCTGATTTATGATTGACGACATCTCTTTTGACTAAAAACTCATTGCCACCAATTTTGCATCGAATATTTCAATGCGAAATCATTCTACATTTGAATCCTTAAATAATGTTACATATGAATAATTGTCCACCGGAAAAAGGATGAGAATGACCATTTATTTAACAAATGGGTTATAATGAGTTCTAACACATTACAACCCGTTACGTTACGTGCTTTAACCCACCTCAACTCAACCCACAACCCGTTACGTTACGTGCTTTAACCCACCTCAACTCAACCCACTTGTTTGATAGGCCTAGTTATACTGAATACATTTTTCGTCTTTTGTCTTTTAGTAGATTAGATGAATCTTCTTCATTAATACGATGACTTCATCCAAACTGCTAATTACAAAGATTATACGGAGAACTCATTACAAAGGTTATGTGAATAGAGGTAAAGTTGTATATATATTTTAGTTTTTGAAGAAAAAGGTTGGATGTGAAAGGGGAAGTAAATGTTGTATGGCCTTCAATATTTATCTACCTTTTCAGCTTTATGAATTACTTCCCTCCGTTCCTAAATTATAATTTTGTTTGATTTTTTTGAATTGAATTAATTATTTTTTAAATAAAAAATTAACATATATTTTTTATTTTAAATTATAAAATATACTCCCTCCGTCCCTAAATTATTGTCTTCCTTTCCTTTTTCGTCCGTCTTTAAATAATTGTCTTGTTTAAAACTTTCCTTTTTAGAACATCACTTTTACTATTTTACCCTTACTTTTTCTCCCTACTTTAATTATGGGCCATATACACATGGACATTAAAGGAAACAACACACTATTTCAATACTATTCCAATATTAATAATCAAGTCAATTGAGTTTTCTTAATCCGTGTACCAGGTCAACCCAGACAATAATTTAGAAATGGAGGGAGTATAATTTATAATATTAAAAATTATATATTTTATAATTTAAAATATATATGCTATTTTTATTTAAAAAACAGTTACTCATTTACTAAAGTACGAATTTAGCCCCACGTGATTCTTTTCCGCAAACAAAAGCATCCATCAGTCAAAGTCATTATCGACTTCCAAGTTCCAACTCTTTATGGAGTATTTTATTAGACAAATCATAATTCATTATCGTAGAAGAATACCCGTGCTTCGCACGGTGATTTTTGCTATAAAACAAAATAACCCACGCCTTTCAAATGAATACTTGTTTTTCACCTTAATCTAACAATCTTTAAATTTTAAAATATAAAAAAAATTGGATAAATACAACGTATATGGATTCAAAAAAGAGAAAGATCATCATAGAAGGTTCTAATTTAGAGAGAAAAACGATAGACCAATTGAATTCGTTTAGAGATTTGATTTATAGTTAGCTTTAAGGTGTTGTACATTGCAACTACATAATGCATCATGCACTGTACAGTACCTTAAAGCTAACTATAAACCAAATTTAAAAATAAATTTTGTTGCTGTAGCATTACTCTTTTAGAAAGTTAGATTTTTTTTTTCATTTTTATAGAGATAAATGTTGGTTGTTATTGGTGTCTTTGTTTTCTGTTTTTCTTTTTTTAGTTTCGCAATATCCCCCCAAACACGAAGGATCTAAACTAATCCTTAAGTCGAATAATACTACAAGAGCGATAAAATTCTCCCTATCAAATTTTATTGCAGCTACATTCCCAAGCTTTAACCAAACTTGGAAAAAAAATATATATATATATATATATATATATAATGTTGGTTGTTTAGGGTATCCCCTCGCAGTGGTATTATCTTGATTCGATAAAATTTTTGAGTGACAAAAAAGAAAAAAAAAAAAAAAAGATAATGTTGGTTGTTGGGAGGTAGAGAGTACTTAGAGCCCGTTTGTTCGCGCGTTTTGGCCAAAACGCAGGGTTAAAACGCAGTTTATTCCTTAATTTAGCGTTTCAATCTTTGCGGTAGAAAACCGTTTTCAAACGCACTGCGTTTTAAAACGGAATTTCTAGCTTTTTCCCAAAACGCAGATTTTAAAACGCAGTAGTGAATAAAAAGCAGCGTTTTGACATAATATCCCAAACGCATTTATAAAGAAAAAAGCCGCGTTTTAAATAATCTGCTTTTTAAAAATGCTGCGTTTTTAAAACACTCCATTTTCAAAACGCTATACCAAACGGGCTCTTAGTAAAAAAAAAAAAAAATTGGTTCAAAGGGTACATTCCAAGATCAAATTTGTTCACACTTCACAATATTGCTCGGGCACGGCTCAATTGATAACTTACTCCTTTCGTTTCAGGCAAATAGTCCACTTTTTTTTTAGAGGCCAACATGTGACTAAATCAAATCAAAATTTTATGTACTTTACTTATGTCTTAAGAAATAAAATTTCATTAATTAAAAAATATCTTAAGAATAATATGGATTACAATTTTCATAATTTTGTAAAAATCACTAAATTTATGTTAATTATCGATCAAACTTTAACTAAATTGACCAAAAAAAAGTCCAAAGTGAATTGTTTACCTGAAACAGAAGGAGTATTAAATTTTAGTCCGTACTTATTACTCCCTCCGTTCCAGGCAAAGAGTCTAGTTTTGACTTTTTTTGGTCAACTAAATTAAAGTTTGACCAATAATTAATATAAATCTAGTGGTTTTTACAAAGTTATTAAAGTTGTAATCCATAGTATTACTAAGATAATTTTTAATTAATGAAATTTTATTTCTTAAAACATAAGTAAAGTATGTAAATTTTTTATTTGATTTAGTCTTATGTTGACTTCTATAAAAGAAAAGTGGACTCTTTGCCTGGAACGGAGGGAGTAGTTGTTTCTAACAATATTTGAATTTTGTTGTTGAAAAATTAGAAGAAATAAGTGATCAACGTGTTTTTGAAAGAAAATATGTCTTAAGATATCAGCCTTAACCTTTTTATGGTCCGAAAAAGTGGGTTGTTAGTACACGAATAAAAAGATATCAGACTAATTATGATTAAGAATAATAATTTAATTAAAAGAATAGTACGAAAAGGAATTGAAAAGACTGTGAGTATTAGAAATCAATTAACACTACAAAAGATAAATCTGCAGAGGTAATAAGAATGATACTACCTCCGTCCAAAATAATATTCGTTTTAGCAATTTGTACACAGATTAAAAAAGTTTTTAAGAAGATTGATCTACTCTTATTTAAATTTAATTATTGTAGGCAAGTTATAAAAGTATTTTTTCTCTTTCTTCTTACCAACTCTTTTTAATGAGAGTAATAAATAAGACATATTTAGCAAAATATGGGCAAATGTTTCTTGAAATCCTATAACGATAATTATTTTGGGACAAAAAAACCACTACTAGAAACATAGGTTTTAGTGACGGAAATTTTCGTCGCTAAATTCGTGTTTTCGTCCCTAATATTGTATTAACGACAGAAATTAGAGACGGAGCTCGTCGAAAAAAAATGAACGCTGAGTTGAGACTGTGGCATTTTCGTTGGAAATTAGCAACGAAAATGGTCACCGTCGCTAATTAGCTTCCGTCACTAAATCTCAACGGAAATTAGACACGGAATTTTCCGTCGCTAATTAGTGACAGAAAATTCCGTGTCTAATTTCTGTTGAAATTTAGTGACGGAAGCTTGCTGTCGTTAAATTAGTGACTGAAATTAACGACGGAACTAAGTCCCATTTAATTAACGACAGAAATCTTAGTGAAGGAAATTTTCGTCGCTAAAATTTTTTAAAATAAATAAAAATATATATTTTTTAGATTTTTTTTGTACCTAATTTATCGACAAATAACATAGTAATTATAAAAATACTCCAAAAATTAAAACATATCACAATTCAATACAAATTAATTACATAATGATTACATAAATTCAAATTGTTTAAACTACAAATTAATTGCAAAATTTTTACATAACTTCAAATTATTCAAACTAATCGTCACCAAATAAATTTCGGGAACGGAAATGATCGGGAGATGGAGGATCATACATACGAGCTTGTTGCAGCACCCGCTCTAGGGTGACCTGCATCTGTGCAAGGACTGTCGGGTGTGAACGAGGTCGTTACAGGTTTGAGCAAAATCAGACTCCAACCTCGAAATGACACGCTCCTGGTCAATGTTCGGCTGGGCTGTGATCGTGTTGTCGATCCAGAAGCACTCGAAGAGGTAGTTGGCACGTGCGAGGATTCCCCATGCGCACCCATCCCGTAGACCCTATCTCCCCTCTTTGCCCGTCCTATCAAGGTGATCTGGTCCCAAATCAAATTAAACTACAAAGCATTGAATTGAATTAAACTACTACCATGAATTTCATAGCATCAACATGACTTCCTAACTACTTTAAACCTATAAAGAACAATAAAGTGCATAAACATTGAAATATACACTAACACCTCTATAGATTCTAAGTGTTTACACTTAAAACCCCCTCATCCCAGTTAACCCAACTCTAATTAAACTACAAAATATTGAATTGAATTAAACTACTACCATAGAATTCATAGCATCAACATGACTTCCCAACTACTTTAAACATATATAGAACAATAAAGTACATAAATATTAAAAATATACACTAACACCCCTATAAATTCTAAGTGTTTATACTTAAACCCCCCACTCTCATTCTGGTTAACCCAACTCTAATTAAACTACAAAGCAGTGAATTTAATTAAATTACTAACATGAATTTCATAGCATCAACATGACTTCCCAACTACTTTAAACTCGTATAAAACAATAAAGTACATAAACATTGAAAATATACATTAACACCCCCAATATATTCTATCTATTTACACTTAAACCCCCATCCTGGTTAACCCAACTCTAATTAAAATACGAAGCATTGAATTAAATTAAATTACTTCCATGGATTTCATATCATCAATATAGTTTCCCAACTACTTTAAATATATATTGAACAATAAAGTACATAAATACTAAGGTAATTTTCATTTAAATTGAATTACTTACCATATTTGCCTGGTGCTTAGCATAGCTTATTGACCCCGTCGAATGCTTAGTTTAAGTCCCCGACCCGCTTGCCTTATTCAAAAGTGGATTTTTTAATTGGAACGGAGGGAGTATTAAATTTTAGTCCATACTTATTAGTTGCTTCTAACTATATATGAATTTTGTTGATGAAAAATTAGAAGAAATAAGTAATCAACCTGTTTTTGAAAGAAAACATGCCACAATATATTAGCCTTAACCTTTTTATGGTCTAAGAATGTGGGTTGTTAGTATATGAATAAAAAGAATAAGACCAATTATGATTAAGAATAGTAATTTAATTAAAAGAATCGTACAAAAAGGAATTGAAAAGACTGTAATTATTAGAAATCGATTAACGCTACAAAAGATAAATCTGCAAAGGTAAAAAGAAAGATACTACTTCCGTCCAAAAATAATTTTCGTCTTAACAATTAACATACAGATTATTGAAGCTTTCAAAAAAATTAATTTATTTTTATTTAAGTTTAATTATTGTAGACAAGTTATAAGAGTATTTTTTCTCTTTCTTTTTATCAATCCTCTTTAATGAAAGTAATAAATAAGGGTAAATTTGACAAAATATGGACAAATATTTCTTAAAATCCTATAACCAGAATTAATTTGGGACAAAAAAATACTACTAGAAACACATGTTTTAGTGACGAAAATTTTTCGTTGCTAAATTCGTGTTTCCGTTGCGAATATTGTATTAGAGACGGACATTAGCGAAGGAGCTCCGTAGAAAAAAGGGACGCTGAATTAAGACGATGGCATTTCAGTTGGAAATTAGTGACGAAATTGGTCATCGTTACAAAATTAGCGATGGTAATTACCAACGGAAGTAAACCGTCGCTAATTAGCTTCCGTCACTAAATTTCAACGAAACTTAGACACCAAATTTTCCGTCGCTAATTAGCGACAGAAAAATCCGTGTCTAATTTCCGTTGAAATTTAGTTGCGGAAGCTTTCCGTTGTTAAATTAGTGACGAAAATTAACGACAGAACTAAGTCCCGTTTAATTAGCGACGAAAATCTTAGTGATGGAAATTTTCGTCGCTAAAATAAAAATTTTAAATTAAAATTTTTTTTTTGTGCCTGATTTATCAACAAATAACATAATAATTATAAAAACACTCCAAAAATTAAAACATACCACATTTCAATACAAATTAATTACAAAATAATTACATAAATTTCCATTGTTCAAACTAATCGTTACCAAATAAATTTCGGGAACGAGAATGATCAGGAGATGGAGGATCATACATACGAGCTTGATTTTGCAGCACACCCGTTCTAGGGTGGCTTGCATCTGTTACAAGGACTGTCGGGTTTTAGCGAGGTCGTTTCGGGTTTGAGCGAGATCGGTCTCCAACCTCGAAATGACGCGCTCCTGGTTAACGTTCGGCTGGGCTTGTGATCGTGCTGTCGATCTAGAAGCACACGAAGAGGTAGTTGGCACGTGTGTAGATCCCCTGTGCGCGCTCATCCCGTAGACCCTATCTCCCTTCTTCGCCCGTCCTATCGAGGTGATCTGCTTCCATAATTCTTGGCTCCACTCATTCTCGTTAGTATTAGTCCTTTCCAACTAACCCTCAACCAACTGCTCCCTGACAGTCCTCTCGTAGTCAAACTGTCATAAAAAAGATAAATATTAAAATACGTTTACTCAATTTAATAGTAAACAATAATTTTAATACTTACATACGCAACCTCTGCCCTAAAATCAACCCACTGAGCGGCTCCATCAGGAACACCCTACCTGATGTGCATACTCACAAACACATCAGAGAAAAACACACGAGCACCGTGTATACGCATCTACAATCAGTACGTATTACTATTAGTTGAATATATTTCTAAGAAATAAGAAATGAAATAGATGTATCTATGAAATTTTACAATATAATATTGAATTAAACTACTTTAAACATATATAGAACAATAAAATACATAAACATTGAAAATATATACTAACACCCCCTATAGATTCTAAGTGTTTACACTTAAACCCACATCATCCTGGTTAACCCAAATCTAATTAAACTACAAAGCATTGAATTGAATTAAACTACTACCATGGATTTAATAGCATCAACATGGCTTCCCAACTACTTTAAACATATATAGAACAATAAAGTACATAAACATTGAAAATATACACTAACACCCCTTAAAATTTTTAAATGTTTACACTTAAACCCCCTTCATCTCGGTTAACCCAACTCTAATTAAACTACAAAGCATTGAATTGGATTAAACTACTATCCTGAATTTTATAGCATTAACATGACTTTCCAACTACTTTAAACATATATAGAACAATAAAGTACATAAACATTGAAAATATACACTAACACTCCCTTTAGATTCTAAGTGTTTACAATTAAACCCCCCACCCTCATCCCGGTTAACCCAACTCAAATTAAACTACAAAGCATTGAATTGAATTAAACTACTACCATGAATTTCATAACATCAACATGACTTCCTAACTACTTTAAACATATATAGAACAATAAAGTACATAAACATGAAAAATAGACACTAAGACCCGTATAGATTCTAAGTGTTTGCACTTAAACCCCCTCGCATCCCTGTTAACCCAACTCTAATTAAACTACAAAGCATAGAATTTAATTAAACTACTACAATGAATTTCATAGCATCAACATGGTTTCTCATCTACTTTAAACAAATATAGAACAATAAAGTACATAAATACAAAGGTAATCTTCATTTAAATTAAGTTACTTACCATACGCACCTGGTGCTCAATGATGCTGATTGACCCCATCTTGTGCTTCGTTCTAGTCCCCGACCTACTAGCCCTATTCTTCTTTGCCCTATCTGTAAACACCCAGAATTCGTACACCTACATTATAGGAATTGTCCAATAAATAACTATTTATTTACAAATGGACTAACACATGTTCCTGTGATTATTTCAGGAAACAACATACACAACGGACTGCCAACGTCCAACAAATACAACGAACTTCGGTTAGATCAACATCAAGGGTCAAACTCGAAGATCAACAGGACTAACGATGTCCGACACACAAACAACCTTCCGTTAGATCAACATCAAGGGTCTAAACTAAAGATACACAGCTTAGAAGGGCCAAAGTGCAAGACACAAAGCATGAAAAAGCCAAAAACATGGTTTGGTGCCCTGAAGACATTTCTAGTGCGCCAATATCATAAAACAGGGTTTGGTGCGCGGGCACCATGCCAGGTGCGCCGCGCACCAAACCAGCATTCTTCAACAGTGAAGCAGCCGGCTGCTGAAGACTTTGAAGGAAACTTCGTCCTTTCTTGGCCCCGAGAGTTTCATCAAATATCTCAACCAAGCCCTCCTATAAATAAAGATGATCAGCTCTCTCTAAAAAATGTTCAATCCTCTCCCTGAGAAACACACACACATACACAATATCTCTCTCTCTATCAAGCCTCTTTTTGAGGAAGAAAAGAGAGAAAGAAAAGAGAAAAAAAATATTGACTCTATCTCAACACAAATAAAACGTAAGTCTTCCTTTCCTCGATTGGTAGCAGTGGGAGCACAACGGTCATGCTACGAGCTAGCTTGATCCGGTATAATACAACGGCCTAGAATGTGGCCCAATTTCTGTAAAACGACAGAAGGTAAACCCTTCTGTTCGTTAGTTTAGAAATGTAAATAGATGTAATAAATGTATGTAATTATTTTAAATACATTATAAATATATTGTAAATACATGCAATATATATATATATATATATTCTATAAATAAACAAACTTGCGATAATTAAATACAAGCATGTAAAATGTGTAGAGACCAAAAGGGTGAATTGGGTGCGTAAAACCTTCCCGATCCGTAACTTGGCCCCCGAACCCATAATCTAAAGTTTTTCTCCCGTTTACTTTATAAAAACGAGAGTGGCGACTCTGTTTTCAAAGATAAACATGTTTTCTCATGTTTATCAAATCATAAAATCAAATAGAGGAAAATCACAATACAAGAGCGAAAAAGGCCCCAGGGACGATCTGCGGATCGAGGCGCTCACAGTGGCAACTCGGTTGGGGATGTTTGTTTTTAAATAAATAAAAAAGAGAGTCAGACTCATTTTTTATACACAAATGCATGCTCACATATTTAAATATCGCAAATTTATTTGATATAACATGACTAAAATGTTATTTGTGTAGTATACACTACTCTGTTCATACTCACCTCTGCAGGTACAAATTCATTTATTCTTTGTTTGTACATTTTATTCGGGCATCAACGCCCATTATTCGGTTGTACATTTATTTATGTTCTTTTTATTTTGGGAAATAGGACACAAATGTAATAATCAGAAATATGATAGAATTTCCGCTTTTTTCATTTATTTTCCTGCTCTTTCCTTGGGGCTTTACTCGACCTGTGGATGTGTTTCCTTTTCCTGTTGTTTTCAAACTGTTAACAAAACACAACCCACATCACATGAATCAAAGAAAAAATGGACATATTTCCCTCTTAATTATGTACATATCTGTATCACTTTCATTTACATATAAATTGTAAAAAGAGAGAATCTCTTAGACGCTGCGCACACATGTGCACTCATTTATTCCGAACTGTTACCAAAAGGAAAAGAGGAACAATGAAATTGTGCTGTACCCAGAAACACTTCCAGAACCTAACTCCTACCCATATCCCAACCTTTCAGAAACCTGGCCTTGAATTAGAGGAGGACTAGCACTGAAAGGTTGACAAGAGTTTCAAGCTAAGACTCAGAATCAAGTATAGAAAGCCTACATTGGAATTAGATGGCCGATCAAGAAGATAGCACTTCTGCAGGACATGACACAGGGGCTCCAGGATACACTCCGACACCAGCAATGCAACAGTGGATGGATCAGAACATGGAAGGCATGATCAATAGGTTTTCAGCCCTTATCCAAGGTCAAGGGGCTGATAACAGGACCTTGCCCATTTCCACAAAAATTGTTGACCCATCACCCTCAAGCGTGAATACGAGTCTGTCCAATCCAAACACCTATCCTACATACCCACAAGCCTACTCTCCATATTCATATCTCCCATATCCAAACACTTACCCATCCTACCCTAATACATTTCCACTACAGCCAAACGTCAATCCAAACATCCATCACCAGTCTCAGACTACCACAATCGCAATCCCAAACATTACTACACCTCCTATAACTCGCATCACATCTCCATCTACCAACATTCCTTTCCCTAATCCAAATGCATTCCTATTCTACATGACCAATCCAATCCACATCTAAACCCAAATAGTTATAACCCTCAGCCTTCAGCCAAACCAATATATCCATTTGCCGGCTACATCCCACCTTATCCAGTTCCTCCAGTAGGACAGTTCCCGGCCACAACTATGGTTGATACCAATGATGCTGAACTTGCAAACAAAGGAGAGATCAGAGAGTTAAAAAAACATGGTTCTGAAAGTCTTGAACAAAGGCGAATTCACCGCCCGAGCAATGACGCTTCAGCCTGCTGCAATTTTACCACCAAAGTTCAAGATGCCCGATATTGAGAAGTTCAATGGGACAGGATGCCTTATTGCCCATCTTAGGTCTTACGCCCATGCTATGCAGGAAAGAGGGGCAAGTTTCGAAGGAGTGGCCTCCAATTTTCACTTGACTTTAATTGGGGCTGCCAAGCAATGGTTGATGTCTATGGACAGCTGTAGACACCCAGAATTCCTACACCTACATTATACGAATTGTCCAATAAATAACTGTTTATTTACAAATGGACTAACACATGTTTCTATGATTATTTCAGGAAACAACATACACAACGGACCAACAACGTCCAACAAATACAACGAACTTCGGTTAGATCAACATCAAAGGTCAAACTCGAAGATACAACGGACTAACGACGTCCAACACACAAACAAACCTTCTGTTAGATCAACATCAAGGGTCTAGACTGAAGATACACAGCTTAGAAGGGCCAAAATGCAAGATACAAAGCCTGAAAAAGCCAAAAACAGGGTTTGGTGCGCTGAAGACATTTCTAGTGCGCCAATACACCCAAACAAGGTTTGGTGCGCGGACACCATGCCAGGTGCGCCGCGCACCACACCTGCATTTCTTCAACAGTTCAGCAGCCGGCTGCTGAAGAGGAAGCTTCCTCCAAACTTGCCTCCGCGGGTTTCCTAAGCCCAGGCCTCCTATAAATAGAGATGATCAGCTCTCTCTATTCACATGTTCAATTCTCTCCCCAAACACACACACACACACACCAAATCTCTCTCTCTCTCTATCAAGCCTCTTTTTTGAGGACGAAAAGAGAAAAAGAAAAAAAAAGAGCATTAACTCTATCTCAACACACACAAAACATAAGTCTTCCTTTCCTCGATTGGTAGCAGTAGGAGCACAACGGTCGGGCTACGAGCTAGCTTGATCCAGTATAAGCAACGGCCTAGAACTTGGCCCGATTTTCTGTAAAACGACAGAAGGTAACCCTTTCCATTCGTTAGTTTAGATATGTAAATAAATGTAATAAATATATGTAATTATTTCAAATACATTGCAAATACATTTTGTAAATACATGCAATTTATATTATTTAAATAAACAAACTTACAATAATTAAATACGAGCATGCAAATGTGTAGAGACCGAAAGGGCGAATTGGGTGCGTAAAACCTTCCCGATTCGTAACTTGGCCCCCGAACCCATAATCTAAAGTTTTTCTCCTGTTTACTTATAAACGAGAGTGGTGACTCTGTTTTTCAAGATAAACATGATTTTCATGTTTATCAAATCATAAAATCAAATAGAGGGGAACCACGAGATACGAGCAAAAAAGGCCCCCCGAGAGGGAACGATCATGCGGGATCGGGGCGCTCACAGTGGCGACTCTGCTGGGGATGTTTGTTTTTAAATAAATAAAAAAGAGAGCCAGACTCATTTTTTATACACAAATGCATGCTTACATATTTAAATATCACAAATTTATTTGTTATAACATGACTAAAGTGTTATTTGTGTAGTATATATTACTCTGTTCATACTTACCCTTGTAGGTACAAATTCATTTATTCTTTTTTTATTTTGAACATTTATTCGGGTATCAACGCCCATTATTCGGTTGTACATTCATTTATGTTCTTTTTTATTTTGAGAAATAGGACACAAATGTATTAATAGGAAGGAAAATGTTGAGAAATAAACACCGAAAATCAAAAATAAAAAAAAATAGAGTCATAATCTCCCAAAAAGAAATCATGGTGATCAAAAGGTCGACAAACAAAGTCCTCATGCATAGGATTAACAAAGAAGTCAATGACATATTCCTAGATAATTCGGATGGTGGATCCTGAAGAGGATATAGGCCCTTCGCCTGAGATCTGTCCAATTTTGGAAAGTCGAAATACAGGTGGAATACGAAGGTCCTATATTTTGGCGAGAGAATCCACTGTTCCAGGAACGGTTCACAAGTCAAAACAAAGCATTGTCGCTTGTCCAACCACCATAGGGTGAGTCATGAGTCAAAATGAAAAGAGGAACAATGAAATTGTGCTATACCTAGAAACACCTCTAGAACCTAACTCCTACCCATATCCCAACCTTTCAGAAACCTGGCCTTGAATTGGAAGAGGACTAGCACCGGGTGGTTGACAAGAGTTTTAAGCCAAGATTCAGAGTCAAGCACAGAAAGTCTGCATTGGAATCAGATGGCCGATCAGGAAGATAGCACTTCTGCAGGACATGACACAGGGGCTCCAGGATACACTCCAACCCCAGCAATGCAACAATGGATGGATCAGAACATGGAAGCCATGATCAATAGGTTTTCAGCCCTTATCCAAGGTCAAGGGGCTGATAACAGGACCTTGCCCATTTCTACAGGAACTGTTGACCCATCACCCTCGAGCATGAATGCGAGTTTGCCCAATCCAAACACCTATCCTATATACCCACATACTTACTCTTCACATTCATATTTCCCATATCCAAACACTTACCCATCCTACCCTAATACATTTCCATCTTAGCCAAATATCAATCCACACATCCATCACCAGTCTCAGACTACCACAATTCTAATCCCAAATACTACTACACCTCCTACAACTTGCATCACGTCTCTATATACCAACATTCCTTTCCCTAATCCAAATGCATTCCCATTCTACATGATCAATTCGATCCAGCACAGTCCACATCTAAACCCGAACAATTCCAACCATCAGCCTTCAGCCAAACCAATATATCAATTTGCCAGCTACATACCACCTTATCCAGTTCCTCCAGTAGGGCAGTTCCTGGGTATAGCTATGGTTGACACCAATGATGCTGAATTTACAAACAAAGGAAAGATCAGAGAGTTGAAAGACATGGTCCTGAAAGTTTTAAACAAAATTCATAGCCCGAGCAATGACGCTCCAGCCTACTGCCATTTTACAACCAAAGTTCAAAATGCCTGACAGAGAAGTTTGACGGGACAGGATGCCCTAGAACTTGGCCCGATTTTCTGTAAAATGATAGAAGGTAACCCCTTTCGTTCGTTAGTTTAGGTATGTAAATAGATGTAATAAATATATGTAATTATTTCAAATACATTGTAAATACATTTTGTAAATGCATGCAATTTATATTCTTTAAATAAACAAACTTGCAATAATTAAATACGAGCATCCAAATGTGTAGAGACCGAAAGGGCGAATTGGGTGCGTAAAACCTTCCCGATTCGTAACTTGGCCCCCGAACCCATAATCTAAACTTTTTCTCCCGTTTACTTATAAAGGAGAGTGACGACTCTGTTTTTTAAGATAAACATGATTTTCATGTTTATCAAACCATAAAATAAAATAGAGGGGAACCACGAGACACGGGCAAAAAAGGCCCCCCGAGAGGGAATGATCCTGCGGGATCGGGGCGCTCACAACAGCACTGTGGTTGCCACATGGGATAAACTCGCAGATGAGTTTCAGAAGAGGTACAAAGATAACAGTAATTGGGAAAAGCACAGGAGAGATCTCGATTCATGCACCCAAAGGGAGAAGGAGAGACATTTTTAGAGTATGCCGAAAGGTGGAGAAAGAAGATTGCCAAACCCTGGACAGGCCTGACCCAGCTGAACAAGTCAGGATCTTTTTGAGAAACCTTCAGCCAATTTATCTAGATCGTATGCGTTTCCTTCCTTACGCTGATTTCTATGCAATCTTAGACGTCGAATTTTGTATTGACACAGAGATCCGTACTGGACAGATCAAGGTCGATCCCCCTCCAAGCTCGTTTCGATATTCCAAAGGAAAGGCAGCAATAACATCTGTGCCTGTTGTAAATATGTTAGGGAATATTCTGACTATGGCTTTGCCAATTGTACCATCTGCTCAGAATTATGGAAATATGCGTTTCAATTATTCACCTGATGGGTTTGTAAATGCATTGGGGAACAACAATAACAGAGGTATAAGAAATAATTTTTGCAGAAATGATAGACAGTTTGATGAACTGCATGCTCCTATATCGTTGATTTTTCGGGGATTGAAAGCACAAGGAGTCCTCCAACCCATCGAAGGTTACAGACCTCCCAACCCATTGCCTGCCACATGGGACCATACAAAATATTGTGAATCGATCAGTCTAGCGGACATCTCACCGAAAAATGCTTCGTGCTCCAGCTAGTGATCCAAAATCTGATCGATGACAAGATCATTGAGAAACCACACCCCATGCCTAATGTGGTGAACAATCCTTTGCTAGATAACTATGTCAATACCATCTAGTTTGAAACAGAAGATGTGAACTCCCCTGCCGAATTTGAAATCGGCAGTGCTCCATTGTCATACCTCTGAATCCCTTTGCCTTCAAAGGAGGAGAATTTTAAATGCAACATGCTCTCTTGGAGCGACATTTTGTCCAGTGCCCAGGATACTTCCCAAGCAGAAGTGAACAACATCGAAAAAGCCTCATGGATAGGAGGCAATGTCTCTCACCTCACTCAATCTGGTAGAGCATACCAAGCAGCTCAAGATATGGGTGGTCCGTCAGGAAAAAATAAAGAAGTTGATACAAGCGCCAAAGATACTGGGGCTAAAGATATTGAAGACACTTTCCTCACTCAGATGAAGAAGACCCAAGCCAATGTCTCCATTTGGGGTCATCTATGTTCCTCCAAGACCCACCGTGACAGCCTGACCAAGTCATTAAGTCAAGCTATCATTCCAATCGGGACCTCGCCCGACGAGTTGACTCAAATGATTAGAAATATCCACTTTGGCAACGTTCTTATGTTCACTGACCTTGATTTACCAAAATGAAGTGTCGACCATGTTGATGCATTGCACATTACTGTCGGTGTCTAAGAAAAGAGGGTACTAAAGGTTCTGGTAGACAACGGTTCATCTTTGAATGTCTGCCCAACAATAACCTTAGCCAAGCTGGGAACGAAGATCTCGGACCTAACTCCATCATCGCAATCAGTGCGAGCCTATGATAACACCGGTCGATGTGTGCTCGGGGTGGTAACGTTTATGCTAACCATTGCCCATTAGAAATGCCCATCGAGTTCCAAGTATTGGATATTCCTTCTACTTTCAATCTACTGTTAGGCCGTCGTGGATTCATGGTGTGAAAGGAGTAGCTTCATCACTCCATCAATGTGTGAAGTTTATCCACGAGGATCACATAGTCATTACTTTGGCAGACAAACTCATGGAATCAAAAGAAAAAGGGGATGTTCCTATTCTCGAGATTGAGCACGACGATACTGGCATATTTTTGAGTGGATTCGAAGTAATCCCTCAGGCGAGGGTGAATGCAATTCAGCATACAGAAAAAACCGACATTAGTGAAAAGAAAGCTGTGTAACCTAGAGAGATAGTCCCTTATTGCATGATCCGCAGTATAGGCTACATGCTAGGACTGGGGCTGGGCAAGAGTCAGCAAGGCAGAATCAACCTGATACAAGATGACATCAAAAAATGCATACCACCTTTTGGGCTGGGATACAAGCCAACACCTGCAGAAGTAACGACGATAATGAAAGAGAAGCGCAAGAGAAACACAGTAGTTCAGAGGAACCAGCTCTACATGGCACCTCCCATGAACCCCTACAGGAAGACCCTGAATGGATACTTTATCAAGCACGGAGAAACTATGACTTACCTCATGTTCCCTGAGCCATGGATGGATAACAGTAGAAAGATGCACCCTGGATGGGAAATCTTCAACGATATCAGCCTCATAGTAGAAGAAATGGGAAAAGTGATCATCGGCCCTCGTGACACCTCTTACAAGGTTGTGATGGTCGAGAACACATGGACTATAGATCAGGAAGATTCTGCCCTGGCCCTATTCGGAGAAGACTTCATGGGAGACAATTTTCTAGGACTGATCGACAAAGCAGCAGATAGCACAGAGGACTCAGTAGCAGAATTTGAGACAATGGCATACAATCTGCTTTGAAATTGGTACACCACTACAGGACCATTGCTGGAGATCGAGGACCTGGTGAAGCGCTTTTGATACACCTTACCCCCTTCTTCCCCTTTTGTTAAGAACTAGTCATCAATCGGATCTATTCCCGATGCCAAAATCGAGGATCTTACTTGTGAGGACCTCGATGAGGTGGTCAACCTTGTAGCCTTTCCTTTCATTAATGATAATGCAAGTGTTTCTGTGTACTCCTTGGTTGACAATGTGTTAAAAGATGAATTAATTAAAAACATGATAAATCATCCTGTTAATAATGAATCGATTAATAATGGGGATTCAAAAGATAAAGACTTTTTAATTGAATTGACCAAGATGGTCAAACAACGAGGGGAGCAGAATTTCAGCTTCTTGCCTTCAGCTTTCTAAAATTTGCACTTTACACCCCAAAATTGGCATTTTTGGCTTTTTTCTTTACTTTCTTCAACATGAGTTGAGTTGAATTAACTTCATTGGACTTGGGATGTCTTGAGTTGACTCTCATCCTCATTAATTCTTCTAGAAACTTGAGCCATCCATCAAAAGTACACATTCCGTTAACTTTTCTTTTGCAAAACAGTCCTCCATTATGGTTCCTAACGGAGTGTAACGAAATCTTCTGAAATCACTTCAAAAGACATCCAACTTTGCAAGTTTGATCCCTTAAACCCCTGAAACTATAAAATAACACTAAAACACAATATTAGATAATAAAAACCTCGAGAATTAGCTAAATCTAAGCCAGATAAATACCCAATAAATGAGTAACATACTCATTCATCATGGACCCTTGATGTTGATCTAACTGAAGGTTGTTTGTGTCTTTGGATGTCGTTAGTCCTGTTGAATAGGTTGTATCTTCGAGTTTGACCCTTGATGTTAATCTAACCGAAGCTTGTTGTATTTGTTGGACGTTGACAGTCCGTTGTATATGTTGTTTCCTGAAATAATCATAGAAACAAGTGTTAGTCCATTTGTAAATAAACAATTATTTATTGGATAATTCGTATAATGTAGGTGTACGAATTCTGGGTGTCTATAGGTGGCAACTTGTCCTTAGACAACATCCTTGTAATAGCTTAGGATTGCATATCTTGTACTTAGTTAAGTTCTTCAGAAGATGGCTGTTGTCGATCAGCCATCTCCATCAGCCGTGTCCAACAAGCCCTCAGTCAAGAAAGTTCTAGCCAAGCTTCATCAGCAATGTATGAAGACCTGAAGATCGACGGATCAAGACTTGTCTGAAAAATGCCTTAGTTACCAGCTATTACACAATCCGCAGAAACATGCTTTATGTGTTGGGCCATTGCGGGCTTTGCGGGCAGCTGAGGGGCCCATTTGTTCGCCCCTAATGACTGTGAAAATCTCTCTCTCTCTATCTATCTATCTATCTATCTATCTATCTATCTATCTATCTATCTATCTCGCTATGTCCAATATTAATGCACACACTGGAAACGAAGTCAAATCATTTTCGAAGGTCATGTAATTGTGGATTTAATCTTCGTTTAAGGCATTCCTGGTCCAAAGTGGTGGTGATGTTGATGTTATTGTTGTGTTTTACAACCGGTTCAGCACTCCCAAAGTAACAGGGAATGTCATGTATTTGCCTTGAAAACATTTGTTGTGGTCTTTTGTGATAATGTTAATAGATTGATGCATGTCTTTTGTGATAATGTTCATGGAATGGTGCATGTATAAGCTAAGTATTTTGGATAGGGATGTTATTAAGTTGAGTCGAGTCGAGTTGAATAGTGGATTATCGAATTCGACTCAAATAGATTTTTGAATACGGGTTCGAGTCGATTACCAAACGAATACCTTATTATTTGTCGAGACTCGAATACCGATTTGCGAATATACGAGATGAATTTGAGGATACGAGCCGAGTTCGAATAGTTACTCAAATACTCAAAGTTAAAGTTAGGCCAGGCTATAGGCCCATATTTGACAATTGGGCCTTTGAAATTTTATTTTTGAGAACTATTAGATCATTAATATGAAGTGGACTACCAATTGATTAGATATATACCGTAGACCTTTATAAAATAATAATAATAATAACAACAAATTTCAATAGAAAAAAAAAAATATATATATATATATATTATATGTACTACTCTCTTCGTTTTTAATAAGTGTTCACTTATTTTGAGGAAGTGTGGCACGGATTTTGAGGCACGTGGATGAAGCACATATAGATGATATTAAAAAAAAAGTACTAAGTTTTTAATAACCAACCTTTGGACGTTATATTATTTAGATGTGTTTTTAATGTATCATAAAACCAGTGCTACAACTATCAAAAATAAGTAGACACTTATTTTGGGAACGGAGGGAGTATGTAAAATTGAGAACCAAAAAATCACAAATTAAACAACATGTTAACTAAATTAGAAATGTAGATAGTAGGTTAGGGTATGAACTATCAATAAATCACATTGTACCAAGGCAGAGTACTCCTCACACTGATGGTTATTGAAGAGTGTACTATATTATTTTTTGACATTTTCCATTTAAGGAGTTTATTTTAGTTTATTATGCCTACAATTTTTAACAAAATTTTTAACTTTACCCTTCACATATAATACAAACGTATTAATTATGTTAAAATATTTTTGTAATTATGTCCAATTCTAATATTACTTATATATTCCTTAATTATTAAACTTTTCAAACGTAAGCTCTTTGGGTGAAACATAGGGAGTATCTACTAACTAGCTCGAGATCAATAAAAGTTTCATATATAAACTTTACACAATTAAGTATACGTAGCTACGAGTTAACGATGTATCAACTAGGTCAATCTGTCGTCCACGAATCAAAGTATGAGTTTGTATCATGCTAGGGGTTACAATTTCCTTTTTGGTCTGTCACTAAATAATTGTCTTGCTTGAAACTTTCTTTTTTAGGATATCACTGTTATTATTTTACCTTTATTTTTTCTCCCTATTTTAATTATGGACCACATACACATGGACATTAAAAGAAACTACACATTATACCAATATTAATAATCAAGTCAATTGTTTTTTCTCGATCTTTATGATTGAGCTTTACTGCTCAAAATATATATAATTATAACTGTGTATTGTTGATCTTTAGAATGGTTGGAATAAAGATCAAACAATTAACTTCTGATGGTGGTCAACTGTTTCTGTTTGCAGAGTTGTTATTGTGACAAAAAGATTAAAAGCTCTTATACATAAATAATCCTATCATATATGAGGATAATTCTAACCTAATAAGAATTATCAAAACTTAATTTATACATAAGGTCTTAATGATTACCTACCATTGAGAATCTTTTAATATTTTGCAAAAATTTAGAGGAGACGAGTGAAATTAGTTTTCTTAAAAATTGGATGCAGTTAGGAAAAATGTCGAAATTGCAACCCTTTTAAAACTATGATGATAATATTATTCCAAAAATAGTACAGTGACTTAGCCAATGTAGAATGGCAAAATAGTATCCCTCCGTAGAATGAGTATTTTACTAATATAATTTATATTACAATAGAGGTGAATTTATACGTGTGCTTGACTAAGGCTATTCACAGGTCAAAATTTATCCATCTATTAAAATCCAACGGCTAAGATTTAACTTGAGATTGTCCAATTGACTAGGACTATTCAGAAGTCAAGATTTACCCCGTCTACTAAAATCCAACGGCCAAGATTTAAGTTGAGATTGCAAGCGTGTGGAGGGCAGTTATTCCTATCTCCTGTAATTCCTCAATCTCCTTACCCAATGTTCGATTTCGTGTTCTGACTCGCTCTCTCTCTCCCCGAATTTCCTTCCACCATGGAAAAGGTTCCTATATCAGTTTGTAAAGGATTGTGGTTTACCTACAAAACCCACAAAATCCAGCAGTCTCTCCCTCCAAGTCCTTCCCCAGGTTTGGCCTCTTTCTTCGACAGCTCTCTCTCTCCGGCGCTTTCCATCTAACCTCCGCCACTGTGGTCATCTCCAAGGTTTGATTTTGGACTTTTGACTTTTGCAGTAACTTGATTTTGATTTTGAAACTTTCTCTCTTCATCCAGTCTTTGTCCTTCCGTAATCCGGCCTCTGTCTCCAACGCTCTCACTCCACCGCCCTCCTTCTAAGCTCCGCCACTGTGGTCGTCTCAACTCAACTGTAAGTCTATATCTTCAATTGATTTTTTTTTTCCCAATTTGATTGTTCGAATGAAAATTGGTTTATTTGAGAATATATGTATGGCTTTTATGTGTGTCTGTTCTCTCCCAGTTAAATTCTTTCAAAATTTTCAATTGGGTTCTTTTTCAATTAATTTTTGTTTTTTTTTTCTTTTTTTGTTCAAAGAAATCATAGAATCTGAAAATTGGTTTAACTCCGGCTCCATTTGATGATAATATTTGTTAACCCATGCTCCATCATCAACTCCATCGTAGGACCCTTTGGTTCCGGTTGATTAAAAGGGTTCATCAACTACACTAATTAAAAGATAGTCTTCATCCCAAGGCTTAGAAAGTTTTTCTTTCTAATATTTTTGTGATGTATTGTATAGTGGAAAAGTTGAGGGATGGAAAATGTGTGGGAAGAGTGAGGAGACGGGCTAACTATGGGTTCGCTTGGCGATTTGTTATTATTGTGTTTTTAGTTTTTTGTATTTTAACCAAACAACCCAAAGGGATATATTGTTTCCATCCACCAGGATAGAAGTTGCTACCTCTAATTTTCCTGCGAATCATTAGTTCTTCCATCCCTCCTAATGAAGAGAAGAGAAGCACCAATTTCTCGCAAGCGATGGCAAGATGAGACCCAAAAAAAAAAAAAAAACACCCCTTCGATTTTTTATTTTGAAATTGAATGTTTAGCTTAAATTTTAAGCGAGATAAAAAAAAGGTTCCCTTACCATTTTTGATTTTCACAGTGAATGTTTTACGTTTTACCCTTTCTTAAATGTCTTAAAATAAAAAGTAGAAAGAGTAGGATGGAATGCATAGTACTTAGATTCTAGGGCGGCCCAAGGGTAAAGCAAGGGAAGATTGGGCTTCAGCCTCAAAATTTTTAGGCCTCAATAAAAATATATATATACTATATATTCTAATAAATTTTTTAAAGAAAAAATAGCTAAGTAACTAGGGTTTTCCCTTGGGTCACGCAGTGACGCAGACATGCACAAACTCCTCCAATTCTCCTCTATCTCATTCTCATCTCGTTCTCTCTTGCCGTTGCCACACAGCCAGCCGCTGATCGGCCATTGCCGGCTGCCGCAGTGCTGCTTCGTCGTCTTCATCTTATTCTTGACTTCACGTCCTCCAATTCTCCTCTATCGCATTCTAATGAATCAATGAATCAAATGATTCAAATCATTCTTTATTGTTGAAAAGGTTTGAAATGTTGAATCATAGTTGGGCCTGGGCTGGGGGCTGGGGGAAAGGTTGAATTTCATAATCAAAATATCAAATCATAGTTGGGGAAACTGGAAAAGGACCGAAAGGTTGAATATTTGAATTCTATTTACATAATTATTAATTACATTGTTCTGTTTTAGTGACCCTGGCCTCATTTAGTCATTTATTTTAAATGTTTATTTATTTATTTTCTCAATTTTTAAATTATTGCAGAACAATCTCGTAATTGTTTCTGTTGCATTTGGCCCGACAGAAAATTTTCTTCACAATCAGATTAGGTTTCATTGTTCTAACTTTCTTCTTTAGTCTTTTTTATTTATTTATAGTCGTTTAATTTAATTTAACTTATAGAAATGTTAACGATTCCCGTAACTATTGCTTCGGTAGAAAGAAGTTTTGCAAAACTAAAATTAATAAAATTTTATCTAAGATCAACAATGTCTCAATAAAGATTAAGTGGACTAGTTTTATTATCAATTGAAAAAGAATTATTAAATAAAATTAATTACAATAATTTAATAAATAATTTTGCATCCCAAAAAGCACGAAAGATAAACTATAAATAAATATACAATAGTTAAAATAATTTTATTTTAAAAGGCCTTATTTTAAAATTCGCTTTAGGCCTCCATAAATGTTAGGCCGACCCTCTTAAATTCCTATATTGCTTATGTAACATATCCAAAAACTGCCACACATTCCAATCTCTATCTCATCGTGTTGGAGTAAAAACTGAGGGAGATTTAAAGCCATTGTTGGATTCAAACAAAAAAGAGAAAAAGGATTTGTAAAAGCACAACAGAAATGATCTGAGTATTTCAATTTGGTTTTTTGTTTCTCTTTTCAATCACAGATAGGGAGGGACCTGACACAACCAAACTCCAGCCAAGTCTTATCTTCATGTACATTTGAGACGGGCAACATCTAACCAAAATCGAAGTACAAAGGTTTTCTTTACTTCTTACCAAGCCAAAGAGTTCCAGCTAAAGGTCGCCAATCCAAAATGTGCAATTTTTAAAGTGATTAAAGCTTCAATATTGTACTGTCATGCATAGTTGTCAAAACGAGATATGTATTTTGTATTAGAATTCTGTTTCTATGATATGTATCGGAATACGTGTTGTGTATCGTAAGATACGCAAATATATATATATATATTTTATATTTATAAATATATTTATTTATTTATATTTATATTTATATATATATTTATTTAGATATATTTATATATATATTTATTAATATTTATATATTAATAAAAATTACTATTTAACAATAAATTAATAAAGATACTCCAATTTCTTTCCAACTCCAAGGGTTCATTCTTCTTTGTTTCGATTTACAAAGTGTTTTGTTTCCTCTCTCTCTCCTAAACCCAAAAGAGAGAGATGGCTAGAGTCTCTTCCTTGCTTAAATCTTTCTTTAACTGCACAAAAACTCAATTTCAACCAAGCTCAAACCCATCATTTATTCATGTTAAATTTCCGACCGAAAAAGTCACAAAATCAAACTTACTTCTGAGAAAGTGACCCAATTTCGCTCTCTCCGGGTAGCGGTGCAAGGTGGGGATTTGGTTATACGAGTGATACACGGAATTACAAAACGACTGAGATTTAGCTCAGACCTGGGGTTTGATTTTACTCGTGTAACACTCTCTCTCTTTCTTCATCTCTCTATTTTTGAAAATTCAGATCCATGCATAACAGATATCGTACAATACAGAATTTTCGCGATACGCAAGTGTATCATTCGATACGCTAGATGTATCGTGCGATACATAGCATATTGCGATACGTAGTACCGATTCGTATCGAAAAGAGGCAATTTTGTATCGTATCGCGTATTATACGATACTAACAACTACGCTGCCATGCAATGGCTAATGAGCAACTCTCATGGTTGATTCATGTTACCCTGTCCCACTTCAGGATGCCCATGAAACCTTCATGAAGTAGATGCCCATGAAACCTTCCTCACCAGGCTATGTTCTCATTATTTTAGCCAAGTTTGAACACAAAAAGTTTATCTTTACTCCCACATTTTTACTTTAAAAGCCTAATTTTGCGCCCCTTTGATATACCACATTGAAAATCATAAAAATTTTACCTGTGCTTTTACACAATTTTTTTGGTGCATATTTTAAAAATATAAAAGGGCTTCTTAAAAAACATCCATGTTGAAATTAAAGTCAACAATTTTAATATTGTACTTTTATTTATATCTTTTTCTTTTTAATCACTCTAAAATTGCATGCTTCAGGCTCTTCCCAATTGTGCTTGCTCTTTTTTTGTATGTACCAAGTGTAGTTGACCAAGTATTGTTGTATGCCTCTGAAATTTTGAAATTTTTATCTCATAACATTTGTACTTATCATCTTTACAAATATCTGGAACAGTTGTTAATGGAGTTTGAGGTGCATTAGGTTGATTTAAAATTTTTAGTTACATTTCGTACTCATCAGTTCTCTCTCTCTCTCTCTCTCTCTCTCTCTCCCTCCCTCTCTCTTTGTGGCACATACAGTTGTGATATTATTTTTTGTTTTACAGTCAAATACGCCTGCGATTTGTTTCAAAACCCACGGCACAACTCCATTAGAATTTTTTCCGTTGATTTCTCTTTCCTTCGGCAAGTTCGTCCTCAATAACTCCCCCTCTCTATTATATATTGAACTGCTTATTCTGAAATGCCTGTTGGTTTGAGTTTTTACTAGAAGTAACAACACCTGTATGGACCAAATATGAGCGTTGTTTTGCCTAATTTCACTTCAGTCGTGGATGTGCTTTTAATTGCTGAATATTCTGATCTCTCTATATCCTGCAACTTAATTTATTGATGTCATAGTAAATGGTGTTTACTTGCTAAGTGATACATATATCTTTAAACCCTATATTTGTAGGGCAAATAAGCGGGAGAGGGTAGTTACAGTCTTCTTCCTTCCTCATGCAATCCCTGTCACACCCCCATTTGACCTCCTACGTGGAACCCCAAATGGAGACGTGAAACACATACATCATAATTAACATGCACCTGTATAAGCGAGCTAAACCAGCTCGACACAAACACAAGATAGCTAAACGACCATAACCTGCCGTTATCACAATAGTATGGAGCTACACGAGCTCACAAAACACAACTATAAACAAGAACCTCAACAAGCTAACAAGCTCGTAGTCAACTGAGATAAACAAAGTCACACAGGCAACATGTCATATATACAATGCCACGACACCACGTGTCAGCACACAAGGAAATAACGAGTAACAATATACACATCATGTTATTATTACCCAAAATAGAGTTTACATAACTCTATCATTCATCGTCCTCACCGAGTACATATGTACAACAAGCAAAAGTAACTACCCCAAAAGTTCACCACGTGCACCCACGTATACCGGCCTCACCAATTAGAACCTCCTGGGTTCCTGCGATCTAAGGAAAAATAAAAGAAAAGGATGGGGAGAGTCAAGGACTCAGCAAGTTACTACCATGAAACTACATTACATGCTGGCATGCTGAGCTGTATAACAATAAATCATATTGCATAACAAACAATAATAGCATGCTTCTATATCACTGTAGCACACATTCAACTGTATAAAAACAACTGGATAAACACCTTTAAAAGGATACGGTGTCGAGGTACACCTCCGACAACATCCAACCTTATCACAACTTCTGTATCATGTGCTCGAGCAATAACTGAAATTATTCATCCAAACAAGCTAACATAAACACCTTTAGTACTAGTTTTAGTACTACTTGTAATATCACTTATTTAGTGTAATTATTCATTCAAACAAGCTAACATAAATACCACGTTATTTATCTAACAAAGAGTATCATTTCTATTTGCTACTAACAATTCTAGCATGAAATTGTTCTAATTTATCATGCTATAATATTAACAACAATAAAAGGGTTAGTAACTTACTAACTCGCGAAAATATCACCGATTAAACACCAAGGTTTATCCATAGAATTGATCTACTATCTGCGTACATCAATCCTACATAATTATTTCATAGAATAACTAAATAAATAAAAACTAATTCAATCGCGTAGTCGAAAAACTTACGAAGTAAAGGAACGGAAACGGAGACTGCTGCTATGTGGTTTGTGTGTGTTACTATGTGTGGTACGAGAGATTTAAGTCTCTCTCCAATATTATATACCTCATCCGGATTAGAATAGGTGAAAAATAGAAGGGAGTTTATATTTTGATTGGTTTGGTGTGGCGGTGGTACGTGGGCAATTCTTTCCTAAATGGTGCACAGTAAGAAGAACGAAGGGATAAGGCACTATTAAATTCTTATATAAAAGTGAATGTAAACATTCACCAACAGCATATTCCTCCAAGTCAATATGCCAAAGGGTCAAAGTCTAAGTATATTAGTTTCAAACAAAGAGACTTTCATTATGAGGTGGCATGACTTGATTGGTCCATTTCTAATTGTGTTATTAACATTAACTTTGACTTGGTCAAATATATTAAAACTACTAATATAATTATTATATATATTTTGTTAAATGTAAATAAAGAAAATTCAACAAAATATTACCAAGTCAAATAAATACTAAATAAAATAGTATATAACTTCGTTTATATTTTTAAAGTCAAATAGGTAAATGTTCGGGGTCTCACACCCTCTCCTCCTTAAAAGAATTCGTCTGCGAATTCCTCATCAAGTCATTCTATGATCACATCCTAGTAATAACTCTCTCATTGATCCCTTCCACCAATAATCATGTAATTCATCCAATCATTCCATCTAAGTCTTAGCTAGATAAGATCATAGACTACGCTATTGTTGGGCCTACATTTTTAGTCAACCTGTTTACAACTTACGCTTGACATCTTGGTACTAACAACTTGGCTTCTTCTACTGCATCTTGACTATTTTTTGCAGGTTGAATTATGGTTACATTAAACCCTACTTTTTAGGGAATATGTCAATCGTTAAGGGGACTGATTCAACACCGTTTCTTCATCAAAGAGACCAGCAACGGATCCTTATCTCTTCCACCAACAATGTGGCGAGAATATCTCAACAAGATCAACTTACTTCCTATATTTTAGGCTTATTGTTTTCTTTGTATTTGAGGTATAAAAAGGGAAGAACACCTGTATTTTACACACACATTCTCACTAGCTTAAGCTCCCTTGCATACGCTCTTAGTCTTGTATTCCAACTTGATTAATAGACCTTTTGGTTAAGGCAGGTTCCTAAACCTCCCGGGGTTTTGTGCCGGTGAACAAGTTGTTCAAGGGCTTTCCCTAGTTAACAAAATTCTTTGAGTTCATTTCTATAATATCTTATAATCATTGTACCCTGATTCAAACCATTTTCGTCATTTTTCTTGTCATTTGTAACCCTTGTTGAAATTTGACCAAAACAATTTGGCGCCATCCGTGGGACTACTTTGATTATTTGTGTAGAAATGGCCAATCCGTCATCTGGTAGTCAAGGTGAGAGGAATCAGCCGCTTCCTAGTTCCGGCACCCAAGGCAATCCATCTTCAAATCCGGAAGTTGTCAATTTGGAGCTAATGTCTAGCATGGTCACAATGTTGAAGAAAGTGAATGACCAGTTGGATGCTCAGGAGCATACAAACACCATGATACTCAATGCCATTGATACCATGCGTAAAGGGAAGCAAACTGAAACTCAAGTTTCTACTCCATTTTCACCTTTGCATCCTAGATCTTTGTTTGGTGCAGGTACAGGACCAAGCCATGTTGGAGATATCCCTATGTCCAGTACCTTACCAGCAGAAAGCACAATCATGACATCCATTCCCATCTCGCGACCAAGATTCAGCCTTACAACTAGCCAACCTGTGTTGTCGTCTTGCTATACCTATGCCACACCTTCGACGGGGCAAACAGGGAGTTTCTTTAATACTTTTGATACTTCTGCATCTCAATTTAATAGAAATTCTCTTTTCGCAGAGAGTCAACTTATTAAGGAAATGCAAACTATAAAAGAGTTGCTTCGAGGCGTGCCTGGAGTCAACTTGCCTCATCACCAAGTTTCCCCAACCTGCTACAACGAATCTCGTTTTGTTCCAGCCATAGCTAATGTAGAGATCCCAAAGAAATTTTCGGTCCCTCATATGAAGAAGTATGATGGGAACACCGATCCAGCAGAACATGTGTTGCTGTATCAGGAATCGATGGATATTATAAGTATCCCCCCTGTTTTTAAAGAAGCATGTTTTTGCAGGGGTTTTGGCTCAACTCTGTCAAGACCAGCCTTAAAATGGCTGACAGGACTTCCTCTAAACTCTATTTCTTCCTATGCTCAACTTGTCAGCATGTTTACTAATCAATTTTCATGCAACAGGGCATTTGACAAACTGACTAGCGACCTTTACAGAATTGTGCAACAACCTAACGAGAGTTTTAAAGAATATTTGCACAGGTTTAATAAGGAGGCAGTAACCATACCCAATCTGGATATGTCCACAGTTACGGAAGCATTCCGTATTGGCTTGAAAAAGAACTCTCTATTTTATAATGAGTTGGTGATGATACCTGCAAAACAACTTGAAGAAATAAGAACCAGAGCCTTGCGTTTCATCAGATTGGAAGATGACAGCCTGGCAATGGAGAAGTCAATTGGGAGGACTCCTCTATTTGAGCCGTCAGACAGAAAATCGGATTCCCACCATTATAAGTCTAGCAGGGGCAAACCCCCTGTTAAATCTGAATCTTCTAAAGTTCATTTTGTAGATAATGATCAGGATGGAGATGATAATGACTATCCTAAAATTTCTGATTATTGCTTTTCTGTGGACATTTCAGGAATCCTTTGCGCCATGGAAAATCTTGGAGATAAAGCAAGATGGCCTAAGAAGAATGACAAGCCCACAACTTGGAAGGATAAATCCAAGTGGTGTGCATTTCATGAGGAATTCGGGCATACTATTGAAAATTGTTTCGCCTTGAGGAAAGAAATTGCTCATCTATTGTCAAAGGGTCTCCTTAAGGATTTGTTGGGTAAGAAGATGGTCAGAAATGAGTCCAAAGAGCCTGATTCTGGGGAGCAGTCCAGACCCGAGAAAGTTGCACCTCCTCCAGCCACCAAGGTAGTAAATGTTATTTCAGGTGGATCCCATATTTGTGGTACAACTTATTCTGCAGCCAAGCGTCATGCCAAGAGTTCTAAGGAGGATCAGTCAGAACTACCCTCAAGGTGCCGCGACTTCACAGATGGTCAAGTCATCTCCTTCGAAGATGAGGATAAAGATAACACGTTGGACCCCCATCATGATGGTCTAGTTGTCCAGGTGCAGATCGCTAATTGTATGGTCAAGAGAATCCTGATTGATGGCGGCAGCTCAGTTAATATAATCTTTACTCACGCTCTGCAAGAGATGGGCATTCCTTTATCCGAAGTTGTGAGGAATTCGTCCGTACTGGTAGGGTTCAGTGGTGAAGTAAAGCAAACAGTCGGAGAAATCAAGTTGCCTCTCTATCTGGAAGGTATGAATTCTATGGAAAGGTTCTGTGTGATCGAATGCTCTTCCTCGTACAATGTCATCTTAGGAAGACCATGGATCCACAACATGAAAGCCGTACCGTCAACTTATCACCAGGCGTCAAATTCCCAACACCTTGGGAGTAGCCAAGTTGAAGGGCAATCAGCAGCTTTCTAAAGAGTGCTACAAGGTCAATATGAAAGCAAGTTCAGTCCCTCGTCCAGCATAGCAATTAAAGAAAAAGGCCCAGGATGTTCTTGAAGCAGTGGAGCACAAGACGAAAAGTATTTCTGTTGATGAATCAAATCCTGAGGCCCAAGTGCAAGTTGGTACAGATCTTCCACCCGAAATTGAGGAGGAGCTGATCGAGTTTTTGAAAAGTCAGAAGTGTTGTTTTGCATGGAAGCATGAAGATATGACAGGAATAAGCAAGGACGTCATTACTCACAAGTTAAACATTGATCCAACCATCCGTCCTGTCCACCAGAAAAGGAGAAAGTTTGCCCATGAACGGAACCAGATTATAAAGGATGAAGTTGAGAGACTTTTAAAGGCCAAGATGATCAAGGAAGTTCAATATCCAAGGTGGTTGGCTAATGTTGTGGTGGTAGAGAAGAAGAATGGCAAGTGGCGAGTATGCGTGGACTTCACGGACTTGAACAAGGCCTGCCCGAAAGATCCATTTCCTCTTCCTCATATTGATTCTCTAGTTGACGAGACAGCTGGCCACGATATCTTGACATTCATGGATGCGTCCTCAGGATTTCAACAAATTCAAATGGAGCCCTCAGACCAAGAGGATACGGCATTCATGACTCCAGAAGGTATATATTGTTATATTGCTATGCCATTTGGTCTTAAAAATGCAGGGCAACTTATCAAAGGGTAAACAAGATGTTCAAAGATCAACTTGGCAAGACAATGGAAGTCTACATAGATGATATGGTAGTAAAATCCAAGCATATTGAAGATCACGTGGAGCATCTTGAGGCATTCAACATCTTGAAAGCTTTCAACATGAAACTCAATCCGAAGTGCAACTTTGGTGTTAAAGCAGGGAAGTTCTTGGGCTATATGGTGACCAAGAGAGGAATTGAAGCTAGTCCAGAACAAATCAAAGCTATTCTCAACTTGGAATCTCCCAAGAATATCAAAGACGTCCAAAGGTTAACCGGTAGAGTAGCTGCCTTAAATAGATTTATATCTAAATCATCTGATAAGTGCATGTTATTCTATGAAGTGTTAAGAAAGAATAAACTATTCCAATGGACTGATCAACATGAGGCAGCCTTCAAACAACTTAAGGAATACTTGATGATGTCACCCCTACTTGCTAAACCAGAACGTGGTGAGCGCCTCTACTTATATTTAGCCGTATCTGAGAATGCAGTTAGTGCAGTATTAGTGAAAGAAATCCAAGGTGAACAGCATCCTGTTTATTATATAAGTAAGTCTCTACTAGACGCTGAAACGAGGTACTCTCATCTTGAAAAGTTAATTTTAGCTTTAACTACTGCCGCTACAAAACTGCATCATTATTTTGAAACACATCCCATAACTGTTAGAACTAACTATCCTATAAGAAATGTGTTGAGAACTCCAGAGATGTCAGGGAGATTGGCCAAGTGGTCGGTCAAGTTGAGCACGTATGACATTTCATATGAGCCCAGAACAGCTATTAAATCTCAAGCTCTAGCTGATTTCGTAGCAGATTTTAGTCCAAGTTTGCAGCCTGAGGTGGAATGAGAGGTACAACAGCTTGAAGATAAAACAACTCCTAGATTTTGGACACTTTATACATATGGAGCTTCAAATTCCAAAGGAATTGGCCTGGGAATAGTCCTGAAATCCCCCCAAGGTGATATCATACCTCAAGCTGTATCTTGTGAATTCAATGCGACAAATAATGAAGCTGAATTTGAGGCTTTAATCATGGGTTTAACTACCGCTTTAAGTTTAAATATTACTCATATAAATGTATATGTTGATTCTCAATTGCTTGCTAACCATTTTAATGGCAGTTACGTGGCGAAGCATTCCAAAATGTCTCTGTATCTCCAACGTGTTAAAGTTTTGGCTTCAAAATTTCTGTCATTCTCTTTGGAACAGGTCCCTAGAGAAGAGAATACGGAAGCAGATGCATTGGCCAACTTGGGTTCAACTTGCAAATCTATGATGCATACTAATATTCCCATTATTTATGTTAAGTACCCGGCAATAGACCAAGTGGAGGAAACCCAAGAAGTGACTCAATCTAATGGGGCACAAGATACAAGTTCATCTTGGACCCAACCTATAATTGAGTTCCTTCAACTTGGAACTATTCCACCTGATATTAAGAATGCTAGATCTTTTAAAATGCGTACTTCAACTTTTGTTTTAATAGATAATGTCTTGTTCAAGAAATCTTTCGCAGGACACTATTTGAGATGTATTGACAATAAGCAAGTTAAGATTGTGCTAAGTGAAATCCATGAAGGAACATGTGGAAATCATTCTGGTGGGAAAGCATTGGCATCGAAGGCTCTCAGGACTGGTTATTACTGGCCAACAATGCGTCAAGATGCCATGAGCTACGTGCAGAAATGTGATGCCTGCCAAAGGCACAGTAACATCTTGCATCAACCTGCTGAACCTCTACACTCTATTGTTTCATCTTGGCCTTTCATGAAATGGGGCATGGATATTGTGGGCAAGTTGCCTAAGGCTCCTGGAGGCAAAGTGTTCATGTTAGCAATGACTGACTATTTCTCAAAATGGATCGAGGCAGAGGCCTATGTGCAAGTAAGAGACAAAGAGGTAGTTTCATTTTTAAAGAAGAATATTATTAGCAGGTTTGGCGTACCATCAGAAATCATATGTGATAATGGATCCCAATTCATAAGTAAAAAGACTGGAGATTTTGTGCTCGTTGGGGCATCAAGCCGATCACATCCACACTGTCCATCCTCAAGCCAATGGTCAAGCTGAGTCAAGCAACAAGTTGATTGTCAACAACTTGAAGAAACGCCTAGATCAAAAGAAAGGAAAGTGGGCTGAAGAATTACCACTTGTACTTTGGGCGACGAACAACTACAAAAGGGGCCACGGTAGAACTCCATATTCCTTGGTATTTGGAGCGGAAGTGTAATTCCGTCGAGGTGACAATCCCAACAATGAGGTATGGTTTATTAACTCAAGATGAAAATAACCTCTTGTTAACCCAAGATCTAGATACAATTGATGAGATCAGGGATTTAGCCAAGATAAGGATGGCAGCCTATCAACAACGGATTGCTAGATCCTACAACAAGAATGTCAGAATAAGAAGATTCCAGGTTGGTGATTTAGTTTTAAGAAAAGTATTCCAAAATACCGGAGAATGCGGGTAAATTAGCTCCCAAGTGGGAGGGACCATATCTTATTGATGCTGAAGCTGGCAAAGGGGCATACTGGTTGTCAACCCCAAGTGGAGACAGGGTCCCTAGGAGTTGGAATGCCATTCATTTAAAGCTCTATTTTATGTAAGTCAAGTCGTTAACAACTAGACTTCTCAGGTATGAGTTAATTTATGTCAAGTTCATTTATGTGTTTCAATCCTCAATTTTATTGGAAACCCTTACTAACTTAAGCATCGGAGGTGTGTTGGATATGCTAACACCCAATCCTAACATGAATTTGTTTTGCAAGGTATACAAGCGGAGTAGGCTCAACATGTTGACACGCCGCGGCTCGACATGTTGAGACCTAAACTGAAGCAAGTCGAACATGTTAACACGCCAGTACGGCTCCAACATGTTCAGACCTGAGATAAAGAAGTTCAACATGTTAACACGCCAGTACGGCTCCAACATGTTCAGACCTGAGATAAAGAAGTTCAACATGTTAACACGCCAGTACGGCTCCAACATGTTGAGACTTTAGCTGGAGAGGGATGGAACATGTTGACACGCCAGGACGGCTGAGACTTGTTCTATCTCTTCAAACGATTTACCTCTGATCAAAGGTACATTTTGGTTAAAAGATTTACATCTTTTCTAAAGAATTAAGGTTTTTACACCTTCGCCCGTGCGCACGATTTCACATCTGTTCAAGTTGTGACTATTGGTTGTAACATTAACATGTTACCTATTGTTTAAATCGTTAACATTTTATCTACTAAACAAGCGAAAATTTCTGAAGAAACCTGAACCACTTTAAGCAAAGTTCCAAAATGGTCACAAAAAGATCTCACAATTAGTGGATAAGTTGGATAAACCAACAAATCCCTTCAGACCTACGAAAAGCTTGGAGTACTAGACCAACCTAGTACCCCCAAATAAATTGTTTACGCTCTTATGAGCTGTTACATGACCAAATGAATAAAATAGAAATTGTTTGTGTTACTTTCCCTTCCAAACTACCTAAAAACATTCAAATTTTCCCAACGTCTTGGCCTGCTGCCGCCGGTGTTACCTCTGCTTCTTTTTCTTGATTACCACCTTCAACTTGGGTCCCTACTGTGCTGCTCAACACTTTATTGGCGTCATCAACCAATTCTTCCAGGGCTGGTGAATTCACCTCTTCTGCATCTACCGATTCGCCAATAAAATCTTCCAAAGTCCTTTTTTCTTATTCCAAGTCCCAATTCCCAGCTTGTCCATTCTTGAACTCTTCCATTAGTTGGATTCTGGCCTCTAGCAATGCTTTGGTGGCATTGAACTTGAAGTCTTCCCTCGCAGCTTCAAGTTCCTTGACATGGGCCTCATTCTCTTTCATCTTTTGGCACATACGTCTGCCAATTCCTTTCTTAATTTCACCACTTCACCAGTGTGTATGTTGACTTCCTTCTTCAGTTTACTTATTTCCCTAGCACTCGCTTTTGCCTCTTTTCTTGCCTCTTCAGCCTCAACACTGCATCTAGTCGCCTTGATCTTTAAAACGGCGACTTGGTCCATGATAGGACTCACTATGTCCGAGACCTGTGTAATAGAAGTATTTGTACTTTGTAAATTTCTTTGGTACAAAGATCATTATGTCCTCATTTTACCTTGTCAGCGAAATCCTTCATCACGACAACAAATTTTTCTCTTGTTTTCTCACCATCCAAAACATCACTTGCATCTGTAGCCTCAGATTCCACTAGCTTCCTCTTCTTTGACTCATCTTGGTTCTTTGAGACATTTGCCTCAGAACTAGAGGCCATAGATTGCGGGGTTGGGAGCAGCTTGCTATCTTTCCTAAGAGACCTTCTTGCCTTAGCTCCAGCGAGCAAATCAGCAGTACTGACGAGGGCTTTGGAACGAGTGGTGGCTGCGATAAAGGACATAGAATTAGGACAACCTAAAAGATTAGAACGAATTGTGCAGATAGGCAAAAACATTAAGATAATAAGCCAAACCCGTGGACATCTTGCTAGGATTTGATGGAGACTCTTCTTCAACCCTTTCTGGAGAGAACAAGACTGGAAACGCCTTGAAGGACCTGATGAGAGGGTCTAACTCAAAAATCCTCTTTACGTTTGCCTCTGTATCCTCCTGCTCTGGGAACAAAACGCAAAGCTTGGCAGCTTCTACAAAGGAAATTCAAGTTTGTTAAGGGTTAAGATGTACAAAAATTTTGGTAATGAGCAAAATCAGAGGAAAATTTCCTCTACCTTGAGACCTCCACTTTGAGACTACACCAGCCTCTTGGCTTAGGCTGTCTTTCCTAACAAAGAAAAATCTGTTCCTCCACCCCCTGTCAGCAGGGTCGTTATTAGAAATCAAAATGGGGTCACCACCGCTCTTGACTCTAAAACAATATCTTCCCAGACCAAAACCCCTGATCTCAGTGGTATAAGCGAACTTCTCTAGGTCTACATTCAAACCTACTTTATCCCTCAACCTAACTAGGGTTTGAAGACACCTCCAACCCTGAGGCATAAGTTGGGCATAGTTCAACTTCGCAGAAGCAAAAAACCTAGTAATCAGGACAGGGAACGGGAATTTAAGGCCAATGGTGAAGGGGTATTCAGAAAAACACACCCATTCGGGAGAATAACACTAGGAAGTTAAGGAGGGATGGGTAAAGAAGACGGTTTCAGAAGGCAATGCATGATTCTTCTTGACAACTTCCAGATCCGCTTCGGAAATCAGGCACTTTTCTTTTTCAGGCTCCTTTAACAGATTTTGGGTTGAGAAACCCTCTGGTAGACCATCTTCACTTTCGATTATACATAACTTCTTTTTCCCCATTTTTTGCAACTTGAGAAATTATCAACAAAAGAAATTTAGACAAAGACAAGGGACTCACCGGAATTGCTACTTGTTTTTCTTCTCGAGACGATCTTCCTTGATATTTCTTCGGAAGAAAACCTTTTTTGTTAGCAACTCTGTGAGAGGAAGAGTTGGGGAAGGTTCTGGTTTGTTCAAGAGAGAAGTTGTGAGCAGTTGTACGTTTGAAAACACAGCAGGACCTTTTTGCCTTGGAAAGACTCAAAAACCGTCCCATCAAAACCTTTTGCATTAATAACCGCCGTACGCCATCAATTTTTGACAAACTTTTTAAATTTTTTGACTCTTTGTGTTCTTTATTACAAAATTCAAAAAGTTTGGGGGCAATTGTTGGGCCTACATTTTTAGTCAACCTGTTTACAACTTACGCGTGACATCTTGGTACTAACAACTTGGCTTCTTCTACTGCATCTTGACTATTTTTTGCAGGTTGAATTATGGTTACATTAAACCCTACTTTTTAGGGAATATGTCAATCGTTAAGGGGACTGATTCAACACCGTTTCTTCATCAAAGAGACCAGCAACGGATCCTTATCTCTTCCACCAACAATGTGGCGAGAATATCTCAACAAGATCAACTTACTTCCTATATTTTAGGCTTATTGTTTTCTTTGTATTTGAGGTATAAAAAGGGAAGAACACCTGTATTTTACACACACATTCTCACTAGCTTAAGCTCCCTTGCATACGCTCTTAGTCTTGTATTCCAACTTGATTAATAGACCTTTTGGTTAAGGCAGGTTCCTAAACCTCCCGGGGTTTTGTGCCGGCGAACAAGTTGTTCAAGGGCTTTCCCTAGTTAACAAAATTCTTTGAGTTCATTTCTATAATATCTTATAATCATTGTACCCTGATTCAAACCATTTTCGTCATTTTTCTTGTCATTTGTAACCCTTGTTGAAATTTGACCAAAACAGCTATAAGGTTCATATCATCACTATACCATTCCTTCCCACAGACTTTAAACAGGCCAAGGGAGATTCAGTCACAACCATATCATACATATAAATATAAATCTCCAAAAGGAGGGTTAAGTCATACTACCCTTGCTAACAACACATCTCTTCACATCACACATATTCACATCACACCTACTTACAGTTATCCTTGTGTACAATCCTTTCTGTTTTCAGGTTTTCTCCTAACTTACCGTTAGGGTAGCAAAAATCCTAGCCCACTACTAGGTAGCAAAAATCCTGACCCATCATTCGTTGCCCTTAATCCTCATCCTCAGAATCAGATTCAAGAAGGACGGGATTTGCGTAGGTTCCTTCTTCTTCCACATCTTCCTCCGGGTCCTCTTCTTCCTCAAAGTCAAACTCTATTTCAATGGGATGCAGATACGTTCCCTCGAAGTCATTCAGAGCATCGTTTAATCCCCTGACTATCGCATCCCATGCTTGCTCCACAAAACACCTTGCATCTCTCAGGGCTGTGGCCATACCTCTCAATCCCACTAGGAGTTCTTCTCTCACAGTCTGCATCCTGCGGTTAGTTGCGCGACTACACACTAAACGCTCTTTATCAGTACTGTCCATGCCTACAATTGTCCACCCATAAGTTAGTTACCAAGTTATAATACTCAATGGTTTTCATGTCTCGCACCTGTAAGTTGTTGATTACTAAGAAACAATTCCATGACACATATTAGCAGATGCATTTTATACCAGTAACAACACTTGTACCTACAAAGGTGTCTTTCTGACCTTAAATCTTTAAGGTCAATCATACATATATATATCATGCACATGACAACATGTACTTTACTGGTGGCAGAGCCACAAATCTCTCAATGTATAGGCATGTTTGTGCGTGTGTGTGTGTGTGTGATGTGCTTATGCATGCATCAACACACCGAACCAATTCACAACCACACTTAACACACAAGAAGCACATATTATTTAAGTGCTACTATTTATTTTTACTGTTCCATTCCAGGTGGTAATAGGATGAGTCAATTTTTATCTGACATGCTATCAACTTAGTTCTTCGACGAATACCTCTTGACAACCAATTCAGGGCGCCTACTGAAGTGGCTTCAAAAGCTTCCGTCGCAAAGGCACTCAGGACATGCAAGCAATAATTATGCCTTTGTAAATTAGTCTCATGCATATAACATACAAATGCAACTTACATCTAAGGTATGTATATGTCTCGCATACTGTGATGTAATATGCAAATGTAAAACGTCTAAGTTGATAAAGTCTCATGTTCTCGCACTAAAATAAAAAAGCACCTTCTCTTGTTATCGCAAGCTCGGGCACTCAGCGTTTATCATTAGTGGACTTGCTACCCTGAGTTTTGGGTCTTCCACTACTGTCTCTTTTCATACCTACAGTCTGCCGATTGCTATTCCCAAGTTGATCTGGCCTATCCTTATGACAATTCTTCTTGAAATGATCACTAACTCCACAACAGAGGCATTTACTGTGTTTACACAACCTACTTTCTAACAATAGCTACAATTTACCACAATATTTTATGGTCTCAGTTGAATAGTCAAAGTACTCCTCTGACTCTTAATTAGCTATTGGGTTACACACTCCTACAATTGTTAGGGCTATCTTGGTGACCCAAATTCTGCCTCGGGTTCCCTTATCGATTCATCTCGGTAATTATCATTCGACGAACACCTGATATAGGTACATTAAACTCTCGATCAAACTATTTAGTACCTCTACAAGATGAGCATCAGGTTGCTAATCATTATTCTTCGCTTTCTCAGACAGAAAGGCCCGACTCAATCCAGCCTTATCTGAATTAACTCCATAATTTCCTACTTATCAAGAGCAGTTTTGAACAAAACTCTGCCCTCTACTATATATCATACTCATCCCAATATCACTGGAATCCTTGTTACATCTATACTCTACAGTCGTAATAGATTGCACACAACCACTCGACGTTATTACCCAATACCATAATCAACCCATCTAAGCCAAGGACCCTATCCTGGCTTGTAGCTAACTATAGCTCTGATACCATTCTGTCACACCCCCATTTGAGCTTCTACGTAGAACCCCATATGAAGACGTGAAACACATACATCATAATTAACATGCACTTGTATAAGCGAGCTAAACCAGCTCGACACAAACACAAGATAACTAAACGACCATAACCTGCCGTTATCACAGTAGTATGGAGCTACACGAGCTCACAAAACACAACTATAAACAAGAACCTCAACAAGCTAACAAGCTCGTAGTCAACTGAGATAAACAAAGTCACACAGGCAACATGTCATATATACAATGCCACGACACCACGTGTCAGCACAAAAGGAAATAACGAGTAACAATATACACATCATGTTATTATTACCCAAAATAGAGTTTACATAACTCTATCATCCATCGTCCTCACCGAGTACATATGTACAACAAGCAAAAGTAACTACTCCAAAAGTTCACCACGTGCACCCACGTATACCGGCCTCACCAATTAGAACCTCCTGGGTTCTTGCGATCTAAGGAAAAACAAAAGAAAAGGATGGGGAGAGTCAAGGACTCAGCAAGTTACTACCATGAAACTACATGACATGCTGGCATGCTTAGCTGTATAACAATAAATCATATTGCATAACAAACAATAATAACATACTTTTATATCATTGTAGCACACATTCAACTGTATAAGAACAACTGGATAAACACCTTTAAAAGGATACGGTGTCGAGGTACACCTCCGACAACATCCAACCTTATCACCTCTTCTGTATCATGTGCTCGAGCAATAACTGAATAACTGTCTCTTTAGTAGTGCGCACGCAAATGAAAATTGTTTCCCCCAGTCCCGTACGACCTGGGTTTATGACGTCGGGCAACACTTCGGCTAGCAAGAAGTGTGCCTCCCCTAGTGGGGCCAACAGCGGGGCGTAGGCCGAGCATATGGTCCAATCACGATTAACATTAGCCCCTGCCCTCGTGAGTCATCGGTGTACCATATACCCCCTGAACTTGTTTACCAGCTGGTTACATTATTTTAAGATTGACACTTGTCACAATACTGCATTACAGTTAACTGGTTCACAAGTATCATTTACTACATTTGATCAACAATGGATTACACGTAATTGCTGCTAAAGTGGTTAAACACATAACTGGCTCGCAATTACTATTAACACTTGTCACAACACTATATCATAGTTAACTGGCTCACAAGTATCAATTATCGTATTTTAATCCTTTACAGGATTGCATGTAATTGCTGCTAAATTCAACTAAGACATAACTGGCTTGCAATTACTAGTTAAACACGTTATTACATTTAATTGGTTCGGTAGAGCTAACTCCACCCGTAGAAACATTTGTACTCGTAGGACTTTACCCATACAGTTTCAATAGTTTATAATAACATTTACACTCGTAGAATTCCATCCTACGTAATTTAACCAATTTCGGTAGAGATTACTCTACTCAATAATAATATTAATTATCGTAGGAATTAATCCCACGCACCAACATAATTTAACTAAATCAACAATAGACTCTGTGGAGTCAAATCACGACGATTCAGTACGTCGGTACTTTAGTTTGTGTTCGTAGTTTCGTTAACTTTATTATGCCGTATAGCTACTTAAACAAGTAGAAACATCATTATGTAACCCAAACTAGTTACAAATGAACATGCATGAAACATTTTATATTCCATTACAAACAACTAGTTAACTAGTATGGATTGTCCTAAAATTAATATGGAATAATTTTATACAACGAATTAAAAGGAATAACTTTCTAATAACTTGATATAATTTTTATTATATCCAATTTGACTCCATTCGAGCCGTTACTAATTTTTGGGTTATCACGGCAACCCGTAGTATCGTCTTATATTTTTAGTACTAGTTTTAGTACTACTTGTAATATCACTTATTTAGTGTAATTATTCATCCAAACAAGCTAACATAAATACCACGTCATTTATCTAACAAATAGTATTATTTCTATTTGCTACTAACAATTCTAGCATGAAATTATTCTAATTTATCATGCTATAATATTAACAACAATAAAAGGGTTAGTAACTTACTAACTCGCGAAAATATCACCGATTAAACACCAAGATTTATCCGTAAAAATAATTTACTATCTGCATACATCAATCCTACGTAATTATTTCGTAGAATAACTAAATAAATAAAAACTAATTCAATCGCGTAGTCGAAAAACTTACGAAGTAAAGGAACGGAAACGGAGACTGCTGCTATGTGGTTTGTGTGTGTTACTATGTGTGGTACGAGAGATTTAAGTCTCTCTCCAATATTATATACCTCATCCGGATCAGAATAGGTGAGAAATAGAAGGGAGTTTATATTTTGATTGGTTTGGTGTGGCGGTGGCACGTGGGCAATTCTTTCCTAAATGGTGCACAGTAAAGAGAACGAAGGGATAAGGCACTATTAAATTCTTATATAAAAGTGTATGTAAACATTCACCAACATCATATTCCTCCAAGTCAATATGCCAAAGGGTCAAAGTCTAAGTATATTGGTTTCAAACAAAGAGACTTTTATTATGAGTTGGCATGACTTGATTGGTGCATTTCTAATTGTGTTATTAACATTAACTTTGACTTGGTCAAATATATTAAAACTACTAATATAATTATTATATATATTTTGTTAAATGTAAATAAAGAAAATTCAACAAAATATTACCAAGTCAAATAAATACTAAATAAAATAGTATATAACTTCGTTTATATTTTTAAAGTCAAATAGGTAAATGTTCGGGGGTGTGATAAGGCTAGGGTTTCCATGGAGTTTTCATACAAAATTATACATCCATCCCTCTCTACGATATTAAACCTGATACTTTATATTTTGGGTACGATGTCGATTTGTTTCGCGATGCTTGGGTTTTTCGATGAATCGACTCCGTAGGATCGACATGCTTGAGGTGTAGATCGATTATATCGGGGAACATGATTGGATTTTATCTCGATTTGAGGTAAGGAAGACTATGCAGTATTGATTCTGTGTCATTTTTATCACGTGATTGTTTCTAAAATATTTCGTATCTTGAAATATGATTACTGCTATCATTCCATCTTGTTTATCAAATGAATTTCGAAATAATGCGTTTATATTGATTTACTGTGATTTATCGTGTTTTGGTTAAAAGCATGATTATGTGGAATAGTTTAGTGATACTAGTCGGTATCTTGGGTCTCAGTGTGCCCCGTTACAGTTGTTGTTGTTTGGTTGGTGGCTCAGAGAACTGAGTGCCAATAATTGATATGTATATGAGTTCCATGTTTGCCACTGAACCCGAGCCTGATAGTATACTAGACTGTGATATATGATTGAGCAGTATATTTTGATGCTTCGAACATGTATACCATGTTTCATTCTTTAAACGTTGATTTGCCAAGAGCATGATTTTATTGATTTATGAGTTATTGTCCATAGTTTAATTTCATGGACAAAGTGATATTTGAATCATATGTCTCCATTCTATTCTGTGGTATTGTATATCCCCTCCCTTGCTGGGCTCACAAGCTCACCCCCCACCAGTTATTTGAGTTTTGCAGGTTTGATTTGATCAGAATGCGCAGTGGAAGCGTGGCTAGCTACGAGGTGGGGTAGAGAGCGAGCCTAGTGATTGGTTGTTAGAAGTGATTTTTGTAAAATTTGGGTTTTGATTGAGTTGTATCAGATTTTGTAATATATGAGAATTGGTGTTTTTAAGGAAACACTCTTGTTAATTATTTTCGCTGCTAGTTAAGAGTTGATTTGGTTGTATTAAAAAGCAAGGTGGTGACTTCGGGTCGTCACAATCCCTTCCTCTTTAAACCCTATACTGCCTGCGATCCCTTCCTCTTGCGTTGCTTCCAGTTGATTTCTTGAGTTGCTTCCATCAATTCTCAATTCCTACGACACAGCTCCCAGTCAATTAATTTACGCCTGAAAGGTTCGTCCTCTCTCTCCCATTTTCTATGAATCGATTCAGCCTAAATTTTCTCTTTGTTTATATTTTCTCTTCTGATTTGTTCAAATTCTAAATTTGTTTGTGGTTTCGAAGCCCACGGCACAACACATTCTCTCGCACACACAATCTCTCTTCAGTCCCTTTCATCTCCAGTCCCTTTCCCTTTCATATCCGAAGAAAAGGTAACTGTAAGTCAATTCAATTTTATTTTCATCCTACAAAATTTTCAAATTATTTGTTCGAGTTGTAATTTGTTTGTGCAGTTTGGCTCGCAACTAGATTTTTTTTCTCTCTCTCTATTGTCCAGTTTGGCTCACAGCTGTAAGTCAATTTGATTTTCATCTTGGAATTTTTTTTTTCTCTCTCTATGAGAATCTCAAGTGTAAGTCCTCCTACGTTGTAACTTTCTCTTGCTGCTTCTCTTGGTGATGGTAGTGCTTTCTCTTGCTGCTTCTCTTGGGCGTGTTAAGTTAGTTCTACTGCTATCACCTGCAGTCATAAGTCCTAGAAGTTAGGGGCCAAGAAAAGGGTGATCTTTTAATGCAATTGATTTCCACGATGAACAAACCCCACTGAATCGTATGTGATCAAATAAAGTTCCAACTAAAGGTCGCCAATCCAAAATGTGCAATTTTTAAAGTAATTAAAGCTTCAATATTGTACTGCCATGCAATGGCTAATAAGTAGCTCTCATGGTTGATTCAAAACATAAATTTAAAACTTTGGAAACTTTAGAAATAAAAAAAATAAAAAAAAAGATACAAATTATTGTTCACACTATAATTTGCTCTTTCTTTACATCTATTTTCCCTTGAACATCTCATGTACATAGTGAAGTGTATAAATAAGTTTCGACATGAACATAGTGAAGATGTGGATATTGGGCTGAAATTCAATTCATGGACCTCTACATTACCTTCAATGTTATTTTTACGAGTTTTGAACCAAGCTGTTGAGTGTATGTTGATGTATTGGAAGTTCATCTTATGTTATGCCTGAAATTAGACTTAATGTATATTCTGTATGTTTGTGTGGTTATTAACTAGATTTAATGCTAACTGGATCTATTGCAGTACTTATTATTTTAGCCAAGTTTGAGCACAAAAAGTCTGTCTTTTCTCTCGCATTTTTACTTTAAAAGCCTATTCTTGCCCCCCACCCCCTGCGCGATATATCACATTGAAAATCATGAAAATTTAAGCTTTGCTTTTACACATGAATTTTTAGTGCATTTTTAAAAAAAGTAAAAGGGCTTCTTAAAATACATCCATGTTTTAAATTAAAGTGAACAACTTAAATATTGTACTAAAATTATATCCTTTTTGTATGACATATAAGATGAATATTATATTTTCAAAAGAAAGAAGAAAATTTAAAATATAATGAAAATTTGTAGAATTTTCAAATTGATGATAGAATTTTTGAGATCTCAATCTTCTTCTTCATCTTTATTAATTTTTTTTTTTTACTTCTTCTTCAATTTATGCAACATCAAGTTTTTATTAAATGGATCAACATTCAACTTCAAGAAAAGGAAAAGAACCACTACCACCGTCTATACAAGAGGTATTCTTCATTAGCCATCTTTTAATCCTTATTTAGCACATTGTCAACAGGAATCGAAATATTTCTACCAAAATCATTGACAAATCAATTTTGTTTTGTTAATGATCCATTTACATCAATTTTAATTAGAGAATGTGGATTATGGTTTTGTTGCATGATTTTTGATGATTTTATTATGTGTAGAATATGACAAATTTAAATTAGTTTTGATTATGTAAAGTTTGGATCTCACTAAACTCACCCAACCATAATACTTTTTTGTTACATACATGTGTTCACCTATATATATTATATCGTTTATTTAGTTAACTTAATTGGTGTAGGACGACGATGCTAAATTTGCCGAGCGATTGAGTCGAGAGAGAGAGAGCCCAACAATGTACTTACGTTCTTTGAATATGACTATTATATTGGATGATGATATTTGAGAGGATCCGATTTTTGTAGAAGAAGCGGTAAGTTTTTTTGATATTTAAATTAATCGACTCCTATACATAAAATATTGTTCAATGAATGTGTCTGACATCTTCTTTGTCTCACGTATAGGTAGAAGTAATGAAAAATATATTGTAGCTCGCGTTGCTAAAACAGACATTGTTGCAAAGCAAAAATCTCCGGAAGAAGATTAAGTTTTTGTTATTGAGAAAAAAATAAAATAATGTTTTTTTTTATTTTTTTATTAAAATATTTTATTATTAGTTTGTTACGAAATAAATGAATTATAATTCATTGTTATTTCATTATTTTTGTGTCATTTAGTCTTACACACTCCTTACAAAATTTCGAACATACATTAATCTTATATATACAATAATCTGATCCCTACTGTCACCGTGTCACAAACACCAACACAAAATCTAGTTATAATACAATTTAAAAGAGGTGCAAATGATAAAAGTGATAAAAGTTCTGCTTGTCAAAATCAAACTATATTGGAACTGTGGGAGTATTTTACCGTTCTGAAATTATTATCTTGTTTGATTTTTTTTTTGTTAAATAAGATATTTTTTAAATATAACTTTAAAGTATATATTTTTTAATTTTTTTTTAAAATTATAAACACCAATTTACGTGTTTTATAATATATATATATATATATATACACGCGCGCGCGTAAAATTTGTATTTGAAACAGTATCATATTTAACCCAAAAAAAGAGATGACTCCAGATAATGAAATTTTTTTTTTCTTTCCTTGCATTATCCCTCTTAAAAAACCAAAGTAGAGCGTACTGCCCGGCGCCAAGTTTCCAACCACGGCAAGATTTTTGCTGGCCATATTCGTCAGAAACGGCAAGGTTCAGGCCTCTTCACTTCACACAACAAATTAAATACAGAAATTCCCATCAAATTGACAATCCTTTTCAATTTCATCCTCCACAGAAGCAAAACTATGGCAATTTCCTCCTCTTTCTCCACCATCTCCAAAACCCTCAAATCCAAAACCCACCCCAAGCTCACAATCTTGAACCACCTCAAAACCCCATCTCTTGAAACCCATCTCCAAGTTACCCCCAATCTCAAACCACCCTCACTCTCTCTCCAATTTTCAACCCGCCCCCTCAAATCCACCCCCTATTTCAAACATCTCCACAACCGCCGCACCCAAATCCGATCCCTCTTCACCGGCATCGTCGAAGAAATGGGCCAAATCAAGAATCTGGGTTACGCTCAGGACGGCGGTTTCGACATGACAATCCTCGCCAAAACCGTCCTCGGCGGCGTCAAACTCGGCGACAGCATCGCCGTCAACGGTACCTGCTTAACCGTCACAGAATTTGACCACGAATTATCCCAATTCACAGTCGGGTTAGCCCCGGAAACACTCAGAAAAACCTCACTCATTGAGCTAGAGCAGGGATCATTTGTCAATTTAGAACGAGCCGTGACGCCGGACACTCGAATGGGGGGACATTTTGTTCAGGGGCACGTCGACGGCACCGGCGAGATTGTGGAGATGCAGGTGGAAGAGGATTCTTTGTGGATTAAGGTTAAGACATCGCCGGAGGTTTTGAAATATATTGTGCCAAAAGGGTTTATAGCTGTGGATGGGACTAGTTTGACCGTGGTCAAAGTGTTTGATGAAGAGAGTTGTTTTAATTTCATGATGGTGGAGTATACACAGAAGAATGTGGTTATACCTTTGAAGAAAGTTGGACAGAAGGTGAATTTGGAGGTGGATATTCTTGGCAAGTACGTCGAGAGGCTTCTCAGTAGTGGGTTTGTGGAGAATATGAATCCATCATTGTCATCATCATCGTCGACGAAGGTATTCAAAATAAGCTTTTGATATTTCGTCAATCAAGCCATTTTTATGAGTTCTCCCTTCATGGGGAGGTAAGACTGGCATAGATTAAACCTTTCTAGAGCCTCGGGCGCTGGGCCGTTTATTTAATGTTTAACAATGTGTTTTTTCAGTTCAATGTATCAGTTTGTGCTTATCGCTCACAATATGCTTTTTGAATTTAATGTATTGCTTAGAGTACTGGGCTGTCCCTTTATGTAACAATGTTTACTACTCTTGTGCAACTCAAATTGCTGTGAAGAATTGTGCTGGTATTTTGTTTGGCCTTTTGAATCTCGAGTTTGAGATAGCATGTTTTTGGAGCTACTATCTGCTATATGAAGCAAGCATAAGTTAGCGTGCAGCTATTCTAAGATGTTTATTTGTAAGTGTCAACTTCAAAAGAATGAACAAACATTCTATGTTGAAGAGAAACTGCCCTTCATGATCTTAAGAAATAATCTAATTGTAACTTGTAGTTAGCCATCAGCATTGTCAAGTGTGAAGGATGCACCTTATAAATAGACTGCGGTGCTCTCTCTTTTTCACGTTACAGTGATTTAGAAACTGTCATTTTTTGGGGGGCCTTTTCCTCTGAAAATAAATCCTGTTCTTTTGGCTTCATATGATACTGATTCTTGCTAGCCTGGATTAATCTAATTGATGATAGTAGGATACTTGGATGATTCCATGTATTTGGATGATTCCATGTAATTCGATCCTATTGTCTCCATGAGGACCATGACTACTTAAAAGTTAGTTTTTCTAAGGGAGAAGATGGAGAAGTGAGAACTAAGGATAATTCATTGTTCATAACTGTTTCCTACTTGTAATAGATTAGATACAACAGAAGCGAGGGCCAGAATGTAGAATTTGACTAGTATGTAGTTGGGACCAGACCATTTTGCTAGTAAAGCCAGTGTGGTTGCTTGTTTAGCATTCTCAATCTATTTTTCTGTTGAGAATTCTCTTGCACAATCACGAAGGGTAGAAAATATTCTTGGAAATTTCTAAATTTCTGGTTCTGGATTTTGAATTCAAGGTTCTAAAATGGTAAGCAAACACACGCTATGTTTGGTGCGTAGGTTTCCTTTCTTTCTCTCTACTTTTATCATTTTCCACTTTTTTACTCTTCTTTATCTGTGTCTTGTACATTTTTTATCAAACAAAATAAGCAAGTATGCCTCTTTCAATACTTCAAAACTTAAAAGAGATCACTGTGATCAATAATAAGATATGGGAAAAAAAGAAAAGAAAAGAAGAATGCTAAACAAGCAGGGTTATTCTTGGAGAAAGAGAAACTGATTGTCTATGGATGTTATGCTTATAAGAGTTGAGCAATATGTGCATACTTCTGCACGTGCAGCAGGTAAATATTCTTGTTCTTTGGTTGTTGGTTCTCTTAGCTGGAGAAATCGTTGAGATCTTAGCATTTGGTGTGCTAGAATGATGATTACTTTTCATGCCATTCAAACTGTAATGGACTAAAATTTGCACTAAAATGACATGGAAATGAATGCCACCTCTTTTGCACCAAAGGGATTACTTGGGTCTTACGAGTTGGTAACCAAACTTTGACTAGTTCGCAAATACACATTAATGTCTCGGGAATTTTATTGTTCTTCCGTTTCTCAAATTTGAGAAACATGTTGGTTTCCAGACTACTGCTAATTTTACGCTGAAATATTTATGTCCATTCTCTTTAGAATTTAGAGTTACAACGCATAGAAATCATGTCAAACCAAACTTGACAAGTTCTCAATTACACATTAAAGTTCCGAGCATTTTTTTGTTCTTCCTTTTAAATTTTAGGAACTTGTTTATTTCCAGAGTACTGTAAATTTTTAGCCAAAATAATCTCTTACGTTATAGTAGGATGGTAGTTTTGAAGTTTTAGAATGTATAATTTTCTATTAGAGCACATTGTTTTTCTTTGGTTTTTGTTTTAAATTGAAACTGAATTATATGTTGTGCAGCAATTTTCTGGTGTCTGTTCACTCTCTTGTGAATGCTTACACAAATCCTCACCAACTGTGGAAAAATGTTTTGGATAGGAGTGTGCCTAGTGTGGTTCAGTATGTTTTGAGCTCGATTACATGAACATTGCAGTCTTTTTAAAATCAGAAGCTGCAGTGGAGATAGAGACCTTGGTTTTGGTTTCCATCAGTTTTGCTTAGATATTTAGGAAGCCAATCTTTTCAGAATAATTTATTCATAAGGGAGTGAAAGAGAGCGAAGATAAGAAGTCCAATCGTCCTTCAGTACCCAACATCTGTGAGCATGTATATACATTCTTGCCACCACACCATCTCAGCGGCTTATCTGATTTCTTTTAACACCACTTACAACTAACCTCCTCTACCAAATCAACCCTGATCTCTGCAAGCAAAACCTAGATCCATCAGCAAAAGAGTTGATCTTAGGGTTTACTAAGCCAAGGAATGGGGCTGGAGGAGAGAGGGTTATGCTGTTGAGAGTCTTGTGTGAGAGATGGATGATGGTTAGAGAGGACGAATTAAGCTAGAGTTTGTGCGTGCCCGTGAGAAAGGAAGGTTCAGTTATTCCTCTGTTTTTGCAATAAGTGTGTACCAAACTGGTTAATTGCTGTCTTTTCTTAAACGGCAAACTGAGCCACACAGCTGAATTGTCTGTTCGGCCAATACCAATTTGGTTTCAGCTGGTTTTCACCTTTCTCTTTGGCATGGTTACCAGGCATAAATTATCTGGGAACTATTACTGAGCAAATTCCTTGGCTTGATGCAGTTTAGTGTAGATGAACAGGAGAGAAAGAACTATGAAATGGGTTGCGATGCATCTGGAGGCATAAAATATACAATATTTATGTGTATGCCCTAAGGGGCCGTAGTCTAGTGGTTGAGTTTGGGCCAATGATAAAATACAGCCTATAGGTTGTGTTTGATTCATGCAAACTACGTTCTTCCAGCTTTGCTTGGTTCCGTTGGTGAGGGGCACTTGGCGTAACCCCAAGGGATTTTTTATTCCCATTTTTGGGTTCAATGTGGCCCTCATGTGCATGTATTATTATTTTGTGTCAATCTGTCTCTAAGGGTGTAAATAGTTCGGTTTGATTCGATTTAGGCTAAATTCGTGAACGTACTTCCTTCCATAGGTATCACTTTTTCAAATGACCGTTTGAAGTTTAGAACCGAACCAAATTGAACCAGTCGATTGGGTTCGGTTTAAATAAAATTTTTATAATTAAATTAATTATTGATATGCTATAAACTAAATGTTTGTAATATTGATAAATTTAACATTAAAAATAATATTAAAATCAAGGTAAATGAAATGTTTAATTGCTAATTAACATCAAACATTAAGAAAATAAAGTTTTAAACAAAAAAACAAAAATAAAGCAAGGATGTTTATTCTTTACACTCACTTCTCTTACAAATTTTAAATTTCAAATAAAAATAAATTAGCAATTATATATATATATATATATATATATATATATATAATATACAAAAATATATATTAACATGAGGGTTTGGTTTGGTTTGGTTCGATTCAACACCAAAAAGTGTGAACCAAATAGAACTGCACGGTTCATAAATTTTTCAAACCTAAACCGAATCGACCTTACTCAAAACCGAATCAAACCAGCCAATTCGGTTTGATTCCGCAATCAAGTGGTTCGGACTTACACCCTACTTGTCTGGGATTTCCATATTGATGAATATGCATCCCAGTATTGCATGTGATTCCTTAACATGCAAACACAGAGAATGTAAAGAATACTCCATTATATATCACAAATATTGTTGTATTGTGCACATTACATTCTTTGTTATTGACACATTTTACATACGAAAACAGAGACACATAAGATTCTGGAACAGATTTAAAGAGACTGTCGCAGAAATTTGTGGAGCTTGCTTGATCCCTTTGGTAAGACACGGAGACGCTAGTTGTGGATAAATTGCATTGTTGATATGTATTTTGGAATCTTGAAGCCTTGGATACGTATTCAATGCTTTGCTAGACCAGATTCACTATGGAGAAAGCCAAAGATGATAGAAGGATGTGCAGGAAGAGGTCGGTAATGTAGCGGGTTTTGTTTTTTTCTTCTCTCTCCATTTTTTCTTAAATGAAGATCAATAAGATTTTCAGGAACTTTTGAAGTTGAAGATTTTAAAAAAGAAACCGGGCTTTAAGTGCCGGGAAATAGCCATGGACTCTGCAGAAACAGGTATGGAGAATCAAGGATTGATGATTTAATTTAAAGGCGGTTTTACCAGTGTTCTAAAAATCGCTAGGCGGGCACTAGGCGCCAGAGGAAGGCTTAGCGCCCAGGGGCCTAGTCGGGGCCTAGAAATCGATGTATAATTACACATTAGGTACATACCAAACCTGCTGCAACAATAGTAAATAGTTAAATATGACCAAATAAACTAAAATTAATGATCACATTACAAGATTAAAAGTTAAAATTAAAATCAAATTCACTATCATTTCAAAGTGGAGGGAAGAAGGGAATACTTTAATAACTTGAGGGGGGAGGAAAAATACTTAGGGAAATATTTTAATAACTTAAGGGGGAGGAAAAATACTTTAATAACTTGAGGGGGGAGGTTGTCATTTTGAAAAGTGAATTAAAACCCTAAAACTAAAAGCTGACCGCCCGTCTCTCTCTCACAATTCACAAAGATTTCACAGACGCCTCTCTCTCTCTCACTGTGAGACAGACAATGAGATCTCGACGCCGACGGCAATCTCTCTCTCTCTCTCTTTTTTCTCTCACTCTCGCTCTCTCTTAATTTCTCTTACTCTCTTTTTCACCTCTTCATCGGCGTATCGCCTCCTTTTCCACCGTAATTAATCCAGCCATTTCGATTATTTCCAAGTTGTAGATCTCAGTCACGTTGACTCCCTCTCTTCCAACGCCGAACTTATCGAAGCCCTAGTTGTCCAGAAGATTGAGTACATCATTCATCGCATCGTCGTGCATCGCTCTACCCCTGATTGACTCCCCTTCCTCCCAGGTTCCTCATACTAGGTCCTTTCTCGATTAAACGCGTAAGACATCGCTTAAATCGGATGGGCGTTAGACGACGCCTAGGATGACTAGTCAGCGCCTAGGCCGACTAAGCGACGATTTTTCATGGTGGCAATTTTTTGTCCGATTTGGCCCTAGTCAAGGCGTTTGGGGGGCGCCTAGGCCGATTTTTCGAACACTGGATTTTACCACCTGTTCTAGTTCAATGAATAGCAGTCGCAAGTTGTAATTTTGTTACTAAATGTGGGTTTTGGTTTATTGGGATCAAATGGTTGTTGAAAATCTGAAGAAGTCCGCTTGACAAAGCGAGAAGTGGGAGAATATGCAGTGGATGATCGAGAAGCCTAGATGGCACACCTATTTTTAGGGCGGGCTGCCCGGCTGCACCTAAACATATACATAAACATATATACATACATAAATACATACATATATATAGACACACACACACACACACACACATATATATATATTATTTATTTATAATTTTTTTTATATCCTAAGGGGCGTGGGAAGGGATCGAACTTGTGACTTCATGCGTTATGAAGTCTCAACTCTATCACTGGGCTACCCTTTAAGGACATATGTATATGTATATATATACAACATATATGTATGTATATATATATATATATGTTTATATATATATGTATATATATATGTATGTATATATATATATATATATACATATATATATACATATATACATGTATATAAATATATATATGTATATATATGTATATAAATATATATATATATATATATATATGAAAGGAAAGGCTACAAGGTCAACCCCCTCATCGAGGTCCTCACAGGTGAGATCCTCAATTTTGGCGTCGGGAATAGAACCGATTGATGACCAGTTCTTAGCAAAAAGGGAAGAAGGGGGTAAGGTGTATCCGAAGCGTTCCACCAGGTCCTCGGTCTCCAGCAATGGTCCTGTAGTAGTGTACCAATTTCGAAGTAGGTTGTATGCCACTGTCTCGAATTTTGCTACTGAGTCCTCTGTGTTGTCTACTGCCTTGTCGATCAGTCCCAAAAAACTGTCTCCCATGAAGTCTTCTTCGAATAGGGCCAGGGCGGAATCTTCCTGATCAATAATCCATGTGTTCTCGACTGTCACAACCTTGTAAGAGGTGTCCCGAGGGCCGATGATCACCTTTTCCATTTTTTCTACTATGAGGCTGATGTCGTTAAAAATCTTCCATCCAGGGTGCCTCTTTCTGCTGTTATCCATCCATGGCTCAGGGAACATGAGGTAAGCCATGGTTTCTCCTTGCTTGACAAAGTATTCATTCAGGGTCTTCCTGTAGGGGTTCATGGAAGGTGCAGTGTACGGCTGGTTCCTCTGAACTGCTCTGCTTCTCTTCCATTACTGCCACTACTTCTATAGGTGTTGGCTTGTATCCGAGCCCAAAAGGTGGTATGCATTCTTTGATGTCGTCTTGTATCAGGTTGACTCTGCCTTGCTAACATTTGCCCAGCCCTAGTCCTGACATGTAGCCTATATTGCGGATCATGCAATAAGGGACTATCTCTCTAGGTTCCATAGCTTTCTTCACACATTGATGGAGTGATGAAGCTACTCCTTTCACGTCATGAATCCACGGATGGCCTAACAGTAGACTGAAAGTAGAAGGAATATCCAATAATTGGAACTCGACGGGCATTTCCAACGGGCCAATGGTTAGCATAAGCGTTACCACCCTGAGCACACATCGACTGGTGTTATCATAGGCTCGCACTGATTGCGATGATGGAGCTAGGTCCGAAATCTTCGTTCCCAGCTTGGCTAAAGTTGTTGTTGGACAGACATTCAAAGATGAACCGTTGTCTACCAGAGCCTTCGGTATCTTCTTTTCTTGAACACCGATTGTAATATGCAATGCATCAACATGGTCGACACCTCCCTTTGGTAAATCAAGGTCAGTGAACATGAGAACGTTCCGTTCCCAAAGTGGATGTTTCCAATCATCTGAGTCAACTCGTCGGGCGAGGTCCCGATTAGAATGATTGCTTGACTCAATGACTTGGTAAGGCTGTCACGGTGGGTCTTAGAGGAACATAGAAGACCCCAAATTGAAACATTGGCTTGGGTTTTCTTCATCTGAGTGAGGAGAGTGTCTTAAATATCTTTAGCCCCAGTCTCCTTGGTACTGGTATCAACTTCTTTATCTTTCCCTGACGGACCACCCATATCTTGAACTGTTCGGTATGCTCTACCAGATCGAGTGAGATGAGAGACATCACCTCCTATCCATAAGGCTTTTTCAATGTTATTTACTTCTGCTTGGGAAGTATCCTGGGCACTGGACAAAATGTCGTTCCAAGAGAGCATGTTGCATTCGAAATTCTCCTTCTTTAAAGGCTAAGGGATTAAGAGGTACGACAATGGAGCACTGCTGATTTCAAATTCGGCGGGGGAGTTCATGCCTTCTGTTTCAAACTGGATGGTGTTGACATGGTTAGCTGGCAAAGGATTGTTCACCACATTAGGCATGGGGTGTGGTTTCTCAATGATCTTGTCATCGATCAGGTTCTGGATTGCTCACTGGAGCACGAAGCATTTATCGGTGAGATGTCCTCTAGACTGATGGTATTCATAATATTTTGCATGGCCCCATGTGGCAGGCAATGGGCTGGGAGGTCTGTAACCTTCGATAGGTTTGAAGACTCCTTGTGCTTTCAGCCCTCGAAAAATTAATGACATAGGAGCGTGCAATTCATCAAACTGTCTGTCATTTCTGCGAAAATTATTTCGTAGACCTCTATTACTGTTGTTTCCCAATGCATTTACAAAACTATCAGGTAAATAATTAAAAGACATATTTCCATAATTCTGAGCAGGTGGTACAACAGGCAAAGCCATAGTCGGCACATTTCCTAACATATTTACAACAGGTGCAGACATCACGGCTGCCTTTCCTTTGGAATATCGAAACGAGCTTGGAGGAGGATCGACCTTGATCTGTCCGGTATGGATCTCCGTATCAATGTGAAATCTGACATCTAAGATTGCAGAGAAATCGGCATATGGAAGGTAACGCATACGATCCAGATAAATCGGCTGAAGGTTTTTCAAAAAGATCCTGACTTGTTTAGCTGGGTCAGGCATGTCTAGGGTTTAGGCAATCTCCTTTCTCCACCTTTCGACGTACTCTGAAAATGTCTCCTTTTCTCTCTGTGTGCACAAATCAAGATCTCTTCTGTGCTTTTTCCAATTACTGTTATCTTTGTATCTCATTTGAAACTCATCTGCAAGCTTATCCCAAATAACAACCACAGTGCTGTCCACAGACATCAACCATTGCTTGGCAGCCCCAATTAGAGTCAAGTGAAAATTGGAGGCCATTGTTTCGAAACTCGCCCCTCTTTTCTGCATAACATGGGCATAAGACCTAAGATGAGCAATAGGGCATCCTGTCCCGTCAAACTTCTCGATGTCAGGCATTTTGAATTTTGGTGTTAAAATGGTAGCAGGCTAGAGCATCATTGCTCGGGCTGTGAATTCTCCTTTGTTCAAGACTTTCAGAACCATGTCTTTCAACTCTATGATTTCTCCTTTGTTTGCAAGTTCAGCATCATTGGTATTAACCATAGTTGTGCCCGGGAACTGCCCTACTGGAGGAACTGGATAAGGTGGTACGTAACCGGCAAATGGATATATTGGTTTGGCTGACGGCTGAGGGTTGTAACTGTTCGGGTTTAGATGTGGACTGTCCTAGATCGAATTGGTCATGTAGAATAGGAATGCATTTGGGTTAGGGAAAAGAATATTGGCGATGGAGACGTCATGCGAGTTGTAGGAGGTGTAGTAGTATTTGGGATTAGAATTGTGGTAGTCTGAGACTGATGATGGATGTGCGGATTGACATTTGGCTGAGGAGAAAATGTATTAGGGTAGGATGGATAAGTGTTTAGATATGGGAGATGAATATGGAGAGTAGGTTTGCGGGTATGTAGGATAGGTGTTTGGATTGGGCAAACTTGCATTCACACTTGAGGGTGATGGGTCAACAGTTCCTGTAGAAACGGGCAAGGTCCTGTTATCAGCCCCTTGACCTTGGATAAGGGCTGAAAACCTATTGATCATGGCTTCCATGTTCTGATCCATCCATTGTTGCATTGCTGGGGTCGGTGTGTATCCTGGAGCCCCTGTGTCATGTCCCGCAGAAGTGCTATCTTCCTGATCGGCCATCTGATTCCAATGCAGACTTTCTATACATGACTCTGAATCTTGGCTTGAAATTCTTGTCAACCTCCCGGTGCTAGTCCTCTTCCAATTCAAGGCCAGGTTTCTGAAAGGTTGGGATATGGGTAAGAGTTAGGTTCTGGAAGTGTTTCTAGGTACAACACAATTTATTGTTCATCTTTTCATTTTGACTCAACTCACCCTAAGATGGTTGGACAAACGACAATGCTTTGTTTTGACATGTGAACCGTTCCTAGAACAATGGATTCTCTCGCCAGAATATAGGACCTTCGTATTCCACCTGTATTTCGACTTCCCAAGATTGGACAGATCTCAGACGAAGGGCCTATATCCTCTTCAGGATCTACCATCCGAATTGTTTAGGCATATGTCATTGACTTCTTTGTCAATCCTGTGCATGAGGATTTTTGTTTGTCGACCTTTTGATCACCATGATTTCTGTTTTGGAAGAGTATGACTCTTTTTTAATTTTCGGTGTTTATTTCTCAACATCCTTTTCTTTGCTGTGATCAAACAGACTCTTTTGTCGGTCAACGACTCTTTTTTTATTTGATTTCTTTTTGTCTTTATGCATAGGATTGACAAAGTATGTTTGTGACAACAAGAACCATCCGGTCTTTGAAGTGTCCTAGAAATCTATATGAATTACGCGTGGCTATGCAGGGTTAGGATGGCTTACTTCCCGGGGGACGATCAGTAATCGCGTGGAAAAGGATAGTGTCGGTTGAAGGAATGCTGGGCACTTGACTTACCCAGTTTCACTTCAACGTGGCTGTAACAGGGTTTGAAGCTTGGCAACAGTTCGGAATAAATGAGTGCACGTGTGTGCGCGGCGTCTAAGAGACTCTTTTTACAATTATATGTAAATGAAAGGTGAGACAGATATGTATAATAATGAAAATAATTTATGTCCAATTTTTTTGATTCATATAATTTGGGTTGTGTTTTTTTGTTAGTAGTTTGAAATTAGCAGGAAAGGGAAACACATCCACAGGTCGAGGGTTTAAAGCCCCGAGGAAAGAGCAGAAAAAAAGAACATAGGAAAATGGGAAATCTATTCTATTCCTATTAATACATTTGTGTCCTACTTCCCAAAATAAAAAAGAATATAAATAAATGTACAACCGAATAATGGGCGTTGATACCTAAATAAATGTACAGAATAAAGAATAAATAAATTTGTACCTGCAGGGGTAAGTATGAATAGAGTAGTATATACTACACAAATAACACTTTAGTCATGTTAAAAAAACAAATTTGCGATACTTAAATATGTAAGCATGCATTTGTGTATAAAAAATGAGTCTGACTCTCTTTTTTATTTATTTAAAAACAAACATCCCCAACAGAGTCGCCACTGTGAGCGCCCCGATCCCGCAGGATCGTTCCCTCTCGGGGGGCCTTTTTTTGCTCGTGTCTTGTGGATCCCCTCTATTTTATTTTATGATTTGATAAACATGAAAATCATGTTTATCTTGAAAAATAGAGTCGCCACTCTCGTTTATAAGTAAACGGGAGAAAAACTTTAGATTATGGATTCGGGGGCCAAGTTACGAATCGGGAAGGTTTTACGCACCCAATTCGCCCTTTCGGTCTCTACACATTTGCATGCTCGTTTTTAATTATTGCAAGTTTGTTTATTTAAAGAATATAAATTGCGTATTTACAAAATGTATTTGCAATGTATTTGAAATAATTACAAACATTTATTACATTTATTTACATATTTAAACTAACGAACGGAAAGGGTTACCTTCTGTCGTTTTACAGAAAATCGGGCCAAGTTCTAGGTCGTTGTTTATACTAGATCAAGCTAGCTCGTAGCCTAACCGTTGTGCTCCCACTGCTACAAATCGAGGAAAGGAAGACTTACGTTTTTTGTGTGTGTTGAGATAGAGTCAATACTCTTTTTTCTTTTTCTTTCTCTCTTTTCTTCCTTAAAAAAGAGGCTTGATAGAGAGAGAGATTTGGTGTGTGTGTGTGTGTGTGTGTGTGATTGGGGAGAGAATTGAACATGTAAATAGAAAGAGCTGATCATCTCTATTTATAGGAGACCTGGGCTTAGGAAACCCACGGAGGCAAGTTTGGAGGAAGCTTCCTCTTCAGCAGCCAGCTGCTGAACTGTTGAGAAAATGTAAATGTGGTGCGCGGCGCACCTAGCATGGTGCCCGCGCACCAAACCCTGTTTTTGGCTTTTCTAAGCTTTGTATCCTGCACTTTGGCCCTTCTAAGTTATGTATCTTCAGTCTAAACCCTTGATGTTGATCTAACGGAAGGTTTATTTGTGTGTTGGACGTCGTTAGTCCGTTGTATCTTCAAATTTGACCCTTGATGTTGATCTAACCGAAGTTCGTTGTATTTGTTGGACGTTGTTGGTTCGTTGTGTATGTTGTTTCCTAAAATAATCATAAAAACATGTGTTAGTCCATTTGTAAATAATCAGTTGTTTATTGGACAATTCGTATAATGTAGGTGTACGAATTCTGGGTGTCTACATAATGTTACAATTGCAAATGGATCTACTTTGCCTATTACTCATATTGGTCAATTTCAATTTTGTCATGATAATTGTACTTTTTATTTGTGAAACATTTTATGTGTTCCTTTAATGCATAAATCTTTTATTTCTATTCACAAATTTTCTCTAGATAACAATTGTTTTTTTGAACTTAATGGTTTTGGTTTTCGTGTGAAGGACAACCAAACGAAGCAGATTGTACTTTCTGGCAATAGCTCGGGCGGTCTTTATCATCTATCCTTCACTCCTTCACCAAAATTCAACCCATTGGCTCTCATTGGAGAATGTGTCACTTCTTCGACATGGCATGCTCGGCTTAGTCATCCATCGTCTCAAGTCTTTCAGGTTTTAGTTCATGAGTCTAGAATTCCAGTTAGCGGTTCTACAATTAATAATGGTTTATGTCATGTTTGTCCAATGGGCAAGTCATGTAAACTTCCATTCTCTACGAGATTTTTTAAATTCTGTTCAACCTTTGGATTTATTGCATCTTGATGTTTGGGGACCTTCCCCCGTTACTTCACATTTTGGCTTGCTTTTATTTTTCTATAGTAGATGATTTCTCGAAATATGTATGGTTGTTTCCTTTTACACATAAATTTGATGTTTTGACTGTCTTTACAAACTTCAAATCTCAAATTTAAAATCAATTATCTCGTAAGGTATCTGCTATACACACCGTTAAAGCTATAAAAACCGATGGGGGGGGGGAGTGAATTCATTAACAGGTAATTTGTTGTTTATCTAACTCATCAAGGTATTCGACATCAACTCACATGCCCACACACACCATAACAAAATAGTGTGGTAGAATGTAAACATAGACACATCATTGAGATGGGTTTATGTTTACTTGCCCAATCCAAAGTGCCCGAAAAATACTAGTTAGAAGCTTTCTCCACTGCCGTGTTTCTCATTAATCATTTGCCCATGTGTCGATTAAAATTCAAATCACCATATCAAATTTTGCTCAAACGTATTCCTGATTATCGTCTTCTTAAAACTTTCGGTTGTCTCTACTTTCCACATCTAGTTCCCTACAACAAACACAAACTCTTGCCAAATTCTATTCCATGTGTGTTTTTAGGCTATGATCAATTTCGCAAAGGTTATCGTTGTTTGGACCAGGTTACTAACCGAGTTTATATTTCGCATCATGTGTTATTTGATAAGAATTTTTTTTCCCTTTGCCCAAACTATGAGTACAACAGGTGATAATCTTCATGGTCCAAACCAGCCCGCTTGCACCAGCTCATGTGCGGGTCACATTTCTTAGCCGGCAGCTCAGCTTATGCCCTCTGCGAGCTCCTAGCTTGTAGTCTCTCTGCTTAAGCCTGCCTGTGCTACTTCTTCCAGCGCACCCAATGGCTTCCCTACCTCCCAGTCCCCACGGACTCCTACTTCAAATAGGGTCAATTTTTCTCTTGCTTCACATGCACAGTAGAATGGTGTCCAGCTCCTGTATAGTCTTGGCCACAGTTTCATAACAGCCCCATTTAGTGTGGCTTGAACACTGATCACAGCTCTTCCTCTCCTCCTTTGCGTTACCATAGGATCGATGAGATCATGAATCGGCATCCCCTACATGAAACCCTATCAGCTCACAAAGAGTCCTCTCCTGACTTTGAGCCCCATACTCTTCGTCAGGCCACTCCACATGTCCATTGACAGCAAGAAATGTTTGAAGAGTTGTCCACTCTTCATAAAAATGGCACTTGGACTCTAGTTCCTCGTACTTCGGGCATAAACGTGGTTGGTAGTCGTTGGGTGTATAAAGTGAAATGCACGAAAGATGCATGGTTCTATTGAGCACTACAAAACTAGGCTCGTGGCGCAAGGATTCACCCAACAAGAAGGGGTTGATTACGACGAGACCTTCAGTCCAATCGTCAAACCACCCACTATCTAGTCTATTCTTGCGATTGCCCATTCGCGCACTTGGCCAATTGAGCAACTTGATGTTCGCAATGCATTTCTGAATGGTTATCTTCGCGAGGAGGTCTTTATGGAACAACTCCCTAGCTACAGTGACCCTACTCTTCCCTCCTATGTCTGCAAATTAAATCATGTGATTTATGTCTTAAAGCAGTCTCCACATGCGTGGTTTCAACGCTTGCATGATTTTTTACTATCTTTGAGCTTCTTTAACATTAATTAGTCAAACAGCTCGTTGTTTCTTTGTCACTCTCTCGGGGTCACAGTTGCTATACTTGTCTATGTGGATGACATAATTATTACGGGTTCCTCTAAACCCTTTGTCGACAATGTTATTGATTTCATCTGCTCGACGTTCGAGAGTCATAGGTTGGGCCCGTTGGTTCTCAGCCTAGATTGAGGCCACTCGTGACTCCAGCACTCTCACACTCTCCTAATCTCGGTATGCCTCCGATCTTCTTCGTAAGTTTCACATGGATGGTAGTAAGCCTGCACGCACTCCTCTCATTTCGGGTACTCATTTATCTACCGCAACTGGTGATCCTATTAAAAATGTAACCACGAGTATCGTAGCATGGTGGGCGGTTTACAATACTTGACGTTCACTCACCTAGATCTATCATTTGTAGTGAACCAAGTATATCAGTATATGTATCATCCTTTGTCCTCTCACTTACAATCAGTCAAACGGATCCTTCAGTATGTCAAGGGTACCATTTCTCCAGGCCTCACATTTCATGCGTCCCTCGACACCACCTTATGTGTTTATTCTGATGCCAATTGGACCGGTGATCCCTCCGATCGTCGCTCCACTACCGGTGCTTGTATATTCATTGGGCAAAATTTAGTCGCTTGGACAGCCAAGAAACAATCCACAGTTCCTCGCTCTAGTAGCGAGGCTGAATATCATGCCCTTGCAACGACTGCGGCCAAACTCAAGTGGTTTTCCTTTCTATATCGTGAGCTCGGCCTCGTTTTATAGGCTCCCTTACTCTTCTGTGATAACATTTCTGCCATACACATGTCCCGCAATCCTGTTTTTCATGCTCGAACAAGACACATAGAGATTGATTATCATTTTATTCGAGAATTACAACAATGCGATTTCTTATGCTTGGCTTATGTTTCTACTCAGGACCAGTTCGCGGACATGTTTACCAAGAGTTTAGCTTCCCCGCGCCTTGCTCTTCTTTCTACCAAGCTGTAGCTCCACCCCGTTCCGCTTGGCTTGAAGGGGGGTGTAAACAATGCACATATTTCCTGATTTTGTATTATTTGTATTTCCTTTTTTTAAACAAATTAGTTCCCATAATTGACTGATCTTTAACTTGGTAGGTGATTGTAATAGGTTAGGACTTTTATTCTCTTTCCTTTGTACAAATCTTGGCCTCTACGTCTCAAGGCAATTATATAACGTGAAATATACAGAACAACCCAGGAAACGGGTTTTCTCCCTTCTTTCTCTTCCTATGTCGAGTTCTTTCACCTCTTACGCCTATGGAATGAAGTCCTGCTATGAAATAAACTTGCATGATCCCGTTATATACAGCCTACAGGTGATAGTTAGCTCTACGTTTCCGATACTCTTACCTTATTGTAATCTTACCCCTGCTAAGATGGTTGCCGAAGCTCAAACGCTATTTTCCAGCAAGAACTTGACTAGAAAACGTCGAGTTTGTGAACGTGTAAAGTATTTTCCTTTCTCCCTCTATTCTGTATTGTCTTAATTCAGTGTATATATGGCAGTCAAGCTTTCTCTTTGTAAGCTCAATTAAATGTATTTTAGTAGTAAGTTGGACCATCTAATTTGTATTTTAGTATATATAGGATGCATTGGCTGAATTAAACAAGTGTGGGGTTTTCTACTTCTTTCCTTCGTCTCGTTTTATTCTAATCCTTCCTATGTTTTCTTTAATCCTTTATGGTATCAGAACTTGCTAACGAGCCATGGGAGATGCCTCAATTACCTCATCGAAAACCACGGGTGCTTCTTCTACTTCTCAACACCCCTTTCAAATCTAGAACTCTCTTCCCTTGTTCCTTAATATACAGTCATATCTGGGTCACACTCACCTTACAGCCGAAAATTATTTGAATTGGAGTTCCATTTTCAAATCGGTATTGCAAACGCATAAACTAACGTATACCATAACCACCAAAAACCCACATGTTGAACACCTTGAAGATGGTGTTACTCGAAATCCAAAATATGATGTTTTTGCACAGGCCTCCGGGTTAGTTGCAGGCTGGATTAAAGCCACCGTCACGTCCAAAATTCAGCCTCGCATCAACCCGTGTGAGACAGCAGCAGAAGCATGGGAAATTCTTGCCAAACGGTTCGGAGGAACATCTCGCGTTCATATACAGAAGCTACAAGATGAGTTAAACTCTCTCACCCGTACACCAGATATGGCAATTGATGAATATCTCCTTCGGGCAACCACCCTTGCTGACTCTCTTGCCAAGGCTGGGAAAATCATATCGGAAGATGACCTTCAACGAAAAATCTTGAATGGCTTGGGACCCTCTTATAAATAATTCATAACCACTCAAAATAACAAACCCGTTATCACCATAGATGAACTCCAAGACTTACTTCTCCAAGAGGAAGACATTCAATCGAAATTTTTCAATCTCTCCTTAAACACCACTACTGCCCTTACTGTCTCCTCTACCCACAATCCTAGACCCAACTCCACAAACAATACCCACAGTACCAACTCAAATCAGAGCCATACTCAACACCAAAACTATAGGGGGGTGGGCAAACATCTCAAACTGGTAGAGGTAATGGTGGTGGGACTCGAGGTAGAGGGAAATCATGGTGAAAAAATAAAGACAGGGGTAGTCAAGACCAAGGTATTTTACCAACTCCTTTACACCAAACATATCAGTCTAGCCTAAGATATACTCCACCCAATCCTTTTGTACACTTTGATTCTACCAATATTTGTCAATTGTGTCATAAGCCTGGTCATCTAGCCCCTCAATGTTACAATTGCACCAATTTTGCCTATATAGCACAACAAACTCCAGTCTCCTTCCCAACCCCTTACCCATATCCTTATCAACCTTATCCCACACCGTACCCATAACCTCAAACATACCCTCAAGCACCCGCTCATGGTTTTCTTCCACTTAATAATACATCTTCCATGGCTCCCTCATTTGTACTCGATTTTGGGGCCACTAATCATATGTCACCATCCACAGATAATTTCTCTCATAGTGAACCATACTCAGGTAATGATTTGGTCACTGTGGCCAATGGGACTCGTGTTCCCATTTCTTATGTTGGACAATCCTTTTTCATTGGTGGTAACCGCACTTTTCATTTGCGAAATATCTTGTGTGTTCCCTCTATTGACAAATCTTTAATTTCCATTCGTAAGTTTTCCTTAGACAATGATTGTTTCTTTGAGTTTGACGGGTTTGGTTTTTGTGTGATGGACAATTAAACGAAGCAGACTATTCTTTCAGGCAATAGCTCAGACGAGCTTTATCAGTTAAGATTTGATTCCACCTCCAAGGTCAATACTCTTGCGCTTATTGGAGAACGTGCTTCGTCATCTACTTGGCATGCTTGCCTAGGCCATCCGTCGTCTCAAATTTTCAAGTCTTTGGTAAAAAAATATTCAGATTCCAGTTAGCGGATCCATTAAAAATAAAAGTTTGTGTCGTGTTTGTCCAATGGGCAAGTCATGTAACTTACCTTTTCCTTCTCGTAATTTTCATTCTATACATCCTTTAGATATGTTACATCTGGATGTATGGGGACGTAACGTCAGTTTTCACTAAGTTTAAGATTCAAGTAAAAAATCAATTGTCTAGGAAGATATCTATTGTACATACTGTTAAAACTGTTCAGACTGATGGGGGGGGGGTGAATTTATGAATAAACAATTTCTATCATTTCTTTCACAAAGTGGCATTCGGCATCAATCTACATGTCCCTACACACCTCAACAAAATGGTGTTGTTGAGTGTAAACACAGACACATTGTTGAAATGGGTTCGTGCTTATTGGCTCAGTCAGCAGTACCACAAAAATACTGGCTTGAAGCATTCTCTACAGCCATTTTTCTCATCAATCGACTTCCGATACGTCAGTTAAAGTATTTTTCTCCTTATCAAAAATTACTAAAAAGAGTTCCTGAATACCGGCTTCTTAAAACATTCGGGTGTTTGTGTTTTCCACATTTAGTTCCTTATAATAAACACAAATTAATGCCCAAGTCTCAGCCCTGTGTATTTCTCGGATACGATAATTTTTGAAAAGGTTATCGATGTCTTGACTAGAAAACATATCGATTACATTTCTCGACATGTGTTGTTCGATGAGTCATATTTTCCTTTCTCTAGAGATGCTGCCGCTACAGGTCTCATTCCTGGCCCCAGCCAGCCAATCCATCATGCCCGCCACACTTTTCACCCTCCTCAGCCCACTCGTCCAGTTAAGGGACTGGTGCGCTCCACTCCAGCTCCAAGTTTTTCTTGGAGTACTGATTCCGGCCCCCTGGCTCAAGACAATCCTTCCTCTCTTACTAAGGAAAACATCACAATCTCCTTTCTAGTTATGGGTTCTCATCTTCGACAGCCTACCTCTCCCCCAGGACCACCACAGCGTCCTTCTCCATCCACCCGCCCAAGCTTTGATCATAGTCCAGTTCCATGTACACTCCAAGAAGCTACCAGCAGTGATGTGTCCTCACCTCATCTCAAATTCAAAAGCATTAATGAGCTCATGTATAAACATCCATTACCTGAGGAATTAGCAACAACAACCACAAATTCAATTGATTTTAAACCCCGTACGTTCAAACAGGCCGCGCCTCTCTCACAGTGGCAACAAGCAATGCGCATAAAACTGGTACTTGGTCATTAGTCCCTCGCCCTCCCGGTGTGAATGTAGTCGGAAGCAAATGGGTCTACAAAATTAAAAAGCGTGTAGATGGTACTATTGAACGTCACAAGGCTCGCCTCGTGGCCCAAGGTTATACCCAACAAGAAAGTGTAGACTATGACGAGACTTTTAGCCCGGTCGTTAAGCTGCCCACCATTCGCACTCTTCTCACAATTGCTCATTCTCGTGGTTGGTCTATTGAACAGCTAGATGTCCGCAATGCCTTTCTTAATTGCATCCTGAATGAAGAGGTATACATGGCTCAACCTCCTGGCTTCATTGACACCACATTCCCAACTCATGTGTGTAAATTACATCGGGCAATTTATGGGCTAAAACAATCTCCCAGAGCATGGTTTCAGCAGCTTCATGACTTCTTAATCTCTCTTGGCTTCTTCAACAGCAAGTCAGATAGTTCTTTGTTCATTCGTCATAATAGAGCAAACAAGGTTGTTATTCTCGTGTACGTCGACGACATTCTAGTGACTGGTTCGTCTTCTCTTACTGTTGCTAAGGTTGTTGATCAAATATGTGCAACCTTCGAAAGTCGTCGTCTGGGTCCTTTGGGATATTTTTTGGGTATTGAAGCTTCACACTCAAAATCACATCTCAGTTTAAATCAGTCTAAGTACGCTTCCGAACTTCTTCGAAAGTTCAACATGGAAGGGTGCAAGCCTACTCATACTCCCATGATTGCCGGCTCTCATTTAGATTCCTCAACTGCCGAGGCCACTACATATCGCAGTATGGTAGAAGGCTTGCAATATCTTACACTGACTCGACCCGACATCTCGTTTGCGGTCAACCAAGTGTGTCAACATATGCATGCTCCCCGTACACATCATTTACAAGCTGTAAAGAGAATTTTTCGCTTTATTAAAGGAACAATCACTCTCGGACATCACTTCCAAGCCTCCCAAGATATCACGTTGTCTGCCTTTTCGGACGCTGATTGGGCTGGCTCACCGGATGATCGCCGTTCCACCACAGGTGCATGTGTGTTCATTGGTCCGAATGTTGTTGTGTGGACAGCCAAAAAGCAAACAACTATGGCCCGATCGAGCAGTGAGGCTGAATACCGTGCATTGGCTACTACAGCTGCGGAACTGAGGTGGTTTTCCTTTCTTTATCGCGAACTCGGTCTGCATTTACATGCTCCTACTATTCACTATGATAACATCTCGGCTATACATATGTCTCGTAATCCCGTTTTTCACGCTCGCACTCGTCATGTGGAAATTGACTACCACTTTGTTCGTGAATTACAACAACGAGGCTTCTTTCGTCTATGTCATGTCTCCAGTACCCGTGATCAAATCGCTGATGTCTTCACTAAAAGCTTAGCTCTACCTCGGTTACAATAACTTTCAGACAAGCTGCAGCTCCGTTCCACTTCACTTGGCTTGCGGGGGGTGTGAACGTGTAGAGTATTTTCCTTTCTCCCTCTATTCTGTATTGTCTTAATTCAGTGTATATATGGCAGTCAAGCTTTCTCTTTGTAAGCTCAATTAAATGTATTTTAGTAGTAAGTTGGACCATCTAATTTGTATTTTAATATATATAGGATAGGATGCATTGGCTGAATTAAACAAGTGTGGGGTTTTCGATCTTCTTCTCTCCTTCGTCCAGTTTTATTCTAGTCCTTCCTGTGTTCTCGTGGGTAATATTTTAAATTAAAAATCATTTCACGGTTGGCTGGGCAGGCAGGCTCATGATCATGATGAAGAATTTAGTTCATTTTTCCTTTGGGACAAAAAGCACAGAAAGAAGACACAAGTTGTAGACCAGCTTGTCTTAACAAAGTGGACTTTTTTAGCTAGTGACACAATACTTTATATTTGTTTTGTTATAAAGTCAAGACTCAAAAGAGTGACAAAAGCTTCATATTCTTCTGATAGTCCATCCAAAAACAGAGATTTATTTATTTTAATTTGTAACCATAGCTGCAAATTATTGAACCAATGTTCTAAAAAGAGCCCCCCCAACCCATACATACATGCCCAGAAACCCCATCTTATAAAATATACTCTCTCTGTCCTTAAATTATTGTTTCTTATCATTTTTCGTCCGTCTCAAAAAAAATTGTTATGTTTGTAACTTTCTTTTTTAGGAAAGTATTTTTATCATTTTGCCCTTACAATTTCTACTCTTTAATTTATGAGACCCACAATGGAACCCACCCCTAAGCTTTTACACATATTTCAAATTTCAAAATTATTGGAGGAAAATCTAGTAATCATTATTCAAAATTTCAAAAAGTAACTTTTTCTTAAGGGCAAAAATAAAAAATCACACAAATATCAATATTAATGATAGAGTCAAATGTATTTTTTTTTAATCGGTGTGCCGAATTAACTCAAACAATAATTTATAGATAGAGGGAGTAATTCATTTGTTCTAAAATAAGTGTTCGCTATTAACTTTATGTAGGCATTAGAAAAGTGATTGGATACACGAAATTTTTCTTTAATACCCTCAAAATATCCCTTATTGGTGTGAAATCAATGGGCCTTTTCTTTTTTTATATCACAATCAATAAGGGTAGTATAGACATTTTGCTCAAGGAATTTTTATTAAAATAAAAAAATAACACTTATCTTGAAACGTCAAAAACTAGAATATGGAACACTTATTTTGGAATGAGTGTACTGCTTGTATTCGAATAGGATGAATTTTTATTTTTTAGTAAAAGGAGAAATGACTTTCTCGATTTTAGTTTAGAAAAATTATAGTCTTCACTTATATTCAATAATAGTAGTGCAAATAGTATTTAATTTTGGATTTAGATTTTTTTTTTTTCGTATACTACAATTTATTATTTTTATTTATTTATTTATTTATTTCGATCAGCTGGACCCTGAGTTTAGAATATGCTGTTTTATAAAATTGAAGAGGTCCATATCACATCACATGGCCATGTTATAGTGTACTTGTGTCATGTTGCAATTCACATGTCTGTGTTCCTCTTTTTGCCTTGCACTGTTGTTCATTCTTGCAAATATCTACAACCGAATCACCTTTTCAGATTGATTAGATGATTCGGTCGATTCGGTCATCTCATCTCGTGTGCGTACTTCAATTTAATCTATATTCTCAAATGAGTACAATGACACAATTCCATGCTCAGCATTTGTATTGAAAAGTTACCTTGCAAGTCGCCATAAAAATCGAACTTGAATGGCTTGTTTGCGGAACAAACATAGTTATTTTCCTTATTATGTCCGCTGCTCTTCGTATTTTCCTCTTGCTCCCCTATGTGTTTGTGTTTTTCTGTTTATCCTCTGTGTGAGAGAGAGAGAGAGAGAGAGGACGACATGGTAGAGGTCCATCGATGGTCGTGGAGAAAAATATTCAATGATTTTAGATCATTATGTAACATGATTACGTAATGCATTTACGGTTAATAGCGGAGCACTAAAATTGCAAAATTGTTTAAGAAGTAAAGTTCTCTTTGTATCACTTTGACACCGTAGAGTATTGTCGGCAAACAAGAACATTTTATAGGATATCTCCTCGTCTGTTGAGGATATGCGGTTACTGTTGGAGTTGACTTCTAATAAAGTATTCTGACTTTTTGCTATTGGATCTACAGGTCAAGACTATGGGATTGGGAGCTGATTCCTTTTTCCTCAACTTCTCCACTCTTTCTACTTGTTTTTTGGGTGAAGTTTGTCATGGGAGATGAATCATTCGGTGCTTGTACTCCCACCGTACCTAAATTATTGTACTCTCTGCATCATTTAATTATGTCTTGTTTAATTAGGTATATGAATTAAAAATAATTAATTTAATTATTAATATTTGTATAATGTATAATTTTATTTAATATTTATGTGTATGTAAACTATAATTAAAATGAGGAAAAAAATAAGGGTACAATGATAAAAGTAATGTCCTAAAAAGAAAAGTTTTCAAACAAGACAATTATTTTAAAACGGACAAAAAAGAAAAGGAAAACAATAATTTAGGGACGGAGGGAGTACTTCGTTCCCTTTTTACTCGTTCTTAAATAATTATTTTATTTAAAAAAAATTAATTTTTTTACCATTTTACCCTTATATATATATATATACATTTTATTATGGACTACATACATATGAGCATTAAAAGAAACTACACACTATATATATATTAATAATCAAGTCAATTATTTTTTTTAATCCATATACCCGATCAAATAAGACAATAATTTAGAGATGGAGGGAGTGTATCTCTCAGTCTCTCCCACCACAAAATAAACTTGTATTTAATATTTCAAATTCAATTTAAGTAATGTGTAAATTAAACTTTAACATATATTTAAGAAGTTGTGGAGTAGAATATTACATCCCGATTTTCATGTTCACACAAGTTATAATGTTATTAGAGTAGTTTTCGAAACAAAATATATTATAAATGAGTGTTTAACATGTGTCCTATTTCATGTTCACACAGTTATAATGTTATTAGAGTAGTTTTCGAAACAAAATATACTATAAATGAGTGTTTAACATGTGTCCTAGACTCCTAGTATTTGCCTAAAAATTATAATCTGCCTAAATTATATTAAAAATACTACAATTCATTATTAATGTTTGAAAAAGTAAGTAAATTCGCATCAAAGTCATGTTAGTCCGAAAAGTCTAAAATATGACTCTAGACTTTAGGACAGGTTTTTAAAAAAAAAATTTATTACGACCAAATATTATATAAATTATAGATAACTTTTCTTATTTAGATAACTAACTTCTGAATATATTTTGTAAATATATGTTCATTTTTTTATTTAGTGATTAGGTGATGGTGTGACCGTTGGAGCTAGCTTGCTTATACCTCGACTAATCCATTTTTTTTGAGCTGGTCACCAAATTTAAGAGATTTGTGAAGAGTGTATTTCTCGTGAACAGATCCCCAAAAGACTTGAATCAGATGCTTCAAAGTTTTTTCTTAAAATCTACTTCCTCTGTTCCGCCAAAGAGTTCACTTTCTATTTTTTAAAGTTAACATGTTACTAAATCGAATCAAAATTTAACACACTTTAATTATGATTTTGAAAATAAAATTCCATGCACTAAAAATTACATTAAAAATACCATATAAATTACAAATTTTATGACTTTGTAAAAATAAATAAATTTATGTAAATTGTCGGTAAAATTTTAATTAAGTTGACCCAAAAAAATAAAAAATATACTATTTTGTTGAAATGAAAATAGTATTAGCCAGTTGATTTGCAAACTTCGAGAAACACTTTTTTTTTAAAAAAAAAAACTATTACATGCTAACAAAATTATCTTCAACATCACAAGGAAAACCTTCTCCGAAATGTTGGTGTACAAATTTGAACTCCATAAAAATCAAGCAGCAATATGTCAAAAGTATTGGTTTATCGCTAGAATTTATATATTTCAACTATACTTGGTAATTGATTATTCAAATTACCAAATTATTAGCAGAATTTTTTTCCTAGTATTGCAAGTAACTATTTTTTTTTTTTACATCAGTATTGCTAGTAACTATTAAATAATAATATAATTAATTATTTAAAGTAAAAAAATTAACTCTTATTAATATTTGAGGAAATTAATTTGTTAAATATATAAATAGGTATTCTCTAAATTTAAATTTATTTATGTAGCTGTCAGCAAAGTGCCCAAACAACTGGGACTGACTTGAAAACCTTATCATGATAAACTTACACTCTATCTTCGTAATATATATATATATATATATATATATATAAATTAAGTAACCATTGAATACCCATATATATATATATATATATATATATATATATATATATATATAAGTGTTATTGCTCTAGCAATGGTCGCACTACTTGTGGTACATATACCATCTCAATTGGCAGCCGTTGTTGTTGTCATGGAAAATGGCATCCTTATTCTAGTCTTTCAATTTCTGGAAAATGGCACCTTTATTTTAGTTTTTCAATATGATTCTTTGACCAAAAAGGTGTCTCATGTTTAGGAACGCGCAGTTTGGGCTGTTTATACATAATACCATCACATTCTTAAATTCAATTTTATGCCTCATATAATTACCCTATTTTTTATCGGGGAATTGATTTGTTCCCCCATATCTATTTTTCATGAGTATCGGTTAATTGAGGTATAACCACAGGTGATTGGTTGTTTAAAACAATTTAATGATTAGAAAAAACTCTCAAAAATAAATTTTCAAAGAACATAGTATTTAATCAAGTTCATAAGACTTGATAAAGGATAATGCTTCAACTTATAACTGATCATTACAATCATGTTCATAAAAGTTAAAAAGTATAATTAAGTAGTTGTGCACGCCATAAATTTAACAAATATTAAAAAAAAATTATTAAGTGTTGAAGAGGAGTGGACGACAGCGGTGGATTCGCATGATCGAGAATAATGTTATGATTTTAGTGTTTTACACCTAAAAGATGTATACCTAGGTTATATGGTAAATACTTGTATGAATATGGTAAATTTATATTACTAAATACACAGTTTGGGTAACGGTTCGGGTAATGGGACGGGTACTGCTACCCAGTTTTCCATTTCAGTTTTTTCCCGTTACCAGCCCCATATCCAGTCAAACCAGTTAATAACCGTCAGTTTCGGTTCAATTCAGTTCAGATATCCATGGTTTGGTTCGAAATTATCATCCCTACACCACAGCTGACAAAATTAGCCCGATGAGCTTGGCCAGTCTACTCAATATTAGGGTGGACCTGAACTTAAGTTTTGGAGGTACAAGGCAAATCGGGGCTAGCCCCGACCTGACCCAGTTTTAAGACTTAGCCCGATGGATTTGCGTGCAGTCTCGCAGAGCTAGCAAAATTAGTCAAATTAGCCCGGTCTAATGTGTCGGCTAGGCCAGATATTAGGCGGGTCTGGACTTTAATTTTGAAGGCCCGATGCAAATTTGGTCCGATCCAATTTTAAGACTTGGCCCGATGGGCTGGTGCGGATTGATCCGTCTCGACCCATTGCCAGCTCTACCAGTTGATTATATTTTAGATTCTCTTAAACTCATTTCCTTAATACTTAAGCATTTGTACTTTATGTATATAGGCTTGCCTATATTATTGGTTGCTTAAGTTTTTGCATAGGTCTTTTCATACTTTCTAAAAAATCAATAATTGAGAAAATTAATTGGTGTAAAATTTCACAAAGGCATTAGAGCATTGCTATCCCTTAGATGTTTTCACCCCCATTGCTTCGTGCATCAGTATTCAATATGGTTGTTCTCAAATTGTCTCAAATCAAATATCATTCAACTTCAAGAGTTACTCTTAATATGTTTTACTCTAACGAAATAAGGTGGTAAAAAAACGTTTAGAAATGATAAAGATTGCCATGAACTAGACATTGTTCTGCAAAAGGCCATTCTATGGTTAAAAAAATAAATTCCTAGCCCGTATGAGGTAATTCAATAATTTGAGCTTTAGCAAGTAAAATACGGCCTTGAGGTTTGGGGTTCATGTTGGATGTTGTGGTGGATGTCACCACATCTTTGATCACATCCGGGGGCGTCCCAGCAAGTAGCAGTTTCCTACCATAATTAGGAGATTGTTTCCTTTTTCTTTTATATGTCAATGGTTGATTCCTAGCATAATTAGGAGATTGTTGCCTTATTTTTTATATGTCAATACCTTGTATAAATACTCTTTTTCTCAATGAAAGAATTAAGATTGCCATTACAAATCAAATTTTACATGGTATCAGGGCAGGTTTTTACAAAAAAAAAAAAAAAAAACCCTAAAACTAACCCTGGCCACCACCGCTAGCTTCAAGTCGTGAACAATGGCAGAAGAGCAAGCTGCCACGGTTTACACCTAATTGAAAAGGCTTTGGGGAGAGTCTGCCATGCCAAAGTGTGCTTGTGGCAAGTGCACATGTGACATACCCAAGCGACTTGTGACGCTGCGTGAAATGGAGCAGCTCTATGAGTTTCTTATGGGTTTTGATGAAGTGTTTGGAATTGTGAAGACACCGATTCCGAGCACCAAACCTACATGCAGTCATTGTGGCAAGAAAGGCCACTCCGTAGAAAGTTGTTTCAAAATTGTTGGGTATCTTTCTTAGTGTAGAAAGGTAACCCGTGACGTTGGTAAGAAGGGAGAACAAAAGGTGACCCCCAAGGCAGCAAACATGGAGTTGCAGTCAAGCCCCCTCCCAGATTTAAGTCCAGCACAGTATGCAAAATTGATCAGATTCAACCAGAATCTCTGCAAAGATGATGTTCCCGAAGATGTCGCCACATCTGAGAAGTTTGGACAGATTCAGCCAACTGTTAACATGACTGGTAATTTTTATTTTAAGAGGCCTAAGGTGATTGATTCTGGAGCAACGGAACACATCACTTGTGATGAAAGGATCCTTGAGGAGTATACGAAGTCAGAATCTGGAATACCCGTTAGAATACCAAATGGCGATAGTGTTCTTGTGAAGGGAGCTGGCAAAACTTGTTTGCCAAATGGGTTGAAAATTCACAATGTTTTGAATGTTCCAGATTTCAAGTGTAATTTACTTTTAGTTAGCAAGTTAATAAAAGATTTTAATTGTGCACTAATTTTTCTCTCGGACTTTTGTGTTATACAGGATCTACCTCGGGAAACCTGATTGGAGTGGGTAAATGCCGTGATGGTCTATAGTGCATGGGGCCTGAGAAGACTAGGGACATCAATCTGGCACTTTCAGTTACATCAGAAGTTTGGCACAAGAGATTGGGCCACGCGCCAGACACAGCACTCCAACGTGTAGAGCCCCTTGGTAAAAGTTTCAAAACTAGCAATGCAATATGTGATCCTTGTATAAGGGCAAAACAGACTCGAGCCCCTTTCCCTATTAGCAGTATTAAGACTAGTTTATGCTTTGAATTACTACATTGTGATATTTGGGGGGGGGTTATAAAATTCCTTCTTTTTCGGGTGCACATTATTTTTTGTCCATTATTGATGATTATAGTTGTGGAGTTTGGGTGTATTTAATGAAGCATAAATCTGAGGTGAGCCACCATTTGACTAGTTTTTGCAACATGGTCAAGATTCAATTTGAGAAGACCGTCAAAAGAATTAGGAGTGACAATGGTGAGGAATTTCAGTCGAATTATATGCTAGACTATTATGCCACCCACGGAATCCTTTTTGAGACATCATGTACTGACACACCCCAACAAAATGGGGTAGTAGAGAGGAAACACAGACATATACTCAAAGTTACAATAGCCTTGCATTTTCAAGCAAGTTTGCTTATTAGTTTTTGGGGTGAGTGTGTCTTGATAGCTACTTATCTCATAAATAGGTTGCCATCAAAAGTTATTGGGCATAAAACACCTTTCGAAATTTTATTTAACAAAAAACCTTCATATGACCACCTTCATATCTTTGGGTGCCTTACATATGCCAAGGATAATAAAAAAGGGGCGTGACAAGTTTAGTGAAAGGGGGAGACCTTGTGTGTTTGTTGGATATCCTCACGCACAAAAGGGATATCGTGTCTTTGATGTAGAGCAAAACAAAGTCTACACATCCAGGGATGTAGTTTTTGCAGAAGATATGTTTCCTTTTAAAGCTATCTTTCCTGACACAGTACAACGGACAGGGCTATCACAACAGGGGCATAATCCAGCTATTTTTGATGACCCAGCATTGCTACAGAATTTTTCCGAAGACACCAGTCTAGATGTTCCGCCAGATGTTGCCACATTTTCGGACACATCTGCAGCAGCAACTGATACGATTTTACAGAATGTTGCCCAGTCTGAAGTCATTCCAGAACAGCAGCATAATCCCTCAGAAATTGTTCCAGAACAGCAGCAAAGTTCCTCAAAAAATGGTCACATTAATACGCACGAGTTGCGTCGAAGCAATCGCGTGCCAGCCAAACCCAAGCATCTTGAAGATTTTGTTACTGAGCTTCTGCAATCTATAGACTATGCGGAACCCACCACCAATCCAGGAACCTCTACGGTACATCCTTTATCTCACTTTGTCTCTTATGAAAAATTTTCTCCTGTTCATAAAGTCTTCCTTCCGGCCATCACTTCGCATGATGAGCCAAAGTATTTTCATAAGGCAGTGAAATATCCACATTGGCGTGAAGCAATGGAAAAGGAGATCCATGCTTTGGAAGACAATGGGACGTGGACTCTAGAGCAATTACCTCCAGGCAAGAAAGTTGTCGATTCCAAGTAGGTTTACAAAATCAAGTACCGGCCAAATGGTGAAATTTAAAGATATAAATCCTAGCTGGTAGTAAAGGGTTTCACGCAGGTTAAGGGTATAGACTTCTATGAAACTTTCGCTCCAGTTGCTAAGCTAGTGACTGTACGAAGTGTTTTTGCTGTGGCTGCAAAGAAGAATTGGTTGATACAGAAGTTGGATGTTAATAATGCATTTCTCCATGGTGATTTAGAGGAAGATGTTTATATGCAGATACCGCAAGGTTGGCGAAAGAAAGGGGACACGAGAGTGTGTCGCTTACGCAAATCCTTGTATGGTCTCAAACAAGCATCCCGCAATTGGTATCACAAGTTCACTAAAGCCTTGCTTGATATTGGTTTTCGCCAATCGCAGGCTGATCAATCCTTGTTCATTTTCAAACAAGGTAAAATATTTGTATGTGCCTTCATTTATGTGGATGATGTTATTTTGGCTGGCAATGATGTCAACAGGATAAATATTATCAAGAGTCATCTTCATGATCAATTCAGTATTAAGGATTTGGGTTCTTTAAAATACTTTCTCGGGATAGAGGTTGCTCGTTCGCCACAATGCCTAGTCTTGAGTCAAAGGAAGTATACCTTTGACATACTCGAGGAGACAGGTTTACAAGGGAGTTGGCCCGGTCCGTTTCCAATGGAACAAAATTTGAAGTTGGATGATGATACAGATAGCCCTGCTGTTGATGCAGCTCAATATCGTCGATTGATTGGGCGATTACTATATTTGACCGTAACACGCCCTGACATTGCTCTTGCTATGAATGTGCTTAGCCAATTCGTCTCCAATCCACAACGCTCGCACATGGATATTGTCACCCGTGTACTTCGGTTCCTAAAATCAACCCCAGGTCAGGGTCTTTTTCTTCCAACCGATGGTGCCTTAAGTTTGGCCGCCTATTGTGACGCCGATTGGGGAGGCTGTCCCATGTCTCAACGTTCCCGTACAGGCTATTTTATATCTCTTGGTGGTGCACCGATTTCTTGGCGCACCAAGAAATAGTCTGTCGTTTCTCGTTCCTCCGCCGAAGCAGAATACAGGGCTATGGCAACAACAGTTAGTGAACTTGTGTGGTTACGATGGCTGTTGGTTGATCTTAACGTACCTCAGCACAAGGTCACCCCACTATTCTGTGATAATCAAGCTGCCCTACATATTACGAAGAATCTTGTTTTTCATGAACGCATGAAACATGTTGAGATGGATTGTTACTTCGTTCGTGAACGGGTTGAGTCTCATGTCATTGAACCCAGATATGTCACCACAACAAACCAGGTTGCAGACATCTTTACTAAGCCCCTTGGGGCGGATCGTTTTCGTTTTCTGGTTGGCATGTTGGGGGTTCGAGATCTGCACCGTCCAACTTGAGGGGGAGTGTTGGATGTCGTGGTGGATGTCACCACATCTTTGATCACATCTGGGGGCGTCCCAGCAAGTAGCAGTTTCCTACCATAATTAGGAGATTGTTTCTTTTTTCTTTTATATGTCAATGATTGATTCCTAGCATAATTAGGAGATTGTTACCTTATTTTTTATATGTCAATACCTTGTATAAATACTCTTTTTCTCAATGAAAGAATTAAGATTGCCATTGCAAATCAAATTTTATAGTTCAAGTCTTTGTGGGTGGTTTCCTGAGTTTGCTCACTACCGTGGGATACGTCGTGTTTCACGGGTTTCAAGATGGTTTGGTTTTATGGTGAGGGTTGCGAGTAGACATGCTCATTCGGTTTTTTAAACTGGAACCGAACTGGCTAGAAACCGTCCAAACCGTGAACCGCCCGGTTTCAGTTTCGGTTTGTGTCTTTTAGGAATCGTGAACCGTTGGTTCCAACGGTTCCAAACCGCCGGTTCCAAACACTTAAAATTTAGAATTTAGAAATTTATTGTACATTTGAATTTTGAGGTAAAGCTCCTTTGTCCTCCTTTATAATAAGGCAAGGCTAGTTGTCCCCCTTCTTGTAATTTTTTATTATTATTAATAAAATTGGTCAGGGTATCTCCCTTGTTTTTTATTCATTTTTTGTATTTTGAATTCTTAAATTTTTATTGTTAGTTTTTTATGTTCTTAAATTTTTTGTAATCATTACAAAACTATTGTTGAATTTAAGAAAAACTATTTTATTTTGTAAAAGTTTTTCTCAAATCTAAATTCAATATTACAAACTCAATTTTTTCAAGACTATTGCAAAGATTAAAAATTTTAATTCCTTAATTCTTAAATTGTAAAAGGTTTAACACTTTTAAATTCTTAATTCTTAAATTTTAAATTGTAAAAATTATAATTTGTAATTTTTCATAACTAAAGTTCTTACAATTTCTAATTTATGACTTTTGATAACTAAAGTTCTTAAAGTCATTACAATTTATAACTCTTGCAAAAATTCAAAAAAAAAAATATATATATATATAACACCTTTTTTTACAATTTATAACAGTTTTTTAAAAAATAAAAAATTAAAACAAAAAAAATTTTTAAAAAATAAAATTTAAAAAAATCTAAAAAACAAAACCGGAAAATCGGAACAAGAACTGGCGAACCGGAACTCCACGGTTCGGTTTCGGTTTCGGTTTCGGTTTGCCTTATCACGGTTTGTAGAACCGTCAATTCCGAACTGAAACCGTTTTTAGTATGTCTAGTTGCGAGGCCAATGTAGACCTTCCGTTAAAGAAAACAATTTAAATTTTAAATGATCATAAGGGGAAATGGGAGGTTAAAAGGGTGTAGATGATGAAGTGAATTGAATTAAGGGGCTAACTAGAACTTACAAGTTGAAAAAATTATCTAATGTCATTTTTTACCATTTGATTAGGTTTTGATACCAATACTAGTCACCTTAATTTTAAAATTTTGCACTGATGTACCTTCATTTATATCTCTATTTTAGTTGAATTTCATTATTATTTACTAGTGGATTGACCACGTGATAACCTAAAATCTCTATCCTTAGCAAATGCTGCCTCCAGATCGACCTTTACAGTCCTACAACAACTAACCACCAATCCCAAAATCCAAAAAAAAAACACAAAAGTAATCACAAATGTGCCTCCATCTCTATATAAAAACTAAAGCTCATTTCATCTTTCTCCCTCTAAAATCAAATCCACATTGTAAATATATTCGAGCCCGTTTGTTCGCGCGTTTTGGCCAAAACGCAGGGTTAAAATGCAGTTTATTCCTTAACTTAGCGTTTCAATGCTGCGGTAGAAAACGCTCCGTTTTCAAAACGCAGCTGCGTTTTAAAACGCTGAAATTTCTAGCTTTTTCCCAAAACGCAAATTTTAAAACGCAGTAGGGAATAAAAAGCAGCGTTTTGACATAATATCCCAAACGTATTTATAAAGAAAAAAGCCGCGTTTTAAATAATCTGCGTTTTAAAAACGCTGCATTTTTAAAACACTATGTTTTCAAAACGCTACACCAAACGGGCTCTTCCTCACAATTTCTAATGGCCACCGCTCCATTCTTCATAATCGTATGTGTATTCCTTCACCAAAATCGTCACTACTGATAGCCCACGTTGAACCCTAGTCTCAATTCAACAGAATGCAGTGATACAGTCGACCTCTTCTGCAACCTCCCCCTCCCCTTCTCCCTCTCCCACCACATCCTCCTTCTCCAACCTCATATCTTAGTCTTAATCGTCTCCTATATAAGCAGATTTGTGTCAACGATTTAAAAATCATCTCAAATCAATGATCGTCTCTATTAAAATTGATTTGTACATTTTTGGACTTTGTAGTTGATGGTTAATGGTGGTGGAGCCAGTGGTTCATGGTGCGTATGGTGTAGGTGGGTTTGAAGGCAATATATAGATGTGGTTGCAATGGTGGTTTTAGGATGCCAATATCATCATGTCGTTAATGGAGGTGTATGGTGGAGGTGGGTTTGGAGGCAACAGATGTGGTTGCAATGGTGGTTTTAATTAGGATGCCAACATTATGATGTCATTAATGATATACTCTCTCCGTTTCAGGCAAAGAGTCCACTTTCTTTTTATAGAAGTCAACATAAAATTAAATCAAATAAAAAATTTACATACTTTACTTATGTTTTAAGAAATAAAATTTCATTAATTAAAAACTGTCTTAATAATACTATAGATTACAACTTTAATAACTTTGTAAAAACCACTAGATTTATGTTAATTATTGGTCAAACTTTAGCTTAGTTGACAAAAAAAAAATCAAAAGTGAACTCTTTGCCTGGAACGGAGGGAGTATAACGGAGGTATCAGTTCTCCTAAAATAGGGACAGAAATTAATTAAGGTTCTTGGCAAAAATGAAAGAAAAGAAAAAAGTGATAGTTGAACATATATAAACACAATGATATATATGATTGAGAATTAAAAATGGTGTTAACAAGATGAAATACTTAAAAAAGTAGATATAGGGAAATGGACACAAACAAGTTAGGTTGTATATAATTAGGAACAACCCCTTTTGGTAACCATAGCCTAGCTAGCAAACATAAGAAGAACCAAATCAACCTTACCACATTATGTCCAAACACAAAAAAGGATCATTGTGTAACAAACAAGCACAACACTACCTATAAATATAGATGTTTCTTTCTTGTTTTGTTTTTGCTTTTGTTTTCACCTCTCTAAATTTGAAAGTATGGCCAACAAACCAATGTTTTTTCCATGGGAAAATTTCCCTGTAGGGCCTACCTTGTCTGTCACATTCACCCCATTGTCTCCTAATAAAACCAAACTTGGGGGGACAAGGACAAGTCATGAGTTCTTTGCTTTGTAAATGATTTTATTATTATTTACAAATCTTTACCCTTTTCTTTTTCTTGTTTTTCTTAACCATATTTTGAAATGATTTAGTTTGGTTGGGTGGTTTTATAGCTTCTTTAACTATGACAACCAAGATCAATAAATAATTTAATATTAGGCTTTGATTTTATTTTCTTTATACTATATCAATGCTGACAAAAATTTAATCAGTGGTTGACAATAACGGTTGACAGGCCACGTGTCATGTTTTGAGTGGTTAGTCTTACTTTTGTGTGTATTATATTATATATAAATTGAAACATGGCTCGTGTGGCCATGCCAACTAACGGATCCAATTGGGTCGTTAGTTCGTATGCATTTATGTGGTGATTACGATGGTTGTTTTTTTTTTTTTTTTGTCTGGAAATAAAAAATTCACAATTTTAAAATTAGAATTTGAGAATATTAACTTAATTCACTATTTATCAGAGAAGTTAGTTTTCTTATGTTACTTTCATATATATATATATATATATATATATATATATTTCGTGTATTTAATGTGCATCGGGTTTCTTATACAAGGTACTTTACATCTTAACCTAATCAGTTGAGCTAGTAAAACTTATTTCAACTTTGATTTTACTAAAATATTATAAGAATTTTGGTTTTGCTTAATACTTCCTCTGTTCTAGGCAAATATGCACCAAAATTACACTTGAAATCTTTTGATTGTTAGAGATTTTTAAGTGTTATGACCCACAAATTATTTAATCAATTAAAAAATGCTTTTGGTTGGTAGCGATTTTAAAGTGGTAGGACCCACAAATTACTTAATCAATTAAAATATATCAAGTATAATTTTGGTGCACATTTGATGCACACTTTAGGTACACATTGCATTACTCTTCACATAAAGAGTCAACTTTCAAATATTGTGTATATTCTCTTCATAATTTTATAACTTTATCCATCACACGTGGTATAAGAGCCCGTTTAGTACAGCGTTTACAAAATGCAGCGTTTTAAAAAACGCAGTGTTTTAAAAACGCAGGTCTTTCCTTATAAATATGTTTGGGATATCACTTCAATAAGCAGCTTTTTTTTCATAGGAGCGTTTTAAAACCTGCGTTTTGGGAAAAAACTAGGAATTCCAGCGTTTTAAAACGCAGCTGCGTTTTTTGCCGCAATATTGAAACACATTTTTTGCAAATAAGCTGCGTTTTATCCCTGCGTTTTGGCCAAAACGCTCGACCAAATGGGCTCTAAATATATTAACTATGTTCGAGTATTTTTATAATTATGATCAATTCTAATGATACTTATATATTCCTTAATTATTAGATATTTTTCAACCGTAAATTCTTTGAATGAAACGGAAAGAATATACGAGGGTTTTTTTTTTTTTTCGTGACGGAGTTTGTCTTATTCTATTAGTAGAGAATATCGAAGATAATATGTAAAAATAGATCAATTAATTCTATCACTTAAAATTGTCTATTTGTAAGTATTAGAACATTAATGCTACTCTTTATCCTTAAAGCGGATCGAACTCGAACATGCTTTGATGCTAATTGTTAGGACCATTAGCACTACTATTTATCTCAAAAGTTATAATTGATAAGAAAAACACAACTAATTTTCTAAAACCATTCAGAAGTAGCGCCTCAAATTTATTGAAACTATATTCATGTCCCCGCCCCTCGATGTAACTAATGAAGGTACACTAGCACCACCATATCCGGCAGTATTTCTTCAATCAATTTCTAATTAAATTTAAGATTAATTCAAATTTAACTTGTAGTTGTTCAAAACCAAAGAGAAACTGGTCCGTTGCCAATCAAAAAAAAAAAAAATAAAAAATCAAGTCCTCGTCAAAAGCAGCTAGGTTAAATCAAATCATTTGAGCTTTTGCCGTCAAAAGAAAAAGGAAAAAAACGGAAAAGATAAAACAAAAAAGAAAAGAAAAGAAAAAGTTTATCATTTGAGCCAACATTATCTTCTTAATATGGACATGGTCTACTCATGAATAAAGATCATTCTTTTTTCTTTTTTTGTGGAAAAGAAAAAAAGAGATCATTAAAGTATTGAGATTTTCTTCTTCCCCTTTTTTTTTTTTTTTTTTTTTTCATTAATTTCAATTAGTCATGACGTTTTTCCTACCGTAAACTAAAGTCCTAGTAAGTCTTAATTACTTGTTCTACCGTAAAATTTAAGGTCATTAATTCGAATTACAAACATAAACTTCAACAACATAAGGTGATTTAGATTCCGTTTGATGTAACATTTTTAAAACGAAGCGTTTTTAAAATACAATTTTTCTTATAAATGCGTTTGAAATATTAGTTTAAAACACTTTTTTTTTTCTATCAGCATTTTAAAACTTGCGTTTTGGGAAAAAACTTGGAATTCTAGCGTTTTGAAAATGCATCTTTTTCTGCCGCAGCATTGAAACACAATTTTTACAAATAAATTGCATTTTATCTCTGCATTTTGGCCAAAATGCACGACCAAATGAGCTATTAGATAATTTCATATTGTAATTAGTGGATTTATGCAAAGCAATATTGTCTAACTTGAAAAGTGTCTTTTTGGTCACAAAATGATTGAAGTGTGATGGAATTAATCTCTCGATAACATAATCTATCTTCGGAACAAAATGTCAAAGAACTAATGTATTGAACACTATATCATACACCAGCAAGTATGTAAATTAGCTAGTAAACGACTGTTCTAACTTAACTATAATTCTTGAATATGAGTCATTGGCATACAGTTGCGTTAAAACTTACCACGCATGTTGACCTATTCGTCTCAAAAATTAGTTTTGCGCCTTTAAGCATAAGAATTTTTCTTGGAAACTTAAAAAAAAATTATATCATACAATATTGAGTATTTCCTCCATCCCGAAAAGATTGTTCTTTTTACCATTTTTATCTATCCAAAAATGCTTATCTACTTTTCAAAAATAAAGCTAGTACTTATAATTGTTTTTCTATTATGTCCTTCACTCAATACTAGGTTTTATTGCTTTGTGATTTATTAATTAAGTAACAACAAAAATAATGATATTATTAATAGGGGCAGTTCAAAATTATAATTTAAGATATACACGAATTAATATTTCTTTTAATTTATGTGAAAAATCAAACAAATGAGTATTAAAAAAATTTGTAATGTCTTGGCCAAAACACACCACGTGACAAACATGTACTCCATCTGTCCAAAAAAAATAGTCTAATTTAACAAGTCAAATATCTTAATATTGTAGCTTTATATATTTGTATCTTCTAAAATTTACATTATAATTTTATTTATTTTTTGAAATAAAACTATTTTATAATAATTTTTTTAAAAAATTATTTTTTAAGTTAAAAATTAAAAAAAATACCGTCTTATGGGTATTTTATGTGAGACTGATCTCTTTGATCCGACCCTCCGTGTATTGATAGACTGAATTGTGAGAGAGTAAGACTCTATTTTATAAATTAAAATTTGTAAGACGGTGTTATATGATATTTACTCTTAAAACGAAAAGAATATATATATATATTTTTTTAAAGGGGATGGAATATTATTTGAAAAATACGTACATCGTTTTCGATTTTTCGTTTTCATGGTTGTCCACTAGAAAACATTGATTAAGATAGGGAAAGGTGGAGGGAAGGGAAATATCAACCACATACGATACAACAGTTGTTGGAAAAAATTAAATTTTTCTAGGGGTAAAATTGGGAAAAAGAAGCGTTAACTTCCAAACCGTCATTTTATCCCCCACTCCGTCACTCCACCAGCTTCGTGGTTCCTGATATCTAGCCCCATAAAACTTGTGAAACAGATGGGATACAGTCGTGGATTCATCTTGTCCATACACGTGTTCCACAATAATTGGAAAGCTGAGATAAACCAGTAGACTCATTTATGCTCTAGCATGTCGTCTCGAAAATATCCCCACTCCCGAGGTGCCGCGCAAAGCCTTCTTATACTGTTTTCATTCCCAAAATACCCCTGCTATTTATTCTTGAATTAACAACTTTTTTTTAAAATTTAAGACCATTTGTGAAATACATTACCCATTTTACAACTAATTCCTTTTACAAAGACCGTCTCGTTTAATTTTTTTCACAAAGATTAAGAAATATCAATACTTAGAGCCCGTTTGGTAGTGCATTTTCGCCATAACGCATGATAAAACACAATTTATTTGTAAAATTTTTGTTTCAATGCTGCAGCAGAAAAAATAACGTTTTCAAACACTGAAATTCCCAGCTTTTTCCCAAAACGTAGGTTTTAAAACGCTGCTAGAAAAAAAACTGCGTATTGAAGTGATATCCAAACGCATTTATAAGAAAAAATATACGTTTTTAAAGCACTGCATTTTTTAAAATGCTGTAATTTTAAAATACTGCGTTTTATAAACGCTGCACTAAACGGACTCGTAGTGTATCTTGAACGATGTTTCCTGAATTGCTTTTATTAATTTTAGAACACTGCTACACTTACCTACAATATATACTCCCCGTTCTTAAATTTTCGTATTGTTTGATTATTTTTGGTTAAATGTAATATATTTCAAATATAAATTTGACATGTATTATTTTATATTTTCTAAGGTTATAAAACACGTAGTTTGTAGAATTTTAAAAGTCCTACAAATTACGTGTTTTATGATTTTAGAAAAAATATACGTTAAATTTGTATTTAAAAAATATTTTATTTGACAAAAAAAATTAAACATGACGAAAGTTTATGAACGAATAGTGTCTTTGGTGAGACTTTTGAACTCCCAACTTCTCTGATGAGGGTAGTGAAGTAACAAGGGGTTTCTGGTGAGTTTTTGAACTTCAGACTTCTTTGTTAAGAGAAGTGAGTAATACTATCTGAACCAAAACTAGTTGGTAGATTAAATTATGCCTTTTGGTGAGGCTTAAGCAACAATGCTGCATCTGGTGAGGTTTGAACATCAATCTCTCCGTAGAGAGTAGTGAAGTACTAGGGTACCTGTGGTAAGACTTGAACACTCGACCTCTCTATCAAAAAAAGTGAACATTATCAATTAAACTAGAGCTCGTTGGTAATCAAGTCCCAATTTATAGTATGTTTTATCTCAAAAAGTAATACTCCCCCGTCCCAAAATTATTGTCTCGCTTTCTTTTTGACAAAATACACAATCGGGTCACTATACTTTGGAGAAGGTTGCAATTTGGTCACTAATTGTTTGAAAATGTTATTTGGGCCACTGTACTTCAGTTATCTTGCGAGCGAGCTCACCAGATTTTTAATTTTAAATGAAATTTCTATTTTACCCCTGTCTTCGTTCTAAATGAATTTCATTTAAAATTAACGTGCTGGTGGGCTCGCTTGCAAGATAACTGAAGTACATTGGCTCAATTAACATTTTCAAACAATCAGTGGCCGAATTGCAACCTTCCCCAAAGTACAGGGGCCCAATTATGTGTTTTGCCTTCTTTTTTTGTAAAATCCAAAATAATTGTCCAGTTTGAAAGTTTTCTTTTTAAAACAACATTTTTACCATTGTACCTTTACTTTTTCTTCCTAATTTAATTATGAGTCACAGACACATGAACATTAAAGGAAACTATACACTTTACCAATATTAATAAGGAGAGACTATTTCCACTACAATTCTTATTTATCCACTACATTACTAATTGTAACTTTAAATTAATGTATGTTTAGACAAAACTAGCCCTCAATTAATTACTTGTTATTTAAAGTTGAGTAATATATTTCTTATTTTCAAATTACCTTTTAATTCTTAACATATCAACAAACAAGGTAGTTTTGTCTTTTCTATTCATACTTATTTTCAATAATTAAATTTCTCAATTATGACATGCCCAAACGGTTTCGAACTGCCGGGTGCGGTTCCGAACCGGCGGTTCCAAAAATCGTGGGACAACAAACCGTAACCGAACAGTCAAATCATGGTTACGGTTCCGAACCGCAATTTTATTTTATTAAATTTTTTTTAAAAAAAATTTTATCTTAAAACTTTGTACAAAGTATTTTTTTAAACTTTGTAAACTTTTCATCTTTAAAATTACAGAGTAAACAAGGCAATTTCAAAATTTAAAATTAAAATTTTTGCGATTTTTCACGGTTTGGAACTGGCGGTTCCAGTTCCTGGTTCCAAACCAACGGTTCATGGTTATGAGAAATTGGAAACCAAAACCGAACCGTGTAATCTGCAATTCCAATTTGGAGACGGTTCAAGTTCCTCGCGGTTCTGATTTATGCAATTTTTTAGACGGTTCGGTTCCGATTTGAACCGCCGGTTCCAACTATTTGTGCATGTTTAGTTATGACTTGTTTCATGTTTCATTATAAAAAAATATATATATCATAAAATTAAAGTATGTACCGTTCAAAATTTTAGAAAATATGTGATATTTTATTACTAAAATAAAAAGTTTAGTTTAATTTTAAGAATATTACTTTAACAAATCAACTGAATAATAGCAATAACGTAGATATTGAATTCTTTATCGGTTTTAATCAATTCGAAATTTGAAATTTAGAATAAGTTTTTATAGATAGACAAAAGTAAAATTTTACGATACTATATCACAATATGATTTTACCATCAGATTAATTTTTTACAATTATATCCTTTAAATCTAACTGTGAATTTTTCAATTCAATAAGCAAAAATTACATATTTTTTCAAAGTTCAGTTGATAAAAAATATCCTCATAATATTGATTTTTTATATTATGCAACATAACTCTAACCATGAGCTTATTTAATTAAATATTTAAAATAAATACAAATAGAAAAAGAATAACAATGTGGTTCATGTGAATGCTAATCAAATTCATTTAATATGTTTTGAATTAAAAAATAACATTGAAAAGTAATTTGAAAAGTAAGTTTGTTGGCAAAAATGGGGAAGTAACTAAGGGTAGATTCGTCTAAATAAGTATTTGTTTAGTGAAATAATTAATAATATAGTGGATTAACAAAAATTGTAGTGTAAATAGTCTTTCCCTATTAATAATAAAGTCAACTATTTTTTCTTATTTTGTATGCCTGATCAAACAAAATAATAATTGTGGGACGGAGGGAGTAGTACAGTTTTGGAATGATTTTATATTAGGAATAAACATTGCTGAAAGTGTTCCTAATGCATTAAGGGTCATTTCTAAGTATTTTTTTTATAATTATTTTATGAGTTTGGTAATAACGTATGCTAAAAACACATCTTAAAATCTTAAATTTTAATAAGTTTTTGTTTCGATGACCATTAATAAACAAGTTTTAAATGACCTTAAACATATGTTAACTTTTTTCTTTTATTACCAACAAGTACGGAGTATCTTTTAAATACTCCCTCGTTTGAGAGAAATAATTTATTATTTTATTTTGAGATATTTTATATAAAAATTTTACTTTCAAAATACAATTTTCATAAATTTTTAAACATACCCTCTATATGTGATATAAATATATTAATTATGCTCAAATATTTTTATAATTATAATAAATTCTAATATTAATTATATATTTCTTAATTATTAAATTTTTTAAACGTTCACACTTTTGGTGAAAATGAGGGAGTAGTCATTAGCATTTTCCACAAGTATTAGATTCTAAAGATTTTGAAAAGTACATCGAGATTAGAAACAAAAAATAACAAAAGAAACAAATTTGAGTACGCCACAACTCAAATTTTGGGGGTTACTTTGGTCCAAGTGGAAAATTTCCAAAAGGAAAGCATAAAACACGACAATCCCCCAACGTAAACAAAAGGGTAAGACCGTAATAATTGTCAAATTAATGGGGAATATTATGGTGGCCGCGTAAATTTTAGAACAATGACCTGACCAAGTCCCTTCTTCCCTATATAAATACTCCCTTCAACCTTTCACACCTTCCTGTATCAACAAATTTTTCCATCTCCAATTTTCCTTCCCCTCAACCAATTTCCCGAGAAAATTCGAATTTGTTAGATTCCAGTGAGATCAGATTTCTCTACTGCCAAACAAGATGAAGAAACCTGGATTCCTTGCAGCTTCAGTTGCCGCCGCTTCTGCTACTGCCATTTCTGGCTCCAACTCCAAGATTCAAATTTCTCATGAGGTAAACTATTTTGAAAAAAACAAAAATTTCCTTTGGAAAATGAATTTTTCTATGACCTGCTTGGTTCCTTTGGAACCGATTAGAACCGATTTACCTGTTCTCATCAATGTATAATTTTCTTTTCCACCACTTTCTCGACTGCCAAACAGAGTTGTGGTATCTCAAACAACTCACAGTTCTTCCGATTTGCAAGGAATTCATGAAAAATTCTCCTACAATGTTTCGTTTCCTTCTTCAATTGTCATCACAGTGAAAATAAATCCTGAAAATTTTCCTCCAGTTTCTCCGTATCCAAACAGAGTATCCTATCTCGAACAACTCAACTTTCTTCATGTTTTTGAAGGAATTCTCGAAAATTGAAACTCTCGCTACGCACACAAAAAATAGAATTAAAAAAATTGATACCAGTAACTATGAAAATTGTTATTTTAATTTGAATTGCTTAATGATCTCTTCTTTATTCATTTATAGGACGGTGTATCTAGCAACCGTAGTGATAATTCATCATCGGAGAAGGGGCCGTCATCGGAGAAATTTGCACCAAGGTTTGACGGATTGAGGTTTATAGAAACGCTGGTTACTGCTCATCGATAAGGCTGCCTAATTTTATTTTCATATTTTTACCTTATTAATTGTAATGATTAATGAAATTGACAAAAGAAATTAATTATATTTTCATGCTTTGGAAGTTAGATCATTAGCTGGAGGGAGAGAGAAAAAAGGAAGTTGATGAAGAATTGTAATGTATCTGGTTTCTTGTGGGTTTACCTCAACTAAATTAATGGCTTTTATTAGATGCCGACAAATTATTCAAGTTTAATTATACAAGTAATTTCTATTTTGGACCGGTGGATTGGTGCATACGTAGGTCCTGGCTTTGTTTATGATTTTGCAAAAGTAATTCTCGAGAATTGATTTCAATAAGGATATGTGATGCTCCACGGAAAGTTGTGGGCTGCTCTGAGAATGGATTTGAATATCTGGACTTTGTTTAACCTGTCAAAAATTGAGAAATACTAGGTGAATGCAGGGACAAGTCCCGCAAGAACACCGAATCCGGTGTGAGAGTAAGTACTTTAGCTCAGATCACAAATTGATAGAGTGTAATTGCTAGTAAGAATGTGCGTATCTTGGTTTGGATTTGGTCTAAGGTTTTATAGGACCAACATTAGATGCTCATTTATCCCTGGGATTGTAACAGTCACAACCGCCAATTAATGGCTATGAATGTTGGCATAGGGGGTGGTAATGGTAGTGTAGTGGGCGTAACTGTCGGGCACGCCTGACTGTTGATATTCTGCCATGCGCTCACTTCCCCAGGTAGACGAGGAGGCGCATTTTGCTTGCTGTATTCTGACCCCTGCGATCAGATTGTGCTCGCATGTCTCCTGGGCGGCTATCAAGGATGCTTGTCCTTGTGCACTTGCTCGCATTGTTGATGGGCTTTGGCCCATACTCGGACTTGGGCCCAGACTTAGGGCCGATTCTTAGGGCCTGACTCTTTAATATGTTTGGTTACTCAATGTCATGTTTTAAAATTAAAATTGGATGAACAATTTAAATTCTACGAAATTCAAATTGTGTTTTTAATTCCAATTCCAATTCTAATTCTTGAGAATCAATTTTAGCAAAAGTAATTGACGAGATGTTTGGTTACCTTAAGCACAAATGTTGGGTTATAGTTGATTTTCCCTAAATGTAAATTTTTGTATTTTGATAACTGAAATACAAAATCAATTTTAATAGTCATATACCTTCAAAAGTGATTTTAAATTCTAAAAACGATTCTAACCCTTCAAAATAAAGGCAAAAACTTTAAAAAATATCATTTTACGGGTATTTTTTGTAAGAATAATTTTCTTGACTCAATTTACCGTGTATTGGAGGCTCAGCTGTGAGAAAGTAAGTGGGCTCATTTTATTTAACGTATTAAGATCCGTAATACAGTCTCGCAAAAGACCTATTCCTTGCATAGTTAACTCTTTTCCAGAATAAATATTTCTTTCTGTTTTTTATTTGAGTATTAATAGCAACTGAAACATTCATCCCAAGACAAAGTTAAAATAATACTCTCTCCGTTTTGGTTTCAAATTTTCTATCACACCCTCAATTTCATTAAATTTCACTCTATACGTTTTCTTATAAAAATTTTAAGAAAAAGATAAGTTAAAATAACAAAGACACGTGTAAGGCTAAGATTAAGTGAGACACGGAGTGTGATAGGGGATGAGATAGAAGATTTGAAGCCTCTCCGTTCTAAGCAAAGAATCAATTTTATTATTTTGGGATTTTTTTTAAAAGAATTTACTTTCAAAAAAATTTGCTTACAATTTTCATAATCTTTCATCTTTATCTTCAACTTATGTTGTAATTATTTTGATTGTATTTAAATATTTTTACAATTATAACTAACTCCAATAACACTTATATAACAAAAGAAGAGAGTAATAGTATTATTTACTTTTTTGAGCTCCTTGTGAATTGCGGCTAATCATATTCACAAGTGAGCATTGACAAAATCAAGGTTAGCATTCTATTTTTAACTGTTTATTTCAGTACAATGTGCAAAACATTTAATGCAAAAAAAAAAAAAAAAAAAAGAAAAGAGTAATAAAGTGTCATAATTGAAAAGTGTTAATAACAATTTCAAAATGTTAAAGTTTTTAATTACAATCAATTATGCCTTATAAAAAGAAAAGAACTTCAAATTGATTACTATGAACCGTGTATGTACGGATAAAAAAGTTTGTTGTTGTTATTATACAAGTAGTCAATAAGTACAATGCTCTTAAGACATTGTAACGATTTTTTAATGTCAAATTGACGTTCAATAAGTTTGATTTTTAGCTGTTTAGGTGTCCTCTTCAAATCAATTACTGCTATTTAGCTATAATATTTGTGTGTTAATCGTGTAAATATTAAGTATACGATCTATGTCGAAACGACCCGATAACTGTAACATTAGTATATAATCATGTGATTATTAAATTCATTAATATAATTACGTCAAGCTTGATAACAATAAACTAATGCTATTAGAGTCGTGACCAAAAGGTTAGTGGTGGGTGTTCTCAAAATGGGTAATGTCATCAACATGATGAAAATGTCATAGTCAATTGCACTAAAGATGCTTACCATGAGTGATCATACTTCTTTATCTTTCTTTCTTTCTTTCTTTTTGGGCGGTTGGGGGCGTTGGGGGGTGGCTTGGGGGAGGGTATATTCCTTGTGAATTCTTGCCTGAGTAAGTGTAGCTGAGTAGGTGCTATTTCTGGCCATACAAACCCTATAAGGCAGTTGGTCTACTCAAAGTAAAAAATACTCCAATTGCTGTTTTTGTTGAATATTGTTGTCGACCCATTGTTCTATACGGGGCCAGCCAAGATTCTGTATGCATAGGGTGTCTGGTAAAATTTAGGGGTATAAGTATAAATCGATAAATTGAATAGGGTGGTTTGGTTCAGTCGTTTAGTACTAATGGTTTGATTTTGTTTTAAAAATTAGTAAATCGATTGGTTCGATTCGATTTGCGGTTTAGCACGCCAAACCGTGGTTGACCAAACCGAACCAAACCAAATTTTATAATTTATATTTTTTTGACAAAATCCTAGCCGCTCATATCTACCATATATAAACCAAAAGGTAAACCCTAGCATCATTTGTTGTACTCTCTCTCTCTCTCAAAAGCCTCTCTACGCCTCTCTCCCTCTCTCTAGGCGATCTTTCTTCCTCACTGTGTCTGCCTTCTCTTTCTTCCCTCCTTTTTCTCTTTCTTCCTCTTTCCCTCTTTCTTCTCTTTCTTCCTTGTCCCTTGATTTTTCACTTTGTCCAATTGATATCTTTCTTCCCTCCTTATTCTCTTTCTTCCTCTTTCCCTCTTTCTTTTCTTTCTACCCTGTCCCTTGATTTTTCACTTTGTCCAATTGATAACAGCTCTCATTAATAATGAAAGTGCCCTTCTTTCTTGAGAATGAGAGTGAGGGTCTGATGGAAGGCTTCTATCTAAGGCTCGTGAAAGAAGAAAAATTATAGTCAGACTTGTAGTTCATGTAGTTAATTTCTAAATGTTATTTTTTTAATGGTTCATGTTTATTGAAGCTATTGTTTTGTTTTTTTATCAATACCTCCTTCCAGTTTCTTTCAAGAACTTGCTTACTTGCCGTTCGAACCGAACCGATTTCTCATGGTTTGGTTCGGTTCAGTTTGGGACTGTAGGCTGTTCAGTTCGGTTTGAGAAAATTCTAAACCGAAGGGAGTGGTTCGATCTGTGGTTTTAGGCTAAATCGAACCAGATCTAACCGTTTACAGTCCTATCGTAAATTGTGAATCTACGAAAGAGAATGTATTAAGTCTAGCCAAATATTTGAACGTTGAAGTTTATTTTAATAATTTTAGTTAGGGGTGACAATGGCTGACACGTCACGATAACATGAACCAGCACAACATGATTATAAACACGAATTACAGAGAGAAATAATACGATAAGATACGACACAACACAAAATTATAAATTTTGTAAAAATAACATTTATTGTTATATTTCTAATTAAATAAGATAGATAATATAAAAATACGATCGATGGTGCGATACGAAACGACACAATAACACGAATTGCGACCCCAAATTTTAGCGAAATTAAAACGGTGTTCAATGTTAACTTGATTTGTTCTCAAATCAATCGCAAATAAGTTTTTTATCAAGTCGAGCTCGAATAACTAGACATTTTCAATAGAAATATTGAGTTATAAGTTTATTGCTTGATCATCGAGCTTTAAATTTTGTTTGAAACTAATTTTTTTATCTCACGAACCAATCTCAAACAAGTTTTTTGTCGGACCGAACACGAGATCAGGGCCGGTCCTGACATTTGGAGGCCCTGTGCTAGATTTAAAATTAGACCCTAAAATTGATAAAAAACAAGTACCAAAAATTAAAGATATGTTACATATTTTATAATATTATAATATTTAAATTATTTTCCTAGAAATGAAGTACCAAAATCCCTAAAACTCCAAACTAGTAACGAACTTTTCTTTGAAAAGTATCATCGTTCTAAATTTCTTGAAGCAAAATCTTCAATTAGGTTCTCAAAATCGATTTTTTTCAAGAAAAAAATAAATAAAGCTATACTACAAATTTTCATGAAATTGACCCCCCTTAAATTTGGGACGCACAAATTTAAGAGAAAGATATATATATATATATATATATATATATATATGAGTTTTCATTTGATCTGATAATGATTGATGTTTTGAGCAAAAATAACAAATAAATGTTTTTATGAAAATGCTAGGAATTAATCTTCATACATTCATGCCAAACAAAATTTTTTTTAGTAATTATAGTACAAATCTTAAAAAAAAAATTGTATTATTTAATAATAAAGGTCAGCTTGCAAGATTCGAAACAACAACCTAAGGATGACTAAAAATATTTACACACAATAAATCACCACTCTACCAAGTGAACTAATGTTTATCTAATCCAAATAAAAGTAAATAAATAGCTTATACATAATACATATATATAAGAATTGGACCCTTCAAATTTTGAGGCTCTGTTCAGTGAACCACTTAAAACATGCCCAAAACCGGGCCTGCACGAGATAAACTCAAAAACCTATGTTCATTATCCTGCCTTTCGCAAAGGATAGTGGAGAAGCTAGAATTTGATTGTAAAGGTGGTCAAAATTATAAAATGTACATTTTTATTTTAAAATAAAGGGGGTCAAACTATTCCTTTTAGTGGTTCAAAAAGAAAATTTTAAATTTATAGGAGTTTTATTGATTTTCTTCTAAGCTGAAGGGCCTTATGAATTGCATATCATAGACCCCCCTAAGCATAGGGTGGCTTCACCGCTGGAGCGGGCCTTATTAAGTTTTTTTAATTTAAAAGTCAATCTAATGCAATATCAAATTATTACTTATTTATAGAGGGGCAATGTTTATCCATGCTGTTCAGTCCGTCTACTAATTAATAGGTATGAGCATATTTAAAATTATTAGTGAGTATAAGTGGATATGTTCATTTGAGATCACTAATTTTGGTGGACAAATATAGGCTTAAATAGACGCCCATCTAACTCTTGATCATTTACATTTTAATTTTGATAAATAATTATGTATTATTCTAAAATATCTCCACCTCCTGTCCTTTCATCCACATTTTCCTAGATGCAGATCTCCCTCCTTTCCTCTATAGAATTTTATTTCTCAATAATTTTAAGAATTACGATACTTTCTTAATTTTAATATTGATAGAATGAACATGAATTTTGAAACTCAAAACCTAAAGTTAATTAATTTTCAAATAAGACTCATGAAATGAAGTGTTCCAAAAATTAAAAGTAATACTCACTCAGTAAATACTATTTCTAGAATTATGAGGCATTATATAGACTATTTTGTACTCCATTTTTTATATACTCCTTTTTTTTTTTTTTTTTTTAAATTTTAGATATATAAACTACTAAGTTTTAACGGAGCTGCATTCCAATGGCTCGAATCCGAGAACAATAATTAAGCTAGAGCGACCCCTACCAGTTTTAACTGAGCTGCATTCCAATGGCTCGAATCCAAGAACAATAATTAAGCTAGAGCGACCCCTACCAGCTGATCTACACACTTGATGTCTTTGGTCGATTGAGAATTTGATTTTCAAAAGGACGGTGCTAGTTTGATAACTATTACAGAGGAATATTGCGCTTAATTAACTTGAAATAGAAGTAAATAGAGATAATAGTTAAAATTATATACTTTTGATCAGTTAAAGAAACAAAAAATCGACATCAAATAGTTCAAAGACCTAAACTTTCAGGCTTGTTACTATTTTATCTACATATTCAATTTTATTTTTTTAAATAAAATTAAATCAATATAAGAGAGACATAGTTTTACCCGTAAAGATCATCCTTTCAGAACAAATTGAATACTAAGACGAGGAAGCTCGTTGAGAACATCAACAACGGGGATCGAGTAAACTTTCCGGGAGCCGAATTCTTACTGTTGTCGCTGGTGGCGTTTTCGGCTGTGCTGTTATTTGCAACAGTACTACAATCAAGACCTTCTTTACCTTCTTTGCACAAACTAGCAAACAGTCCTGGTGGATATTTCCCGTAGAGGTTTATGTAGCTGAACAAGGTACTGGCACAATCGTTTTTATCGTCGTTCAATTCATTGCTGAAAGGGCAGGCGATTTGCTTAAAGCCCTCACAACAGGCTTTTGCTGGGTATTGAGGTCCTTTGCACTGGCTCGTGACTATTGTGTAGTTCTGGTTCTCAAAGTTCACGGGGCAAGCTGCAATATTTGGACATCATTAGTTGCCATTGAACGATTCATTCATCCACACAACCTCTTAAAAATTGCATATCTAAGCTCAATTTAACCTCGACCACTGAACTTTCCATGAACACACATTGAAATGACAAAGCAGCGTGTAGCAAAAGACTGACGCCATAATATTTCAAGTGCTTCTAACAATTCTCAGGCTGCCTAGAAAAGCTGACAAAGTTATACAATCTTTTCTCAATAGAATTTTGACCAAAATGGGCAGCCGAATGCTCTAGGTTTCTGTTGCTATGGAGTCCAAGAAGGAAAAGTGTAAACAGCTCAAATGAGAAACATGATCCGGCCTTGAAAAGGAACAGTTGCAACTTTCCTAACAGCTTGATTTATTGGTAGAGTTGTTTATGTTGATCTATCATGACTTCGAACCAATGGCCTCAGTGGCATAGGTTCAAATCCTCATCTTGCAGCTTGTTTCTATTCTCTAATCATATGCAGGTCGTAGCTGTTCTTTCGACTTTAGAATGTGCATAACAGTAAATGAAGGTGTTGAAATGGCTCACTGACGTCATACAGTATATCTATCCAAAGATTCCTAATCTTTTTGTAACCTTTGTAACATCATGGTATAATAGAACCTTTAAGGCTCAACACGCTCTTTTTGGTATAAAATAAAAGAACCATAATTAATACATGTACATTCATTTGTACTTGGATGGAAAAAATATATAAAACTTAAGTTGAAACAAGACTAAGAGCTTTCTTTCAAGAGATCCGATTGTGCAAAGCAGTAGTGCAAAACAATTGGGTCAATAGAGAAAGGCAATCTATTTGATACAATCTATTTGTCGCTGAGCCATGAAAAAAGAAAGAAAAGAGAAAGGCACATGCACATAGAACACATAGATATCAGGCCAAATCTTTCAAAAGCTAATCTGTTTTTCAAAGTCTTGGAATACCTGAGTTAGAGCATCCACAGTGAGAGTTTTACCAAAACTCTAAAATTGGTTTTGGAGTTTTTTTTGCTTCCTTGATAGCTACAATGGACACTTTGTTAAACACTCTCTCTTAAATTAGTTAAGCCACCCTTTATGTTTAGAGTTTGATTTAGTGGAAGTCCCTCTCCTCCTCCAGCAAACTTTCAAATATTAGGCTCATATCCCTATGCAAACTTGACATGTGTTGTTTTAAGTTGGGTTTGTTGGTTGAGATTAGAGAGATTTAATTTTTAGAGTGTTGTATAGAGGGTGCTTGTTGGAGTGAATTTTTTTTATAGTGTTAAAAAAGTGAAACTGGAACAGAAAACGAAGTGTTTAGAGTGTGGTATAAAGTGTCACTGCTGTGGACGCCCTTAGTATGATAAACTCTCTACATTTATCATAGCTAGCTATATCCACTCCCCCAATATCTTAAAGACACTATATAGAAAGGAGACGCAATCAAACTCACAGATTTTCAAGTTTACCATCACTTTCAACATTATACAATTGTTATTCGCGATGTAATTTGACAATTATTTGGAAACTCACTACAAGCTAGTCGCTTACTTAAGAATGGAAATCCTCCTTTTTGAAATGGGGACCGATGCAACACAAAATAAGGTAGATAAAGGATACATTCTTTTCTTTATTCAATATGATTCAATGAAACAATGGCACAAATACGATGAAATAAACATGTATGCATCATAGACTTCATCTCATCTTTGTACTGATATGAATTCTCTTTTTCTTCGTATAACAATTTTTTTTGTTAAGAATTACACGTAATTATAGTCCCCTATTGCATTAATTTTTGGAAAACCACTAACAAACCTAAACCCAAATAATAGGAATTTAGAACACTAAAGCTATTTACTATACCTTCTAAGTGTATGCGGATGCATGATACAAAGTTTTAGATCTCCATTTCTTTCTAAACATTTTCTCCGGGACCAAACGAAGAGAAGCTATAGAGAATTTTATATATGCTTTCATCTCTAAAAGATAAAAATAAAAACAAAGAGCCAAGCCAAGCCAAGCCAAGGTCAAATCTCAAAATTTGAATTCAGAGCATTAGGCAGAGGTGATTAAAGGGAATTTTTTCTTCCCCTCGAATTACAAAAGCATGCTTGGTATAATCAAGAATTTCAAAATTTCTTTTCTTTTCTTGCTCCTACATTTTTACGGGAATCAAACAGGGGAAAAACGGGGGGAGGGGGAGTTTCTAACCTTCTTTTTGCTGAAGAAGAGAACGTCCCGTCAATATATGAGGTTGAAAAACATCATCTGCATATAAAAAAAAACACAAAAATCATTATATTTAACGAAAAATTTATCAATAAATTGATGGGTATAATGAATGAATTAATGAATAAGGGGAATTTTTGAGTACTCGAAATGGAGGAGGAAGAAGCGAGGAGGAAGACGGAGGAGGAGAAGAAGAGAATCAAATGCAGGATTCGAGAGGAAGCCATTTAGTTTGTTCTCTTCTTCTTCTGTCGGATCAATTTGGTGGGGATTTTCTCTTTCAATTTGCTATTTCAGCTTTCTTATCGCAGACCTTTTTCGTTTTCTTGGTTTTGTTTTTCTTGAAAGAAAAACGGAAGCTAGAAATGACGAGGGAGAATTTGAGAGAAAATCGGAGAAAAGAGTGGGGAGACACAAATTTTTTTCCAATGGTTAGGTTGAGAAAGGGCTAAATATGGTGATCTCCCTTGAGGTTTGGCCAAATTACAGTGTCTCCCCAAACGTTTGATCAAAGTGCATGTTTGATGAGACTGGCATACGGTCTACCTTGTGCTCGTGAGATGTGTTAGATAATGAGATCACTGATTAATCCCGAAGTTATTTATGCATTCTAGATGACTCTGCATATGGAGGGAGATATCGCACCAGCTGAGACAAGAGAAAGTGGGGATGATCTCATCAATGAGGTTTTAAATGAGACCAAACAAAAGTCTAAGACCCAGAAGGTGGTGTATGCCAACCAGATATATGGCATGATGCATCCTGATGGGACTGATATATAGAGGAGTTAGTTTTGGTGACACAAAGGCCGCTCGAAACTTAACTCGACTAAGAGAGACTTAACTGATTGGGAACCAGCGATCCATTGTCCACCTCTAGAAAGTCAAGTAAAGGTATAGGGCGTGGTCGAGGTCAAGCTTGTGGTGCTTTATCAAGATCGAGTCAAGGATCGATGCATAGCACAACTTCCTAAATTTCTATTCTTTAGGGACATGCCACCATTCATTATCTCGTACATAGAAGATCATTGAATGTTAATGCAAATGAAAATTTTGGATTTAGAGTGATTGGCTATTTCGAGTATAACGATGAGGAGACCTCGCATCAAGTGAGAAGGACTTGATAAATAAGATGACTGGTTTCAAGGACTTACATGTAGGGGCTTTAGTAAGTCTGGGATTTGATACGAGAGTGAGCACCCCGATCCGCAGATCGTTAATGAGCCTTTTCGCTCTGGACTCCCGAAATAAAAGTGTGATAAATGCGCAAAACACATTTATATTGAAAACAGAGTCGCCATCCTCGTTTATATAGGAAACGAGAGAAAAACTGAGATTGTGGGTTCGGAGGCTAAGTTACAAGTTGGGAAGGTTTTACGCACCCAACTCGCCCTTTCGGTCTCTTATGATTGCATGCTCGAGTTTATATGCTACGGGTTCATTATACTATGTGACTAAAGAAAATAGATCACGGAGATTTATATCTCCGTTTACGATATAAAATGTATACATGCTTTATTTATAGTAAAATAAACAAAATAAATAAATAATATATATTTATATTTAACTAAAATAAAATTTTAGTTATATATATATATATATATATATATATATATATATACACACACATATAATATCAATTATATAAATAAAGCGAATGCTCCAAAACTCAAATATAATACATTTATTTACTTATCAAATGTATCAAAATAAATATACACATTTACAATTTATCTAACGTATTTACATATTTGAAACAGATAAATAAACTAACGAGCGGAAGGGGTTACCTTCTGCTGTTTTACAGATTTCGGGGCAAGTTCTAGACCGTTGTGTTATATTGGATCAAGTTAGTTCGTAGCCTGACCGTTGTGCTTCCACTGCTACCGATACTAGGAAAGGAAGACTTACGTTTTGATATTGGTTGTGTTCAAAGAACACTGTGTGTTTGTGCGTGTGTAAAATTTACCCATGGAGAAAACGGTTTGTTTTCTCGGGCTGAGGGAGAGCAAGAGAGAGAGCAGAGAGCTTTTCTTTCTTTTCTTTTTCTTTTCTTTCTTTCTACTGTGAGAGAGAGAGAGAGAGGAAGAGAGAGCTGAGAGTGAGCTGAGTCAATTGAGTGTTGAGAAAGAGAGCTGAGAGCCTCTTTATATAGGTGAGGGAGTGAGAGATATTTATGTTACTCTCGTCCCCAAGTAAAGCACGAAGCTTCGTTTGTGCCTTCAAAGTCTTCAGCAGCCGGCGGCTTGACTTGTGAGGCATTGCTGGTTTGGTACGCGGCGCACCAGGATGGGTATCCGCGCACAAAACATGTCTTCAGCGCACCAAACCCTAAAATTTACACTTAGAATCTTCATCATTCATTCTTTATGCTTCAGGTCCCTCGTCAATTTTATTTAATCTTTGTGCCTTAAAGTTGTTCCTTTGGCTTTTCAACCTTGGAATCATCTTCTTTTATGTTTTGCACCCTGTAAGTTTTGTATCTTCATCTTGACCATTGATGTTGATCTAACTGAAGTTGTTGATGTTTGTTGGACGTCATTAGTCTTGTTGGATATTTTGTTCCCTGAAATAATCATAGAAACAAGTGTTACTCCATTTATAAATAAACAATTATTTATAGGACAATTTGTATAATTTTGGGGTACGAATTATGGGTGTCTACAGAGCCCTTCGACTACGTTCGCTTAGAAGTAAGTGAGCATCGTCGAAAAAGATAGACATCCAGCTTCGTATGGAACGAAAACATTGGCTGGGTCCCCTAAGGGTTACCTGCGTATCATAAATAGGAATCAAGCCAAATACAGTTCGGGTGAGATATAATTGGATGGTCGTACCTCCTAAGAGGTTGCCTACGTATCCCGTTGGGGAATCAGACTAGAACGTAGTTCAGGTGAGATATCATTGGATGGTCGTACCTTCTAAGAGGTTGCCTACGTATCCCGAAAGAATCAGACCAAACCGTAGTTCAGGGGTGAAATATCATTGGATGGTCGTACCTTTTAAGAGGTTGCCTACGTATCCCGAAGGAATCAGACCAAACCGTAGTTCAGGGGTGGGATACATGTCTGTTGTTTTTCTTTTCCAAAGATGTGGAAGATTTTTTTTTTGTTTTTTGTTTCAAAGATGTGAAAGATGTTTTTGTTTTTGATTTTTTTGTCTTTTTTTTTTGTTGAAAGCTGTAAAGCATGTGTGTGATATAATTGGGTGTGCAAGCGTGTATGAATGCACTGCAAGATATGATTGGATAGTCAAATCCATGAACCCTAGGTTTGCACCCATTGGAAAATGTCCAAGAGATACCGTCTTGTGTAGTGTCCAATTGGACAAATTCTGAGTGCTGAGGCGTCAGCGACGTTTTCTGAGCTGTGTCGATTGAGCGACTTATTTCCAAAGGCCCCAGGTTTAAACCTGTGGGGAAACGACCAAATAACAGATACTGCTGGGGATGATTTTGAATGCTGAGTCGTCAGCGGCGTTTTCTGAGTTGTGTCGGTTGAGCGGTTCATTTTCAGAGGCCTCAAGTTTATACCTGTGGGGAAACGACTGAATAAATGATGTCTGGGAATGATTCTGAGTGCTGAGTCGTCAGCGACGTTTTCTGAGCTGTGTCAGTTGAGCAATTGATTTCCAGAGGCCTCAGGTTTATACTTATGGGGAAACGATCGAATAACTGGTACTGCTACTTGTGTGGTGTCCGATTGGACAAACTTTACTAGGGATAGAGTACACAACCATTGGTAATGCTTCTCTCGAGATATAGCGTGTGGAGTCTCATGGGGATTCTGTTGGAGATGATGGAAGTGCTGAGGCGTCAGCGACATTTTCTTAGCATGTTGGATGTCAGGCCCTTGATGACGCTTTATTTCGCAGCTCAGACGAGACTTGGAAGGTGATTGTTGATATAATGTAGTGTCCTCGATCCAAGGAGGGTACCTGCAGAAGATTAGCTTTTGCAAGGGTTTGGTGCAGCAGATATTGAAATGCAAGCTCACACAAACAGAGAAACTATGCAAAAATTTCAATCAAAGTGAGACTCCAGATTTGGAGTGTGTGTTCCCCATTCCTTAAACATGCACAAATAAGTCATGATGAGGCAAGGGTGATGGATATATGATGTTGTTTGAAGGGATTAAAATGTGGTTGGGGGATAGCTTTGTAAGTTTAGGAGTGTAGGTATTGCTAGAGACCTTAGGATAAAGGTGGGTGAAATTTTGGTCCTTGAGGTCACTTGACCAATATAGGCATCCAGATTGAATTTCAATCTCTCATTTGGTGGGTCAACCTTCTTAGACCTTGGAAGGGATCCTGGTTCAATGGTGTCTCGGAATGGATTCCTAACTCACTGCAAATTCACTATCTGGCTGTGTTTCCACATGGAAAAGTCCCACAGCCCACTTCTGTCACATGTTGGGAGATGGCCTCCTCGCTCCTTTTTTGTGGTGAAAAACCATGATCTAAGATCAACGGTGTGAAGATCTGAACTTATGTCCTCTTTGTAAGAAGGAAGCATAGTGATATCAAAGAGAACAATTGTTTTATGAAGATTGGAGGCGTGCAGCCCCTTGCTTGTGTATGACAAGTCAAATGTGTGATGATATATCATTGTGTGATGATCGGAGGGATACAACACTAAGCTCGCATCTTCTGATAAGACGAACTCATGATGATCATGAAGGTCAGAAAGGTGCAGCCCCTTGCTTATGTACAACAAGTCGAACATGTGATAAAATCCCAAACTCAAAGATCAAGAGGGTGTAGCCCCATGTTTGTGCCCTATAATAGGATAGGTGTTTAAAGATCATGTCTTTGGAGATCGAATGGGTACAGCCCCACACTTGTGTCTTGACAGTGATGAACCAACTATGCCATCGGTGAGAAAAATCCCGAATCTGAAAAAGGGGTGCAACCCCTTGCTTGTTCTTTGGCCATGATAGAGACAATGATCATTGATCAAATGGTTGAAGCCCCGGTAGACTCAATTGAGAAGTTGTGATGGTGACTCGAGTTTGGTTTTTGGTGAGAAGACTCAGAAGACGTATGTTGAGATTGACGGACATGCCCTAGGGAGACTCGATTTAGTGAGTTTAGGTAAGATAAATAACAAAAAGCCCCAGGGAGACACAATGAAAGAATGGACAAAAAGAGTATGCTTAAAGAAATAAAGAGACGACTCTAAGAGGACACGAGGACCTTGAGTTCACTATATAGGTGAACATCCCTTAATTGGTGGGTTATAGACCCTTTTTGGCATTTATTATATTTTAATGTATTTTTTCAATCAGCCTGACTCGAATCATGTTATAACCGATTGAAACAAAGCTGTTGATGGCAACTGGACCTGGGCGGAATGGTCAAGTGTTTAGGTTTGGATGTGAGATTGAGTTTTTGATTGAGGGCTTGGCCTTTGTGGTTGGCTAGCAGCTTGGCCTTGATGATTGGCTGTTTGGTTTTGCTCGAGAGAGGGCCCTAATTTGTTGAGAGAGGGAGAAAGAAAGAGATTGAGGGAGATAGAGAAAGATTGCTCATGAGGGGCTCCTTTTTTTTTGCATAGGCTGCCCTTCGGGATTCAGCTTACGGAGTCCTCTCAACTTTTGTTTTTAAGCATATGGAATAGAATGGAAAAAGAAGAAAGAAATTTTTCTCTCTCATTATGGAGCGGGTGTATGATCACTCTTGGTTAGTGTATGGGTAGAGCAACCCTTGCTTTGGAGGGCGCAAACTCAAGAAGATGACCTCTCCAGCAAGCGAGTGTTGGAAGGGTGTTTTGGTGTTGGCAAGGCCTATGGGTTGTGTATGGTAAATGGGTGTGGCCTTTGAGCGAGGCTTGGGACTTGGATGAAGTTTAATGTATGTGTGGCTTTTGAGTAAGGCTCGAGACTTGGATAGGGTTTAGTGTTTCCGGTTTTGGGGTGTGGTGACAGCCCAGTGTGCCGGTAACAGCTCAATCGCAATGGGTCGAAGATGATTTTTGTCAAGTCACTCGACTTACTTTACGTATATTTATGTGTTTAAATGTTTGCAGGCCCATGACTTCGAAATGATTGATCATTGACTCGTGTAATATTTATCATGTTTTTTAGTGAGTCAATTCATCATTTGGGAAGACTTGACATCCAAAGGATACCCAGCGATAAGCTAGACTGAAGGGTCACAAAATCACACAAGGATTTAACCTGGACTCGATATCCTAGACAGACTCGAAAGGTTCAATTTAAAGACTCAATTGACTTGAGAACAAAAGATTATATAAAAGACGTGTGAACATACTCCACAAGAAATATTAACACTACAAGCAAAAGGGGATATGTTCTTTGGGGTCTATCACTCCCAACCATTGTTCACTAATTCCTGGGATCTCAGTCATCACTTTCAGAAGAGGCTTCTTCGATAACTATATCATCATCGACAATGTGATCGTAGGTCTCGTGATCTCGATCGCTCATATCAAAATGATCAGAGCTTCTTGAATGAGCCTATATGAATTTGGCCTGAATTTCTTCATCGATACGAAACCCAATGTCAAGGATGGCAGAGAAGTCGGCATATGACAAGTACCGCATTCGTTCATAGAAAATAGGCTGAAGATTATTTAAAAGGATGCGCGATTGCTCTATCGGGTCAGGTCTTTCAAGAGCTTACGCCACTTTCTTCTTCCATCTTTCGGCGAAGTCAGCGAAAGTTTCATTTTCCTGTTAGGTGCATGACTCAAGGTCTTGCTTATTCTTTCCCCAATTGCTGTTGTCTTTGTACCTCTTATGAAACCCATAAACGAGCTTGTCCCAGGTAGCAATTGTGGTGCTATCAACTTACATCAACCACTGTTTCACAGCCCCAATCAGAGTCAAGTGAAAATTGGAAGTCATTGCTTTAAAGCTTGTACCTTTTTGCTGCATAGCATGAGCATAAGATCTCAAATATGTAATATAGGGCAACCTGTCCCATCGAATTTCTCAATATCAGACATTTTAAATTTTGGTTGCAGGATAGCAGCAGGCTGCAGTGTCATTGCTCGTTCCCCTTTCCTTTGCCATATCCATTGCTACTCCCCTCCTTCTTTTGGTCTCCAGATTTATCCTTTTTTTTTTTTTTTTTTTCTATTTCTGGGTCCCTGAGGGTTTCTGATCCTCTATTGCCTGTTTTGCCAGGGTCTTCTCGACGTTCCCAATATTTTGAGCACCAGTATACATCTCCGCATTAGTAGTAGGTGGTTACATACCGATTTCAGATAAGAGCTTGGCAGATCGGCATCTGGCATGGAAGAAGGCAATTATTGTTTTGTCAGGGACGTTTAGCAATTTTTCAGCGACACACTTGAATCTGTCCAAATAACTCTCCAGGGACTCTCCAGGTCGCTGTTTGATTCCACAAAGATCAGATTCCTTTTTAGGGAGGTCGCCTACTGATGAGTATTTCTTCAGAAAAGCCTTCTTCAAGTAGTACCAATCTCTGATAGAGCCTTCTTCAAGCTCTTTGAACCAATTGAGGATGACCTCCTCGAACGTGCTGACAAATACCACACACCATAGGTCTAGATCTCTGGTGCATACTCCCATTTTCGCTTTGAAGCTCGACACATGGCTCCTGGCATTTGTGTTTCCTGCGTAGCTCTTCAGGGATGGTAGCTTTAGGCGGTGATTTTGAGGAGTATCCCTGATCCTTCTGCAGAATGTTGCTGTCACATTTCTTGATAGCTTGCCCTCTTTTCCTCTTTTGAGGGCCTCCAGTCTTTCCTTCATTTGGCGCAGTACCTCGTCTTTCAAGTCGTTACTTTTGTCCTTCTTTTTAGGTCTGCGATCGTGGTCGTCGATCTTGGAGTATTTGTGTAATGATGCGTTGCTGCTGGAGGTATTGCGCTGGATCGACTTGCGTTTCGACCTGTAGCTGCGGTCTTCTTCGATTCCCCGAGGTCGCTCTTCATCGCGATGGATTCGGGAGGATCTGTAAGATTTGGCTGGACTGGGATCTCGAGCTCTGGTTCCCATCCTTGAGTGTACGCTGCCCCTAGGTCGTTCTCTGTCTGGGGTTCCCAAGCGATCCTTGACGCTCAGCCTTTGGTTTTCTTCCACTCTCCGCCCAAGTTGACTTTTAGCACTCTTCCTAGGGGTGTCAGTCCTAGACCCCCCGTGGTGACTGTCAGCCCGCAGACCCCTGACCTTCTTCCTGCCAGGTCGTCCATCGTAGTGGTCGGCTAGGCGAGGATTGGAGCTCGGGGTTGGTAGCTGAGTTGTTTGGGCGGCTAGTTTTCGAGATACCTCGTATTCGCGTATCTCCGGCTCTCTCTGTTTCTTTAAGAAAGCTTTCTCCTTCCTTATGTGCTCCAGCTCGGTGAGATTGTTAAGAATATGCCTGTAAAACAGCTGATATATATATGCATATTCCAACACAGTGATTTGCTTGTTTCCATTACAACGCATGTTTCACAAGTGGCTAAAAGGGCTACGTACCGGTTAGTGTGGCTGCTTGATGAAACAATGAATAGGTCATTAGACTAGGAAGTCTTTGTACATATCTGAGTCTTTGTCCTACCAAAGTGATGACAAACTTTCATATGGATTAGCTCTTCATGCGCCCGCAGACATGCCCATCAGCAATGCCTCACCAGCAGACATTTCTACCAGCCATGTCTCATTAGCTATCTCTACACTAGCAGTATTATATTGGCAGATCCAAGTATAAGCCATGCTCTTCATCAGACAACTGCAGATAAGCTGATTATTCACAAGAGGAACATCGGTCGTTGCTTAATGCTACACATCAAAATAGATCCGTTACAAGATCTTTCTAACAGTTCAAGATACGCATCGATGTTTGTGCTTTGACTGTTATTCAGAAGACATTTCCTCTTTCGTGTATTGGTCCCAGTCTCCAAGGCTACATTCCTTAAAAGGCCAAACACAGTGCGCTACATCCCAGGCATATGTGACAAGTCAAAATTCTGTTAGCCTGATTCACGGACCAACTTCAAGACAAAAGCTTAACGGAAGGTCTTTGCCAACAGTTTGAACAACGCATTCTGATGTATTAATGATTCAGATTTCCAACGGGCAGATACTCATCAAAGCTCCAACGACTCCTTCATCGTCTCCAGTCTATATAAGAAGACTCTCATTTCTCACATTCAGAGTATGCACGAGAAAGGTGTTGGTGGTTGAAATTGTTCTTTGTTCTTTCAATCTGAAACCACACCCTAAAGTGAGAAAACACAAGTGTAAGAACAAACACTTTATGGGAGAGAAAAACAGAAATTCCAAAGGCTAAGAAGTCTTGCTTGATCAAAAACTCTGTTTTTGATTTGAGTTCTTTCTTCCTTTGAAAGACTCAGTCTCCTCAGTTGCTGCACTACAAATCCACAGCTAGAGACCAAGCATCCTGCAAGTCGTTGAAGACTGATCAAGCTTGAAGATGTTCGATGAAGAACCAGAGCATAATAATCCATCTTGCATTCATATCGGCAGACTTATATTACATTATAAGGGCTGTCGATTGTGCAAACAATTATCATCACTTTTGGCCGAGTGCTTAGCACTCAGTTGTTCAAATACCAGTTATTTGAACAACACCTAATATTCTCTTCTCACCTCCGCCTCCACTTTACTCAAACAAGAACCTTCCCCAAGGTACTTGGCGAGAGTTAAAGGATGGAGGTTAGTTATAAGTCTTCCCGGCATCCCTCTTTGACTTTCCTTCTACCCCGGGGAGATTGCTAGGTTAGAGAGTCTAGGTTGATGTACTAAGCATATTTGTCTTTGAGCAAACCTCTGCTGAATTTTAATATAAATCATAATCTATTACATTCAGCCTTTACTTATCTTTCCTGTAATATTTGATATATATTTTGTGCAATCGGGTTGTGGAAAGTAATTGATGCATCTAATACAAGATTTTAGTTGACTGTTATGATGAACTTGTACGCATTTACTTACAGTTGCTTCAATCTTGTCTGCTATACTTATGCTGCTTATTCTTCCGCTGCTTAAACTCTTACGTACCAGCTAAGTATAACAATATCTTCCTATCGGCTATTCTTCAAGTCTGCCGATATTGTGAAGATGACCTTTTCATGTTAATTATTTCATCCATGTTTCTCAAACTTACAATTTTAAAATAGGATGAAATGTTGTTTTTTTAATAAAGGTAATCTAGGCTATTCACCCCCCTCTAGCCTATATTCTGAGCATATCACCATGGACCTAACAATTGGTATCAGAGTTAGTACTCTGTGAGTTTCATTCCAGGCTTAACAACCTGAGAGTTTAGATTCAGTTGCTCAGATTAGATGCATAATCAAAAAGAGTCATTTTCAAAATCCTTATTTTCAAAAATCTTTTTGACTGAGAGACTGGAAGCCATTTGAAAATGCTATTACAAATCTAAATTAATTTTGTTTTCAAAAACGTGTGAGAAAAGATTATTGTGGTGACTGTGTGATTACTATAAAAAATTCTTTCATATATCAGAAATATATCTTTCAATTGATACTATGAAGAAAAGTACTATAGTCAAAAAGAGTTTGACTTGCTAAGGATAATGTTCATTTTAAAAAAATAGTCTATTTTTAATCTCATGATATATCATCTAGCAAATGTGTCAATTTCATACTTGATGGATGAATTACTCTGATATACTTCTGAAAATTTGCTATCTTGAGATAAGGCTAACGATTGTCTCAATCTAACACATTTTCGAGAAAACTTCTTATGAAAGTTTAAAGCAAATGAAATAAGAAGAGCTTCAAAGGTAATTCAAGGGAAATTAGATTTATGTCATCTCTAAATCACTGTGATTATTAGCTCTTGGTCTAAGGACATCGATGATGAAATTGTTCTTCTTCAACGGAAAGCTTCTGCCTAAAAGATACACTCAATGAACTTTTGCTCAACATCAGAACAAGTCCTTCAACTACTATAAGCAGATCTGTTCAAAGGGTATAGTAAGAAAGTAACCCCAGTCATTAACTTCATGATATCTTAGGTTACACTTATAAGCTATAGTTTGAGTAATTATTCAATCATTGTGCTTAATAAGTCTCACTTGTATTACTGAATTTCTGGAGCTATTTTTAGCTCATAAATGTTGCTAATAATTTTTATGAGTATTTAAGGCAGGAACTCATATGACAAAAAGGTCAAAGATGCAACATATCTCTCCATCGGCAGACATCAACTTGGCTGCTGATTTATGAAGGACTGCTGATCACTCATGAATAAATCTCCTATGTCCTTCACTCACTCAATGTCAAATCAATATCTACTGGACTATGGTGCTGCTATATGAGAAATCTAGTGATGAGTCCAAGATGTTGATAAAGACCATCTCTCCAGCATACACAAAACAGGTCAGCTACTGCCTCATCAATGGCCTGTATCCATGTCTGCTGAATTGATCTTTAATATTGTTATCAGACATGCTGCATAAATAAAGTCTTGTCATACTGTGCTTATATTGATATATCAGTATGCTTGTATGATTTGCTTTATGTAAATGGTTTTCAAAAACTTATCAGCAATTTCCATAATGGCTGATCTAAAATGTTTTCAAACCTTCTAGTTGGTTGAATTTCCATATCGGCCAACATACACTTCATAAGTTCAGTTATATGTGCTGACTTATAGAAGTAAAACCTTTAAATGACTTGTCTTCTTCCTAAGTCTATTAAAGGTGGAGGCATGCTGTACGAAGATTGACTACTTCGTTTAAAGTAAAGACTGTTCTCAAAAGCTTTGAAAAATAACAAGTCTGTTTAATAAAACAAAAATACTTTCGCTTTCAAAATCTTTTCCAAGAATATTGAAAAAGTTGAGACATCACATTTTACAGTCTGACTCTGCAAAGGCATGTAAAAAGGACAATTCTACAGTAAATCTCTATTATTATAAGTCCTTTAGTCTAGCCTCCGTGAGTATAAGTAGAGCCCTTCCCTCATTCAAACTCTACTATAAAGAAACTCACAAACTGCTTACAGATTATACTAGATGCTAAACATTGATTCAAATTTTTTTCTCAAAATGTTACTAAGTACAAATCCTAGAAATCGATCAAGTCAACACTTCAACAACTTGGTATGACTCTCTCATATTCTTTCAAAGTTGTTTTGGTTTATTTCTGTTACTTATGATGAGTTGATTTAAAATTCTCAAAGATGCATTCTCAAAATCTAAGGTCCTCATAACTGTGAATTTTTTTTTGACACAGTTATAATATCTGAGAGAAATTTCATTAACTCATTTGTTTTAGAAATCATTCATTATTAATTTTCAATCTTATGCCTTGAAATTAGTTGATAAAAGAATTTTCTTTTGTCTTGTCTGATAATCTTAAAAGTTTGTAGGCAAGAGATGAACTGTATGCTACAGACCTTTGATTATCAGAACACTTAAGAATGTCTTTAATCAGTTATATTAAAAGGTAAGATAGAAGATTATTAATCTATGTTCTTAAAAGTGATTTCACTCCATTTCTAACGTTTGGTTATTAATCTTATTGATACACTGAAATGATTTCAGATGAATCACTATGAAAATCACTTAGCATGTACCTATCCGACCATCGCAACTCTGCATGTATACATGAGCATCTCAGAGAAGATCCCAGATAAGATTTATCAAATGTTCGGAAAGCGTCTGATAAGTCGTTGTGTCAAACAACTCGTCTGGTTATATGTAAGTATACCAGCCATCACCCCAAAGATGACTGATGCAGATAATTCAGCTCGACTGGATTAGGTAGCTAATAAAGTGTTGATAAGGATGACAAGCTGCTAACCACTACCATCCATCCCTGTGCATATCAAAGGGGATTCATGGCCAAAGCAGTATATCCTTGACGGCTATCACCCTAAGGTTATTTCAGAATAACCTATAGGTGTGAACGTGTTCTTCCTTCCCCCAGAGTTGGAGGAGATCAAAAACGGACACAACCATCTTGATCCATTCCGAACTCCATGACTAATGACCTCTCAATATGTTCTCTTGACTAAGATATCTAGGATAAAACTTTGTAACAAATTTTCTATTCAAAATTGAATCATTGTCTATCTTTATCCTGTAATTAACAGTATAGTCAAATTCTAGTTGTATTGATCTTGTAATCAGCTGATCCCTAATGAGAATTGTTCAAAACTATCTGGATTATTGAATACAAGTTCTACAACTTTCCTTCATGTCTATCTACTTGTCTGAATTCTTCTGATAGCATGAATTGATGTGTTTTGACTGTGTTGATCTAATATACTATTCTTCGTCATCATAGTATCTGCATCATCCTGATGATTGGAGAAATTGACCTCAAAGAGACGATCACACAATTCTTACACAAACTCTGATGAAACCCCATCAGCAAACCCGTCCTATAAAATCTGCTATATTGAGTTCTGGTCTATTACTGAAGAGGTCAACTCTTTTCTTTAACCATTCTGATAATTGCCTTTCTGAATTAGATCACCTCACCCTAATCAAATTCAAAGTCTGCTGAACGCTCTAACTGTTCAATATAGGTAGACTGCAGTGACTTAAAGGATGACTTAATATGTCTATATCCCACCTTCAAGTAAAGGAAACTGCATATTCATTACTCAATCTCTAACCCTACTGTTCAATCTACAAGATTACTAGTAAATCTACTTCGAATCAAATTGCCTGATGTGTTAACTTAAAGACTGCTGAAAGCTTTTGAGCTTACAAAATTTTATCTTAAAAACAAATGCATATACTTTCTTTTAAACCACTCAACAGCAATTTGTATTCTCAGTCTTGACAACTACAAAATCTTATATGACCATTGAGATTACAGTAATAAAAGGCAAGGTTAGTTGTTCTTCATAATGACGGACTTACAATTGGTATATCTATACATAACAATTGTTATCATTTTGACTAACAACTAATTAGCTAGAAATTTTCGTAACTTGACCTATCACATGCTTTACTGTCAAAAGATTGAGGGTAAAATTTTCATAACTTGACCTATCTCAGGAAATAGCTAGAAATTTTAGGATCCATAGGAAGACTGACGTTTCCAAAGAAAACTAGTCTTTCCTCAGGAGTGAATGGCTGATATAACCCCTGTTGTATATATTGTATGCCTCACTCTCGTCAGACATCAAAGAACAGGTTAATATAGAAAGTACACTTCAGCAGAATCCTTTCTCTGCTAAGGAACAATATGACCTGTTGCAAAGAAAGAAGCTCGGACATCACTTCAGGTACGTATCCAATATCCCACTTGTCTATCTTCTCTCATCAGATATTCAATTTATTTTATTAAGTAGAACTATGTTTCTCATAAAAATATATGCCTTTCTACTATTTTCGTAAACATCTACCTAAGACACTTCGCTAATGTTCTAGATTTAAATATCTTTTCTAATAGCAATGATTGTCCTATTTATGTGTGGATATATGATTAATTTTGAGATTAAAATTACTAAATCTATCAATATCCCCTAAAATATTAGTCAAACATTTCTCAAGGTAAATACCAGACAACCATCTTTGTCAGTAATTCTCACATCGGTAGATACTCAACTCTGACTGATGATAAAATCCTAAATCCTTGAAGTCCCAACCAATTATCCATATTTCTATAAATAAAATTTCAATTGGTAAAGGACTTAACCTAAATTCAATGCATATTGTTCTTCAAAGCTAATCACTATAAGTATATCCAATCCATTGCTCTTCAAATATCTTTCTAACAATTGATTTCTAACAATTGGTATCTGACAAATTTCTATAAAGAAAATACTATTACGATACTCGAAACGGCTGATAGGTCAAGACAAATATTACAAACTTCAACTCAGCCTGTATAACCATTCTTGTCCTTTCTTGGTGAGTCAATCCTTTTGATTAAATATTATTGTAAACCTCTCGTTTAAACGATCAATAACTGCCTATATCATAGCCATACTTACTCTGCACATCTACTTAATCATTAATTACAGTGCATCATTGCTATGACATTGAATACATTCAGTCTCTCAAGCCACCATTATGTCTTATCAAATTCCTTCACCCGAGGAATTGATATCAGACTCTTCACATCCTCAATATCCCTTAAAAATTGGTATCAGTCTCTTTAAAATCCCTCTTAAATCTTCATCTTCCACTACTTTAACATTTCTATTCCATTAGATACTCATCTTCTAACATAATGAGTAACACAAATTCGTCAAGACCCACACGTCGTCCTATCTCTCACGACGAATGGCTAACTCTTGTGATGAACATTTTGGAATCACAACCTCAAATGATTTGAAGACCTCGTCGAATCAGTCGTCGGCTGAGAAATCGTCTACAAGACCCCAGGAATGATGTTTCAAACTTCATCCCCTGGACTCCTTCAAGAAATCTTGTATCAACGGCAGAGCCTGATTCTCTCCCTGAACCTTCTTCTATTTCCTCAAATGTTCAACTCGAGCAATCAAAAACTCAGGAGGAGCATCAGCTCGCGAATGCAAATTCCACACAAAACTCAGCAGTTAACTTTCCCAACAACTAGGACAGTAGACCTACTTCCCTAAATCTGCTTAGTTAAGAAATCACGCGTGTATATTGTTTTGCTGATGAAACATCTCTGATATCTCCTTGTTATCCATATAATATACTCCTATTGCGTTTCATCATTATAACTGATCTTTTCTACCTTAATTGCTTCTACTTATCTTAACTTGTCTTACTTCTTAATCATTCATGCTTGCCATCAATATTCATAATGTATGTGTATACCTTTGCTTATGACCGTTAAATATGTATATCTTATACATTCTGAGTCTTATATAAAGGAAACAATATTCTGGACTTAACAATTGTCCTATGCATTAAAGAAGAAATATGTCCTATATATTACTTTTAGATGTATGACTCGTACATCCAATCAATTTTGACATATTAAAATCTCAATAACATTGTCCAATCAAAACAAAAGAGTACTTTAAATATACCAGGAGGAAAGTACACCCCAGTAGGTATATCTTATAACATCATACATTATAGGTATTACAAAATAAAATTATTTAGGTGCACATATTCATAACACGTGACATATCTCTTAAAAAGACGTCTGATTGCTTTAACCGTCAAAAACTTTACAAGAGACAACTCCACATCCATAATACTGAAAAGGCATATACATCAATGTCTTTATATTGTTTAAAGAGAAACTGTTTAGCACTATTCCTAAAACTCTCTGATCCACTCCTTAAAACTTCTAAATTGATCATTAAGAAGGAGAAACATACACTTCGACATCTACAACATTAAAGTCCTTCTCTCCTGCTTGTGTACTTTAACACATATTTTGTTTGCAACATTAAAGGAGGAGCGTTTCATCATTTCACAAGTTTAAATACTTTCATTAAACTCATCCGATAACAATAAAAGCAACATCTCTGCATCTTTCTCAAATTTCTCAAAGTCAAACTGTTCTTCAAAGCTCATTTGTGTAAAATCTCTTTACAAGCAATGGAACAAAATACTCTAGTCACAATTTGCATGAATACTTCACTCCCTACTTTTGATATATATATATATATATCTATATATATATATATATCTTATACATCATAGCTATGCACTATACTATACTCGCATACTTAAGGAGGAGTGCTCTTAGCTTTCGCCTGTGACCATTCAGGAGGAGAGTATACACTAAGGAGAAGAATGCCTTGACACCAACATTGAATCTTCTACCAACATTACTTCCTCTACAACCATTAAATCTTCTACAAGTCATAACTGCGATTCATAGCTTATGAATTGACCTATTAAGTCCTTATGACTTGTCCTATTCCAACTAAGGAGGAGGGTTTGTATACCAAAGTCGACATATCCATTCAAGAAAAACTTAGCTTGTGACCATTAAGAAGGAGAGTTTATGTGCAAAATTGACATATACATACAGAAAAGTAGCTAATCAACATGATAGATACTTCTCATCAAGAATATAGGAGGAAAGTTGCTAATCAAGAATATAGGAGGAGAGTTTATACCGTTTAAGGAGGAGAGCTCGACATAATAGACATCGAAATATATAAGTCGACATATCTAATCAAGAATATAGGAGGAGAGTTTATACCGTTTAAGGAGGAGAGCTCGACATAATAGACATCGACATATATAAGTCGACATATACAAATAGGATCAAGTTGACAGAAACATGAAAAACATGAACAACATGACTAATCAAGTTGTCCGATCGTCAAGAGTAAATTCTTCAACAGCTATGTCTACAGCTATGTCTAAATAACTGTTCTTTTACGCTGACTTTAAAACTACCTTTGTATCTTTATCAGCATCCTTTCTTCACTGCTTTTAAAATTATCTGATGCTTAATCAACTCGATTAAGTATACTGATTCAAAACTCTTTCTTGCTCAAAATACTTCAGCTCATACACATTATATTGCAAGAAAAACATCTTTATGGCCTACTTATCAATTATATCTCATAATTGCCTAAAACTGTTTTGATTATTGCTTCGTATTTGTACCTTCATTTATCGAGTCTGTAAATACTTAGCAATAGGTGACTATACATACGCTATCGCTTGTAAGTTCAACCTAGGGCATGCCTTGATATAAAATGATTATTCATTAGTTGGCATGTTATTACTAAGGATTGAACAACTACTTTAAGAGCTGTATGTATAAGTCAATTGTAGTAATGGCCCCAAGCAAATAGGAGGAGATTGTTAGGAATATGCCTGTAAAACAGCTGATATATATGTGCATATTCCAACACAATGATTTGCTTGTTTCCATTACAACGCATGTTTCACAAGTGGCTAAAAGAGCTGCGTACCGGTTAGTGTGGCAGCTTGATGAAACAATGCATAGGTCATTAGACTAGGAAGTCTTTGTACATATCCGAGTCTTTGTCCTACCAAAGTGATGACAAACGTTCATATAGATTAGCTCTTCATGCGCCAGCAGACATGCCCATCAGCAATGTCTTACCAGCAGACATTTCTACCAGCCATGTCTCATTAGCTATCTCTACACCAGCAGTATTATATGGCAGATCCAAGTATCAGCCATGCTCTTCATCAGACAACTGCAGATAAGCTGATTATTCACAAGAGGAACATCGATCGTTGCTTAATGCTACACGTCAAAATAGATCCGTTACAAGATCTTCCTGACAGTTCAAGATACGCATCGATGTCTGTGCTTTGACTGTTATTCAGAAGACATTTCCTCTTTCGTGTATTGGTCCCAGTCTCTAAGGCTACATTCCTTAAAAGGCCAAACACAGTGCGCTACATCCCAGGCATACATGACAAGTCAAAATTCGGTCAGCCAGATTCACGGACCAACTTCAAGACAAAAGTTTAACGGAAGGTCTTTGCCCAACAGTTTGAACGACGCATTCTGATGCATTAATGATTCAGATTTCTAACGGGCAGAAACTCATTAAAGCTCCAACGAATCCTTCATCTTCTCCAGTCTATATAAGAAGACTCTCATTTCTCACATTCAAAGTATGCACGAGAAAGGTGTTGGTGGTTGAAATTGTTCTTTATTCTTTCAATCTGAAACCACACCCTAAAGTGAGAAAACATAAGTGTAAGAACAAACACTTTGTGGGAGAGAAAAATAGAAATTCCAAAGGCTAAGAAGTCCTGCTTTATCAAAAACTCTGTTTTTGATTTGAGTTATTTCTTCCTTCGAAAGACTCAGTCTCTTCAGTTGCTGCACTACAAATCCACAGTTAGAGACCAAGCATCCTGCAAGTCGTTAAAGACTGATCAAGCTTGAAGATGTCCGATGAAGAACCAGAGCATAATAATCCATCTTGCATTCATATCGGCAGACTTATACTACATTATAAGGGCTTTTGATTGTGCAAAAAGTTATCATCACTTTTGGCCGAGTGCTTAGCACTCAGTTGTTCAAATACCAGTTATTTGAACAATGCCTAATATTCTCTTCTCACCTCCGCCTCTACTTGACTCAAACAAGCACCTTCCCCAAGGTACTTGGCAAGGGTTAAAGGATGGAGGTTAGTTATAAGTCTTCCCGGCATCCCTCTTTGACTTTCCTTCTACCCCGGGGATATTGCTAGGTTAGAGAGTCTAGGTTGATGTACTAAGCATGTTTGTCTTTGAGTAAACCTCTGCTGAATTTTAATATAAATCATAATCTATTACATTCAACCTTTACTTATCTTTCCTGTAATATTTGATATATATATTTTGTGCAATTGGGTTGTGAAAAGTAATTGATGCATCTAATACAAGATTTTAGTTGACTGTTATGATGAACTTGTATGCATTTAGTTACAGTTGCTTCAATCTTGTCTGCTATACTTATGCTACTTATTCTTCCGCTGCTTAAACTCTTACATACCAGCTAAGTATAACAATATCTTCCTATCGGCTATTCTTCAAGTCTGCCGATGCACATCAGCTGATTCGACTATATTGGCTGTGCTGCTTGAATTGGGAAGATAACCTTTTCATGTTAATTATTTCGTCCATGTTTCTCAAACTTACAATTTTAAAATAGGATGAAATGTTGTTTTTTTTTTAATAAAGGTAATATAGGCTATTCACCCCCCTCCAGCCTATATTCTGAGCATATCACCATGGACCTAACAGAGATCAATCTCTTATTGTGTGAGAGGCGGCCTATCTCCTATCATGACGAGGTCATCTCTGTTTCCAGAGTCCCCGCTGTCTGAGGAGGTTGGGCTCGCTGTCTATCCCTCCTGGTTCGACTTGACCGGTCCTTTAGCGGGTTGGGTCGGCCGTTTACCAATTGTTTTTTTCCTCATTGCCCGAGCTAGTTTCTGAGCTCGGGTGTTCTGATGAAGAGGGAGACCTGATGAGGGCACTGGAGGTGACTCCTTCTCAGTTTGCTTAGGAGGATGACCAATAGGCGGAGCGGTCGTAGGCATGGCTGGGGTCGTTGCTGGAGTTGCCTGCTTGGAGACTTGCTTGGATGTTGTCATGATTGATCACAGAAAAAACTGGGTCCGAGCAACGGAACCAAACTGATCACGCAAAAAAGGTTATAGGTGAATGTCCGATCTACGTGTGTCGTCATTTAGTAGGATTCCGGCTTGCATTGCAGGGATCGCCCTTTAAATACAAGTAGCTTTGAACCTCTGATCAACAAAGAACACTGTAAGGGGGGCTGGGTTGTCCCAGCGATAACCCTCAAGCGTGAGAATTAGTAATACTTCAGAGGAGATGTCAAGCTAAGAGAATATGCTGTAAGCAATTATTTTGCATGTACCTTCTGAGGCCTGTGAGGGTTCTTATTTATAGGGAGATAAGCCATAATCCTAGAAGGTTTCGGAATGTGAGAGATATGATCAATTCTCATGTCTTTCGGATTACGTTTCCTTGTCTGCTTAGCACTGATGTATATAGAGTTGTAGCAGGACTCTTCCTAGGAGAGAGGTGATTCTATAAAGGACTCTGTTTTGACGAGCTGAGAGGGGTTACGTCAAGGTAAGCCTGATATGTATCCAGGTCGCTCGATGTTAATGTGGTCGAGGTCGACTTGGTATGTATCCAGGTCGCACTGTGGGTCCTTGTAGTTAGCGCCCTAGGAGAGTATACTGATGAAGTAAGTGATGACGTAATATGACTGCCAGGTCGTCATATTTGACAGGAGGGTATGCCACCTCGGCGCATGTTCAGCTGGTGCCTCTGATGTCGCGATGTATGCCACGTGTCAAGCTGAGGGCTGAGGCCGTTCAAAAGCTTATAAAGTTATATCTTTCTTATTTTTTGGTGAGCTATTCTATAATGATTATATCATCTACATGTATAGCTTTTCATATGATTTTCACTAGTTGATTTGTTTTCGTATTTGTATTAAACTACAAGATTTTACCTAGTGAAAGTTTCGCCATATTTGGTCAACAAGTTCTTACTTGTTGACTAAAAGTTTACATCTCTGTGTTAATTTCGTACTTCTTTAATACTTGTTTTTATTATAACGCTGCCATATATCTCTATGTGCTCTCCGATGTGTTCACTACATTAAACTCATTGGACAACTCATTTGAGTATTATTATTTTTACAAGTATTTACATTACTTTTTCTCTTAATTATTCTGGTATACCCTAGCTACAATCCTTTCACAAATGCTAGGCAAAAACACTTTTAAAAGAATGGCCTTGATTCTTGAGTGCCAGCCTCCGGCGGCAGTAGTGTCAGTGAGCATGCCCCCAATGGCTGATTTTCATAAAATAAAAAAGCAAATTTAAACAAAAATGCCAATTAACCCCCCCCCCAAAAAGTAAAAAAAAAAAAAAAAACGAAAGCAAAACAAAACAAAACAAAATTTCTATGTTGAGTCATGAGTGCCGCCTGCCAATAGCGACAGTGCTAGTGAGCACTTCTCTACTGGCGCCATTCATGATTTACACCCAAACTTTTTTTAAAACAAAGGCAAATTAAACCTTCTTTTTAGGGAAACATGGATGACACCCTGCTAGATAAATAAATAAAATTGGGTTAATTAATTCATTATTGCCACTGGTAGGTGGCAGTGAATGTCGCCCCTTACTAGTGGCACTCATGAATTTTTCAAAAAAAAAAAAAATTCTATTTTTTAAACTAATCTAAATCGTACCACAATAATTAAGGCAGAGAGAGAGAGAGAGAGAGAGAGAAAGCTGACTTTTAAAGTATGAGGGGTTTGAGTGTAAAATTTCTTTTTAAAGGCTTGAGTGGTACGTAGTTTCATCTTTTACGCAGAAAATGACAGAATTTAGTGCCACTCTAAAAGTATAGTGACAAAATGAACAAATATTAGGATTTCTACGATTGGTGTTTAGTTTATAGGAATGATCATGCGGATCCAGAACCTCTAGAGTTTGAGGTTTTTGAATATTCTAAATCTCATGCCAACACAGTAAAATTTGATGATCAATGATTCGCAACATACTTCGAAACTACGTAATTATGAACAAAAAATAAATTTTGTATATCTCAGCCATTAGATGAACAAACTTTTAGTGTGGCTAAATATTGATCGTGAACTCCACCAACTTTAGCAATACATAACTTCTAATTTTGAATATGTCTATGGTAACCTTTTCTTTTCATATGGATTCTAGCTGATACTTCGTAACCCATAAAAGGAAGTCTGTTTTATTTCCTTGATCACGATATGAATAGTGTGGTTAGGAGTCTCGAGTCTTCATGTAAAACAAAGTAGAGCTTAAGGAGGGTGCCGTGACTCCGTGAAAGCTTAAGATTGTGTTGATCCTTGTAATTATTTATTTATTATTTATTTAGGATAGTGAATATGTACCTCATCATTATTTGTAATGACCGCTACAATTGTTAGAAATGTAGTATGAAATAAATATAATTACAGAATTGAAAATGCAAAATTAAATTCGTTACAAGATTAAAGCACTACTGGAAGCTACTAACGGAACTTTGCTGATGGAACTTTGCTTATGAAGCTTTGCTGATGGAACTTTGCTTATGGAACCAAGGCCTTTGCTGGCACAGTTTCTTTGCAACAAATTTGTCCTCCACTCCGTTAGTGCTTGGAGGTTTGTTTGTGAACGGCTGTCTCCCAAGATACAGCGGAATGACCGTTACAATTGTTAGAAATACGTAGTATGAAATAAATACAATTACAGAATTGAAAATGTAAAATTAAATTCGTTACTGGTAGATCAAAGCACTACTGGAAGCTGCTAAAGGAACTTTGTTGATGGAACTTTGCTTATGAAGCTTTGCTGATGAAACTTTGCTTATGAAGCTTTGCTGATGGAACTTTGTTTATGGTACTGAGGCCTGTGCTGGGCACAGTTTCTTTGAAACAGATTTGTCCTCCACTCCGTTAGTGCTTGGAGGTTTGCTTGTGAACGTCTGTCTCCCAGGATACAACGGAACAACCGGACTAACCTTAACACTTAGGATTCTGGCGAACTGAATAGATGTTTGGACAGTATCACGAACGACTCAGGAGGCCAAAGGAAGAAGATGAACAAGATGTAAAATGCAGAAGGAGATTGCTCTGGAAAAATTTTTGTTCCTGACGTCTATTGCGTGCTCTGAGAATGTGGAAGGGACATATACGTTTTGATTTGGGTAATTAATTAATACCATTTTGATCAACTTATTAACTCACAACATTAAGGCAGACTTGATTTGGGAGTTACAAGTGTTACAACTCTGCAATCAATTGAAATTGATGACGAATTTAGAAAGAAAAAACTAATAAAACGTGGGTTGAACTAAATGGCTCAATTTGTGGCTTGAAGCTCGACGAACCCAAGATTTGCACCCCCTTATGGGCGCGCGTGAGAAAGACACTATATTATACAAGCTTACTCCTTACTAATTAAAAGAACACTTGTATATAAACTAGCCAAGTCTTTGTTAATTTTTCAATGTGGGATAAACTCACTTTCAACTCCATACTTTAAGTCTTACTATCTTATTCATCCAAACTCCAATTTGGAAAAATAAATATATTATTTCAATGTTCATACGGAGTAGAACATATTTTCACAATCATCTTTGTCATTAGACAAACAAATCTCTATCACAAGTTGCATAATTTCCTTCATATTTACACTATTTTCCAACAATGATTTTACTGATCTTTGTAACCTTTTATCCAACAAGGGTGACTAGGTTCCTCATCGTTTATAACGAATTGTTGCTTGCTTGTTGATTTTTGTTTTGTTCATCATTTTTAATTCCGTTATATTTGTTTTTCTTGTCATTATTCTGTTACAAATATTTTTCTTGCCACTATTTAATACTTGATAGTATCGTTTTTGACCTTTTCACTTCAACATTAAAAATAAAAATTTGAAAATTCAAATTAAACAAAATTCTATCTACATGTTTAAATTAAACAAAAAATAAATAAAACAATATAACAGAGAAGTAATTTTTTACGTAAAAATCATCCTTTCATAACAGATAGGATACTTAGACGACGAAGCTTGCTGAGAGCATCAACCACGGGACTGAGCAAAAGCTACCGGGCGAGCCAAGTTCTTATAATTATCATCGCTTGTGGAGTTTACAGGCTGCGGTGAGTTACATTCATATATCTACGACAGTCGAGGCCATTCCTTCCTTCTTTGCACAAGCGAGCAAAGAGTCCAAGTGGATAATGTCCGTGGTAGTTTATGAAGTCGAACAAGGCGAAGGCACAATCTGTTTTAAGGTCGTTTAGCTCCCTTGCGTGAGGGCAAGCCAATCGCTTAAAGCCCGTGCAACACAAATTTGCCGAGTAGTTAGGTCCTTTGCACACATTCGTGATGATTGTGTAGTCTTCCTTTTCAAAGTCCACCGGGCACGCTGCATATTACTCAGACATCGTTAGTCGATCAACGATTCAATCGTTACACAACCTTGTAATAATTCACTTCGATCCCAATTACTGAACTTCCCATAAATACACATTGAAAATGAGAAGAAGTAGCTTAATTTAAAGCAACAAAGAGACTAATTTACTATTAGGCAAAACACATAATCGGGCCACTGTACTTTGGGGAATGTTGTAATTCGGCTACTGATTGTTTGAAAATATTATTTGGGCCACCGTACTTCAGTTATCTTGCAAGCGAGCCCACCAGCACGTGAATTTTAAATAAAATTCCTATTTTACCTCTATTTTTATTAAGGGAGATAAGGACAAAGACATGGGTAAAATAGAGATTTCATTTAAAATTATCGTTCTGGTGGGCTCGCTTGCAAGATAACTGAAGTACGGTGGCCCAAATAACATTTTCAAACAATCAGTGGCCGAATTGCAACATTCCCCAAAATATAGTGGCCAGATTGTGTGTTTTGCCTTCCTATTACAGCAATGCTACCCTTTACATGCTTTTTAAGTCGATACAAAAAGCTCCTAGGAAAGATAATTGATAATGAACATTATAAATTTTGTTAGCTTGAAAATTATTCCTGCAAGATTTACCACTAAGGCTCCATTTATTTCAAAGAAAATTATTTCCAAAAAAAACACTTTCCAAGATTTTCTAGTGTTCGGTGGTTTCAAAGAAAATGATTTCCGGCACAGTTAAGATTTTCTTCTTCTCTAAAGCATGCTTGGCATGGTTAAGATTTTTCAAATTTTCTTTTCTAGATCCCACATTTTCTCGGGAAAGAAACAGAGAGGAAGAAGGAACTAACGGTCTAGTTCTTCATTCTGAAGAAGGGAACGACCCGTCAACGAATGAGAATCAAGAACATCATCTGCACATAAACAAAAAACACACAAAAATCAGTACATTCAATTCAACGATATGAATAATGAGTCTATGGATAAGGGGAATTTGAGTACTGGAAATGACGTAGGAAGAAACAGAGTAGGCGAGGAGGAAGACGGAGGAGGAGAAGAAGAGAATCAAATGCAGGGTTCGAGAGGAAGCCATTTTTTTTGTTCTCTTCTTCTTCAGTCGGATCAATTTGTTGGGGACTTTTCTCTTTCAATTTTTTTTTTCTTTTTTGCTGTATTTTTTTTGTCGTGTTTTTCTCGAAAAATAAACAGAGGCCAGAGTAGGCAGAGAGGAGGGAGAGAGCTGGAAGCTAGAGTAGGCAGAGAGGAGGGAGAGAGCGGGAAGCGGAGAAAAGAGTGGAGAGGAATATGTCTGTTATTGGTAGTTATACATCTTTTGGTTACGAGTGATGAAAGGGATCCATTTTCTTCGAAAGACATCAGGTTAGAAATCACGTTAATTAGCTCGTTGCGGTGCTCCAAAATTAACGAGATTTTGGGCTAGCGTGAATTATTCTCTTTTCTAAAAAATATTTAATGGTTTATATCATTACATTATTACTTGAGGTGGTGCTCCAAAACTAACGAAATTTTGTGAAACAATTTAGGTGGAGACCACTAAGTTGCAACAACGATTCAAAATCCCAATGGTTGAGAAGACATGAGGATACTTCACCATTTTTATTATCCAAACAAGAATTAATTTTAGTTGGCATGTTTTAGTTGGTCAGAACATTATTAAGTGGTAGGACTCACAAATTTTAGTACACGCTTTAAGTGTACGTAGCATTACTCGTATTCCACCAATTTCATTTCATTGTGAAACAATTAGGCAGACACTTGAGCTGCAACAAAGGGTCAAAAACCTAAGAGCATGTTTGGTGTTTTGAATCTCATAACAGCTTTTCCAATCATCAATCTAGTAAAAAAATACTAGACACGTAGATTTAATAGATTTTCCTAAAAAAAAAAAATCTTTTCCAATACAAACCTCTTATGCTAAGGTGGAGATGAGGTGACATTTAGTTGAAAAGTATGGAGTAATTTTAATTTTTTGTTTTTCGTAATGTTCTAAAAGGAGTCTTGTATTGGAACATGTTTAGAAAGATGACTATCTATCTTTTAAATTTTAAAAAACTAGATGATAACATTGAAGATGCTCTCATTGTGGAGTGGAAATTTTATTTCCATATCTTATCATATTGATGTTTGGATCCTCTCTATTAGAAATATTTATTAGTAATAAAAAAACCCTTATTATGCAAGCATCTGAAACGCATTGGACTCTATGATTATTGCGGTATATATCAAATAGAGCCTTATAACTCGACCAAACATCCTATATGGCCTTTGACTAAAAATAATTTCAAACTTCCTAAAATACCCTCAAGGCCCTCTTGTGTCTCTTCCTCTGACATTCATCCCCTCCGTCTCTTCCTCTCTTTCAGCGCCCTCCCCCTTGTCTTCTCCGTCTCCGACACCATTCTCTTTCGTCTCCAACCACAACGTCTCCAATGGTGTTGACGCCTCCGTCTTCGTCTTTGCTTGAGGTACATCTCTGTCACACCCCCATTTGAGCTCCTAAGTGGAACCCCAAATGGAGACGTGAAACACATACATCATAATTAACATGCACCCGTATAAGCGAGTTAAACCAACTCGACACAAACACAAGATAATTAAACGGCCACAACCTGCCGTTATTACAATAGTACGGAGCTATACAAGCTCACAAAACACAACTATAAACAACAACCTCAACGAGCTAACGAGCTCGGAGTCAACTGAGATAAACAAAGTCACACAGGTACATGTCATACATACAATGCCATGACACCACGTGTCGGCAGAAAAGGAAGTAACAAGTAACAATATACACATCATGTTACTACTACCCAAAATAGAGTTTACATAACTCTATCATCCATCGTCCTCATCGAGTACATATGTACAATGAACAAAAGTAACTACCCCAAAAGTTCACCACGTGCACCCACGTACTGTACCGGCCTTACCGATCAGAACCTCCCGGGTTCCAGCGATCTAAGGAAAAACAAAAGAAAAGGATGGGGTGAGTCAAAGACTCAGTACGTTACTACCATGCAACTACATGACATGCTGGCATACTGAGCTGTATAACAGTAAATCATACTGCATAATAAACAATAATAGCATGCTTCTGTACCACCGTAACACATATTCATCTGTATATGAACAACTTGATAAACACCTTTAAAAGGATACGGTGTCGAGGTACACCTCTGACAATATCCAACCTTATCACCTCTTCTGTATCATGCGCTCGAGCAATAACTGAATAACTGTCTCTTTTGTAGTGCGCGCGCGAATAACAATCGTTTCCCCCAGTCCCGTACGACCTGAGTTTACGACGTCTGGCAAACACTTCGGCTAGCAAGAAGTGTGCCTCCCCTACTGGGGCCAACAGCGGGGCGTAGGCCGAGCATATGGACAAACCACAGTTAACACTAGCCCCTGCCCTCGTGAGTCACCGGTGGTCTATACACCCCCTAAACTGGTTTATCAGCTGGTTACGACTTATTGAACATTGACACTTGTCACAATATTATTTTACAACTAACTGGTTCACAAGTATCAATTATTGATTTACACGTAATAACCACTAAATTGGATAAACCCATAACTGGCTCGCAATTACATGTCAAACACGTTATCACATTTAACTTATTTCGGTAGAGGTACTTCTACCCAAAATAACTTTTAATAATCGTAGGAATTAATCCCAATTTTCCAACATAATCAAATTGTATCAACAATAGACTCCGTGGAGTCAACTCATGACAATTCTAAATATCAGTAAATTAGCCCGTTTTCGTAGTACGTCAATTTAATTATCACATTAAGCTACTTAAACAAGTAGAACCATTATTTAAATAATCTAAACTAATTAAAATTATACATGCATGAAACATATATATTTCACTACAAGTAACTAGTTTACTAGCAAGGATCATACTAAAATTAAAATGAAACAATTTTATATTACGAGCTAAAAATAGTAACTTACAAATATCGCAAAATCACCGATTAAAACGTGAAATCTTCCGAAAATATTGATCTACTAGGTAAGCACGTCGATCCTACGATCTCCGTTTGTCAAAAGCTCAAAGAAACAAAAACCAAATTGATCGCGTACGAAGAAAATAAGTCACACGGTTTAGTACGAGAGGAGAGAGATGACGGGAGGATTTGATAAGTTTGCTGGGTGTTAAAGTGAAGTAAAATATTCAATCTCATCCTAATATAATGCCTTACGGTCAACTAAGTCAAACAAGGTTGCTAGCACATTTTAATTGGACAAATTGAGGCGGTTACTAATTAAAAAAATATTAATATTAATCAACTTTCTTTATTCTTAATTAATCACTATTAAAACTAATTAAATTTAATTGGATCTAATTATATTTTATCAACACTAATTATAATTAATTAATAAATTTAAAAACATCAAAGTAAAGCATATAACACATTAAATGTCACGAAATGCAAATGACGTGCAAGTAATACGAGTACGAAACTCTCGGGTGTTACACCCTCTCCCCCTAAAAAGAATTTAGTCCCTAAATTCTCTTACCGAAGTCATCAAATAGATGGGGGTATTTCTCACGCATTTCGTGCTCGGTTTCCCACGTGGCTTCCTCGATCTCATGATTACGCCACAAGATCTTCACAAGAGGAATCCGCTTGGTTCGTAGAACTTGCTCTTTCGTGTCAAGAATTTGAACTGGTTGCTCAACATACGACAAATCAGGCTGGAATGAAATTGTTTCATACCCCAGCACATGAGACTCATCTGGCATGTATTTGCATAGCATCGACACATGAAACACGTCGTGAATCTTTGACAATGATAGTGATAAAGCAACCCTATAGGCCAATTTTCCAACTCTCTCAAGAATCTCAAATGGCCCAATATAACGAGTAAGTTTTCATTTCTTCCCGAACCATTTAGTACCCTTCCGAGGTGATACTTTCAGAAATACAAAGTCTCTAACCTGAAATTCAAGGTCTCTCCGTCGGTTGTCTGCATAACTCTTTTGTCGACTCTGAGCTGTAAGTAATCTCTCCTGGATTATCTTCACACTTTCAGTCGACTGTTGTACCATCTCTGGACCCCAAAGCTTGGCCCAATATATAGGTGATCTGCATTTTCTTCCATATAACGCCTCGTATGGTGCCATCTCAATGCTAGACTGATAGATGTTGTTATAACCAAACTCTGCTAATGGTAAATGAACATCCCAACTACCTTTGAAGTCTACGGCACAAGCTCGTAACATATCCTCAAGAATTTGAATCAATCTCTCGGACTAACCATCTGACTGAGGATGAAAAGCTGTGTTGAAGTTTAGTTTAGTTCCCATAGCACTCTGCAATGCTTGCCAAAATCGGGAAGTAAATCGAGAATCTCTGTCAGATACTATACTTACAGGCACTCCATGAAGTCTAACGATCTCCTAAACATATAACGATGCAAGCTGACTCAACAAATGTGTCATCGAGATTGGTAGAAAGTGAGCTGATTTAGTCAATCTATCCACTACCACCCAAACTGCATCATGACCTCGTCAAGTACGCGGTAATCCCGTTACAAAATCCATCGTTATGTGCTCCCATTTCCACTAAGGAATTTCCAAAGGCTGTAACAAACCTGCAGGTCGTTGATGTTCTGCCTTCACCTGTTGACAAGTTAAGTATTTCGCAATGTAATCGGCAATCTCACGTTTCATGTTATTCCACCAGAAATGCTTTTTCAAATCCCGATACATCTTTGTACTACCAGGGTGGATAGTATATCTGGTCTTATGAGCCTCTTCGAGTACCTGTTGTTTAATTCTATCATCTGTTGGAACACATACCCGGCCTCGTAATGTTAAGATCCCATCACTATTAAAGGCAAAATCAGGTATTTTACCTTCGTTCATTCCACTAATTATCTCTTGCACTTCGGAATCGTTCATTTTAGCTTTTTTAATCTGCTGAAACAACACAGGTGTAGCCCGAATGTTCGCAAAGATAATCCCATGTTCTGATTCGCAATGACTCCAATCACGTAAATCCTTTAACATCTTCCATTCCCGAGTCATTAAACAAGAAACATACACCTTCCTGCTTAATGCATCCGCAACCACGTTAGCTTTCCCAGGATGATATAAGATAGTACAATCGTGATCTTTTAGTTTCTCCATCCATCTCCGCTGTCTGTTGTTCAACTCTTTTTGGGAGAATAAGTATTTCAAGCTTTTGTGGTCGGTATACACTTCAAATTTTGCCCCATACAAATAATGTTTCCACTTGTGTAATGCAAAGATAATAACAGCTAACTCCAAGTCATGGGTGGGGTAATTATGTTCATATAGAATTAATTTTCTCGAAGCATAAGCAATTACCTTTCCATTCTGCATTAGTACACATCCCAAGCCTTCTTTTGAAGTTCACCTCCATTCAGCAATGCTAACATTAGAGCTGAAGTCAATCTCTGCTTGAGTTCCTGGAAGCTTGCTTCACATTTATCACTCTAAACAAATGAGGTTTTTTTCTGTGTCAGGTTGGTTAATGGCGTAGATATCTTGGAGAATCCCTCGATAAATCTTCGATAGTAACCTGCCAATCCCAGAAAACTACGTACTTCTGTCACTGTAGTTGGCCTTTTCCAATTTACTACTACTTCCACTTTTGTTGGATCAACTGAAATACCGGCACCTGATACAACATGTCCTAAGAAATATACTTCCTCTAGCCAGAAAGCACACTTGCTGAAAATTTCGCAAATAATTGTTTCTCTCGAAGTACATTTAATACAATTCGCAAATGTTGCTCATGCTCTTCCTTGGATTTTGAATACACTAATATATCATTGATGAAGATCACCACAAAGCAGTCTAGATAAGGTTTAAACACTCTATTCATCAGATCCATAAACACAGCAGGTGCACTTGTTAACCCGAAAGGCATAACCACAAACTCATAATGTCCATACCTTGTACGGAAAGCAGTCTTTGGTATGTCTTCGGCTCGGATCTTAAGTTGATGGTATCCACTTCTCAAGTCAAACTTAGAGAATACAATGGACCCTTATAGCTGATCAAACAAGTCATCGATGTGCGGCAATGGATACTTGTTCTTAATAGTCACCTAATTCAACTGCCGATAATCAATGCATAATCTCAACGTACCATCTTTCTTTTTCACAAACAACACTGGTGCACCCCAAGGTGAAACAGTCGGTCTGATGAATCCTCTTTCAAGAAGTTCTTCAAGCTGTATTTTTAATTCTTTCAGTTCAGCAGGTGCCATCCGATAAGGTGCCTTAGAGATTGGCATTGTACCTGGCAACAGCTCAATACAAAACTCCAATTCCCGGTCAGGAGGCATGGTATATTCAGTAGAAAACACATCTGAAAATTCACATGCAACTGGAATATCCTCTAACTTTGGTGCAGTTTTACTGTTGTCAACAACACATGCTAAATATCCAGTACAACCATGATATAACAGCTTACGGGCTTTCAATGCAGAAATAACATGGATACCACATCCTGAGCTGTCCCCCACAAATACAAATTCAGGAATACCCCGCATGCTTAAAGTAACCATTTTACGATGACAATCAACGAGAGCATGATGAGTGTATAACCAGTCCATACCCAATATGACATCGAATCATGGATAGGTAACACAATAAGGTCTGCATGCAAAGTATGATTATCCACAAGCACATCACAAGCCTTATACACATCGCAAGTATTTACATAATCACCCATCGGTGTAGACACCTCCAACACATTTGGCAAAGGTTGAGGCAATACATGCAAATTATGAATAAAATGCGATGCAACATAGGAATGTGAAGAAACAGGGTCTATAATAATACGGGCTCTCGTACTATAGATAAAGAGAGTACCTCTTACAACTGCTGTAGACTTGGTGACCTCTCTGATCAAGTGCAAATACACGTCCCTGCACTTTTGGTCTACCATCACTACCTCTTTTCGTACCTGAGGACTACTGACCAACGTTCTTAGGCTGCTTGTTCTTCCATTTCAAGCACTCATTTTTTAAATGATTGCTGTCGCCACATACCACACATTTACCCAACTTTAGCCAACACTTATCAGCATTATGGCCCTGTTTCTTACAGTAAGTACACGACTCTCCTGTTCCTTGCTGACCCTGAGCGTTCTCTGTCTTATCCTTAAATTGTCGTCTCTCATGTCCACCTCGATGGTTACTAAAACCACCTCAGTTATTCGAACCTTGGCCTCGCCCATGCTGCTGGGAGGACTATTGGTTCGTTGGTGCTGGTGCTACTAAAACATCTTTCTTTCCCTTATGTTCCTCTATATCCCTTTCCAAATCGAAGGCTCGATCAATTGCATTCCGCTAACTAGTGAACTCAAATGGCAGAAGTTTCTCTCGTAGCTTGGTTTTTAATCCCTTAGCAAATCTCCCAGCTTTCCTAGCTTCATCGGAGATTAAATGTGTACCATGTCGAGCTAACTCGATAAACCTCTCCGCATACTTGGCTACACTCAAGTTTCCCTGTTCCAAGATGAGGAACTCCACCTCTCTTCGTTCCTGTACTCCTGTTGGCACAAACTGACTATTGAACTCCTTCAAGAAGTTCGCCCAAGTCCTGGGTGTTCTCTCCTGATCCCACTTGCCTTTTAATAGTTTCCACCAGTGCTCTGCAGCACCTTCTAATTTGAACACAGCAAATATGACCTTTTCTTCCTCAGTAGAACCCAATGCTTCAAAGATCTTTTCCATCCCTTCAATCCACCGTTCAGCTTTCACTACATCAAGTTCCCCATCATAGCTACGGGGATGCATTTTCATGAACTTCTCAATGCCTGCGACAGGACCTGCATTTCTAGCTTCTGGTTGGGGTTCTCTAAGCTCCGCTTGCTGCACAGGTTGTGCTTGATGTTCTAGTGCAGTTACCACCTTTTCCAATATCCTATACATATCTCTCATATTAGCCTCATTAGGGTTATTAGGTGCTTCTGCCCTCGGAGCATTATGGCTATTGCTACTCACCACTCCCCTACGGACTTCGGACCAACGTATCCCCGCTCCGTGCCTAGTTTGCACCATTCTTACAACCTACACACAAACACTCAACGTTAAAACCAAATAATACAATTAACCCATCTAAGCCAAGGACCCTATCCTGGCTTGTAGCTAACCTGGCTCTGATACCAAACTGTCATACCCCCATTTGAGCTCCTATGTGGAACCCCAAATGGAGACGTGAAACACATACATCATAATTAACATGCACCCGTATAAGCGAGCTAAACCAGCTTGACACAAACACAAGATAACTAAACGGCCACAACCTGCCGTTATCACAATAGTACGGAGCTACACGAGCTCACAAAACACAACTATAAACAACAACCTCAACGAGCTAACGAGCTCGGAGTCAACTGAGATAAACAAAGTCACACAGGTACAATATGTCATATATACAATGCCACGACACCACGTGTCGGCAAAAAAAGAAGTAACAAGTAACAATATACACATCATGTTACTACTACCCAAAATAGAGTTTACATAACTCTATCATCCATCGTCCTCACCGAGTACATATGTACAATGAGCAAAAGTAACTACCCCAAAAGTTAACCACGTGCACCCACATACTGTACCGGCCTCACCGATCAGAACCTCCCGGGTTCCTGCGATCTAAGGAAAAATAAAAGAAAAGGATGGGGTGAGTCAAAGACTCAGTAAGTTACTACCATGCAACTACATGACATGCTGGCATGCTGAGCTGTATAACAGTAAATCATACTGCATAGTAAATAATAATAGCATGCTTCTGTACCACCGTAACACATATTCATCTGTATATGAACAACTTGGTAAACACCTTTAAAAGGATACGGTGTCGAGGTACACCTTCGACAACATCCAACCTTATCACCTCTTCTGTATCATGTGCTCGAGCAATAACTGGATAACTGTCTCTTTTATAGTGCGCGCGTGAATGACAATCGTTTCCCCCAGTCCCGTACGACTTGAGTTTACGACGTCTGGCAAACACTTTGGCTAGCAAGAAGTGTGCCTCCCCTACTGGAGCCAACAGCGGGGCGTAGGCCGAGCATATGGATCAACCAAAGTTAACACTAGCCCCTGCCCTCGTAAGTCACCGGTGGTCCATACACCCCCTGAACTGGTTTACCAGCTGGTTACCACTTATTGAACATTGACACTTGTCACAATATTATTTTACAACTAACTGGTTCACAAATATCAATTACTGATTTACACGTAATTGCCACTAAATTGGATAAACCCATAACTGGCTCGCAATTACATGTCAAGCACGTTATCACATTTAACTTATTTCGGTAGAGGTACCTCTACCCAAAATAACATTTAATAATCGTAGGAATTAATCCTAATTTCCCAACATAATCAAATTGTATCAACAATAGACTCCGTGGAGTCAACTCATGACGATTCTAAATATCAGTAAATTAGCCCGTTTTCGTAGTACGTCAATTTAATTATCTCATTAAGCTACTTAAACAAGTAGAACCATCATTTAAATAATCCAAACTAATTAAAATTATACATGCATGAAACATATAATATTTCACCACAAGTAACTAGTTTACTAGCAAGGATCATACTAAAATTAAAATGAGACAATTTTATATTATGAGCTAAAATAGTAACTTACAAATATCGCAAAATCACCAATTAAAACGTGAAATCTTCCGAAGATATTGATCTACTAGGTAAGTACATCGATCCTACAGTGTCCGTTTGTCAAATTCGAAGAAACAAGAACCTAATTAATCGCGTACGAAGAAAATAAGTCACGCGGTTTAGTACGAGAGGAGAGAGATGACGGGAGGATTTGATAAGTTTGCTGGGTGTTAAAGTGAAGTAAAATATTTCAATCTCATCCTAATATAATGCCTTACGGTCAACTAAGTCAAACATGGTTGCTAGCACATTTTAATTGGACAAATTGAGGCGGTTACTAATTAAAAAAATATTAATATTAATCAACTTTCTTTATTCTTAATTAATCACTACTAAAACTAATTAAATTTAATTGGGTCTAATTATATTTTATCAATACTAATTATAATTAATTAATAAATTTAAAAACATCAAAGTAAAGCATATAATACATTAAATGTCACGAAATACAAATGACGTGCAAGTAATACGAGTACGAAATTCTCGGGTGTCACAATCTTTCTCTAATCCTAATCAATCTATCTCTCTCTTTCTTGGTCCCTCTCTCTCTCTCTTTCTCAAGCCCTAGAGTGCTTTCAATAGTTGTTTGAACGACCCTTGAGTCGTTTGAACGATCCTTAATCGTTTTGAACGACTCAATGAGTCGTTTAAACGAATCAATGAGTCGTTCGTCCAACGACTATGTGAATCGTTCAAACGACCCTGTGAGTCGTTCAAAAAATAAGGGTATTTTTGGGTTTTGAAATAAAAAGAAGCTATATAAGTTGTTTTAGAATAAGTTAGGTAATATAAAATGTTTGGAGGTTTGAGTAGGCCAATTGTGAAGAAACCCCATGATTATTTGATAATCATATCATATAGATGTGGTAAAAAAGGAGAATTTTTTTTTTTAAAAGAAAAGAAATATGATAGCTTATTTTTGAAAATTAAGATTTAATTAATTCTATTGCCTATTTCCTACAATTTAGGTTACTCTTATACGTATTATGCAGTACAAAACTTTCATAGTTATGAATATTTACTTGTTCCGAGCTTAAACCTAAGTAATAGGTTTAAAAACCTTTTGCTATTGATTTTTCTAATAAAAATTAATCTCTAACTAGGACACTACGTACATTATCTTTTAGTTCTCCTAAAAAAATAATTTAATATAGTGACTAATGAGAATTAAATTCGTAAATTTTTTTCACGTCTATAATTTCTTTACTTGTCCAAATATGGAAATGAGAATTTTTTATTCTCATCATTTTAGGAAAAATCATATCGAGGAGTGAGATATCCATTCCCAACACAACATTCTCGAGAACCAAAGGAAACCTAATGGTTCAGCAGACAAGAAGACATTTCATCGATTTCATTGGGAAGATATGCATGCCTCTCTGCAAGCCTCCGCGCTGTTAGTATGGTTGATCTAGAGCGTCACATCCAAAACATAACGGTCTCTGTTTGCGGGGGCGAGGCAAGACTAGCGAGCACACTAACTCGAGAGCCTCGACCTCAAGCATTTGGCCATCCGGCTCCGGCCCTATCCGGAGATTACTTTTCGTTATACTTGAAACTAGAAGTTTGTGGTAACAATTCTTCCAAAGATAGTAGTAATACATTCTCCAAAATGCAACTCATTAATATGACTAATGTCATTACAACTTTATGGCAAGGAAAAGGAAAATACATAGTACAAGTGCTACAAAAGGAAGTTGCAGCATTAACTTACTTCTCCTTGGGTGTTTTTGTCTCACGCCCTACGTGTGGAATGTTAAAAGAAGGAAATATCCTCTAGCCAAATGGCTGCTGTCACTGTCAGTAGATCAAGCTTTGCTATCAATATTCAAAAATCCCCCGTCACTAGGAGGGAAAATTGGAAAACCATCATTCCGCAACTAGGGTTTTGCCTTTTTCCAATCAGTACTAATGTTCTTTATTCTGCAGTAACGGGTTAACAGATGTCATTATGGTGTCTTTGTCTGCGTGTGATGGACCGGCCCAGTCGCAGCCTTCGAGCTGTAAGTGCTTCCAACAACACCTCTAGACCATCCTCGAGTGTTTCTGCCTGTTTATCCAACTTAAAGGAGCTAAACTCTGGAACTAGGTGTAGTTCGGAGAGAAGGCCAGCGGCTGCTGCTGCTGTACAGGTTCGATCCCATGAAGGCTGAGGCCTGCACTCCAAACACCAAAATATCTCAGTAAGCGCAATGAAAGTTTGAAGGAAAATTAAAAAAGGAGAGAGAAAATCAATTTGATATCAAGTTATAATGCAAATAATTAGAAGCCCCAAAGTCTGGGAGAGGTTTGGTAGTTGCATTGTTGAATGCTTTACCGAAGTCTATGCATTGCTGATGCACCCGTCGTGAGAGAGATGCAATGAAGATCGTCTAGCCAAACCGACTGTGCTCGTTCCTGCACATCAAAAGTATTCTTGCTAGGATCAAAATCCAACAAGAACATTTAAGGACAGTGACGCAGCACCACAGACAACCATGGGTTGGGTATTGGAGATAATATACAAAACTTTGTGAATGACACTTAATCTAGGAAAGATGCTTACTATATGGTAATACCTGCAAACGCCTGAACATTGCAGCAGAATTGCTCCATGTGCCATCAATCAAAATAAAGTTCATGGTTTCATCTTGATTTCTCTGTGCAGAATAATCAACATGATGTTACCACCTTGTAGAACTGAAAATTTGTAACTATTTTCAATTTAAACCTGAAACACTATATGTAACTAAGAGAGAAACAGAGAGAATAATAAACGCGCCAAAGTATGATGTCGTAACTTGTACTTTGTATGTCTTTACAATTTCCTCACTTTCTCCAACATTCTCATGGAATTGTTCAAATTTTTTCAATGTACTCGGTCATCACAGAATGTCTAAATCACTGATAGTTGGAGGCCATGAGTGGTTCGTGAAAATGAATGCTGATTAGAAAATGTGAAATAGCTGTGTCAAACTTACTTTCTTTTGGCAAATTATACTGAGAAAAAAGAAACATCATTACACATTGTAGTAGGGGTTTTGCCACGTCACTTCAGGCCATTGCCACGTAATCACCTGATCTTCCCCGAATTAAGACCTAGCGTACGGGAACGTATTAGGCTCCGAGAGATAGCCTAAAGGGGATCGAGATTGGGTGCTTTAACCTAAGGGTAATCACACCCAGATACGGCCGCGCCCCGACTCTATTAATAGTCTCCACGAGCAAGCTGACCGAAGGTCAAAATGCTCCATCAAGAGGACTTCTTGCATGACCCTACTAGATCAAGCTGGCCAAAGGTCTCACCCGTTGTACGTGTGCGATATCACGCATATGCAATGCGTGTGGCCTGATTACCGAGGTGAGAAAGAGTTGATTGTGGTCCCGCTTACGGGACACTTGTCCTATGATCATTGGACGGTCAATAGGACAATGACACCTAATAGGGAATCTTGAAATATTTCCTATGTCATCCCATACTCATTATAAATAGAGGCCATAAACCTTATTTTACAGAAAAATCGTTAATCGATAATCTGGACCAAGTTTCTACCTTGAGACTTGAGAGCTAATGAGTTCTAGAGAGCATTCTCTCTATCAGCCTTGCCCTCTTTCTCTTCACCTAATCAGTTTTTACTTCCATCCCGACCTTTACTCCTTTTGAGGTTTTTTGGTTGAGACGTGTCACGCCAATCACTTTACCCAGCACACATCACACCCCTCAGGGACACTCACATTCTACACAAATTATATAATATATATATATATATATATATATATATATTAAAAAGGACATGTCTCTTCAACCATTCTGGTGTGAATCTCCAGAAACAAGACCCATACAGCTGCTTTCTCAGTTAAACTTTCAACACAACAGCTTCTTTATCATCTGCCAAACAGTTGAATCCTGAGGCAGTGCAAACTGGAGAACACCTCCTCCATGGGCATGAAAAAGGTACTCCATCTTACTCACTGTCTCTAAATTCAGCACAAGTCAGGGCGAGAAGTATCAAAGCCATGACAGTAAGTCGTGGCCGTCAAACAGGGATTTGGTGATTATGATGCCAAGAGGGGTGAGTTTCTGGGACCATAAGACTGAAGCCTTAAGGGATGAGAAGGGACTTGATATGGAAGTGGTGCTGAGTTTCCAAACGACTGCTGCGAAGATTAATCTGGAGGAAAATGGGCATTGACTGGTCCCCGCATTAAGTTCAACTGTAACAAGCTTGGAATGATTAGCATCTGTGATACACCTTGGGGAGAGTGTTGTGAGTAATAAATAGGGTAAGGTATCTCTGTATAGAGTATAAATATATCGTGCCTAATCGAATTGGATTTGACACTTCTCAATACATTTGTTTTTGCACATACTTTCAACGAGCACGTTGGAATAAAGAGAAAACTTGAGTGACTGCTTTAAATTTTTGGCCAATAGACTAATGAATGTGCTATACAAACATATCACGATTTCGGATGGAGCACAGTATCAATGAAGTTCATGCTGAATTTACACCGTGCGAGGTGCACTACGGCCCAGTCTCGAGGTTCCGTCTTGACAAAGGCACACAACTTGCAAGAGGCCCAGGCTTTTCCGTGTAGGCATGAGGCTCCGAGGCACAGTAGAAGGACGCCTTTCACTATTCTCTATTTTGGCCAATGACAATATTTATTTTGGAGATGTATATTATCCAACATGGATTGTTGCTCAAAAGCCCTAATCTAGAGAGTAGGACCCAAGGACTTCATACCGACTGTCCAAAACCCTCAAAAGTCACCTCTGCCTCAAGTCGAGCGACGCACATACTCTGCCTTTGGTGCTGTTCTACATCCAGTAACCACCACTGCCGGCCAGCCAACTACTCTGCTCAGGCAAACTTATTGTGCCTTCATTGTGTTTTCTTGTTCTGCTTCTTTTTCTTTGTTCCTTCTTTTTTCTTTCAACAAGTGAACTCCAAGTTATTATTCCCAATCTCTTCTTCTAATATTTTTCGTGCCTAACCTTTATTCCCTCACTTTCTTCTTCCTTTTTTCTTATAGTATGATTCCTCTTCTGAACAGTTGACTTCACTCCTTAAGATTGTGTGCTTGTGTGAATCAATCGTCATGATTTGAAACTAAGCACCTCGCATGTAAATTTATGGGTCTCAGTTTAAATAGAGAGATGATATTTGGGTCTTACAAAAATTTCCTGGGTGATCTAGAACGTCTGAGCAGTCAAAGAAAGTTTCCAAAGTTTGGAGTCTTGATCAAAGAAAAACTTGGTAAGCCAGCTGCCTACCTTTTACTTATGGAAGCTCCTGAAATCTAGAAAGATACATGAGCCAGTTCAAGATTGTTTTTTGTCCTTTTGCTTAAGATGGTTTGGTCACAGACAACATGACCACTATGAGCACCAATTCGAAGTATGATACTATCAATATCAATACCAGGCTAGATGTAGGGGAAGGCCAAAAGTAATGTGTACAACCACAACAAAGAAGGATATGAGTTAGTGTGGCATGTGTGATGACCTGGAATATGGACTGAACCGAATGGCGAAAATAGATACATGTAGCTGGCCCCAAGTTATTAGGAAAACAGCTGAAATAAGTTGTGTATTTATGGCTCCTATAGAAGTGGTAGCAAAGACAGAGTAAGGTCAAATAGGAATTACGTTGAGGTCATGATGATTTGAAAAATAAGCTGATAAGATGGAGCAAGCTGACAACACCAAAATTTGTACAAAAGATTCCATAGCATGTTTATTTGAACTGGCTTGGCATTTACTAACTTCAAGGGCCTCTTTGCGAAAAAGGCTCACAGATATTGAAGCTCTAATTCTTTAATTATTACTGCCATGTTTAACAACACCTGATGTGATTTCTCTTTAAGATTAACAATTATACCACTAATATGTTTAACAACACCCTATCTGCTCTTTCTCTCTATTGTAATTGACAGTGGTTGTGCTGGGAGGATGTTATCTAGCTTTCATACACTAAAGTGAGAAACAGAATCAAAGCAAAGAAGAGGAACTTAAGCATAAATAAGAGTACAAATGTGTTTAATCTTTGCCTGCATTTGTTGATACAATGAAAGTTCCCCCTTTTTTTGCTTTAATTCTACTTCTCAGTTTCGGTAAAAAGCTAAATTACCTCACACCAACACAATCACTTGCTATACAATAAAGTGAGAAATATTTGACAAAACATTTAGAGAGATTACATTAAATGTTGTTAAAGATAGATATGATTTCTGTACAAACAAAAGGCTCAAGATAACTAATAGCAGATAGTATTTTATACAAGGCAAAGCAGAAGTACCAGAATAGATTTGCATTCTAGACCTCTTGATAAATTTTGAGCAAAGCTATCTTGCACGGATTTTGTCGGCGCATTCTTATTTGGATATAGGCACCAAACATTGTTTTTACCTGAATTATTATAGAAAGTGGTTACTGGTTACTGAGAGAATGGAGAGCATATTAAAGGTTTCATGTGTACCATCACCAAGCAATATAGAAACATAAAACATCAATTTGTTGCTAAAGTTCAATGCTAGCAAGTAACCAAATAATTAATAGAGATTACACGAACTGGCAGAAAAAAGTTATGTGATGCTACAAGTACGTTACAACTCAAAACGCCTGGGTCAAATATTTATTAGAATACTTAGAAGTTTGCCCTCAAGAAGTCTTTGAGTACCTTCCATGTAAGAAGGCACACTATTCGTCGGTGTGAAGGGAAAAGAATGCTTCCTATCGTTAAACAGTAATTAAGGACAGTTTTTTGGTTCACACCACGACCAAACTCTACATAGTCTAGTGACAACTAACCTCTAAGTCTCGTCACGTTTTGACATCTTCTCACTTATTTCACTTTTATTTGTTAATTGTTAGCCACTAGTAATTGTAAGTTAAAGATTGGTTCAAAACACAAAGAATGATGAAGAAGATGGTAGTTAAAACACAAATTATACCTCGGTCACACCAATGCAAGGGAATAGAGAAGCGACCCTTGGTTTTTAACCCCAATGGGTGGGAGAAATGGCAAGGACACTCAAGGCAAAGACCTTGAGGTCCTTGGTTCTAATCCCAATACCAAGGGGGCATACTTATCCATCAAAAAAAAAAATTGCAAGGGAATAGAGAAGCGACCCTTTTGCAATTTGCAGGGGCTGAGCCAAGATATGATTGAAAGGGGGGCAAGATCATATTAGAGGTAGAAAAAAGATGCAAGTGTATGAATTTTACATCGAGGGGAAAAATTATAAACTATGAGATTTGGTTTCTGTTAGAGAATAAAGGGTATTAGAGCGTATTATGAAGGGTGCTAATTGTAACGTTATGTTTTGTATGCATAGATATATAAATACCATAGCCTAACCTTTTAGGGTTACGGCTTCCAAATCTTTCTTTATGCTTCTCTCTTTCTCTAGTGATTAACATGGTATCAGAGCAAGGTTCTCCATAAGAAACTTGTACTGATCGACTTAATTTTCTTTCTTTTTCCCATCTTTTTTTCTTTTCCTTTTTTTTTTCTTTGCACTTTCTTCATGACGTGATACTGGAAGTATTAGAGTTGGATGTTGGAATTGTGTTGCCACGGGTGTGTCACTGTGATTAGAAGGTAGACCAACCCAAGACGTGGTGTGGCTACCAGTAGTTGAGGTGTGGAGAGAGTGTGTCACAGACTTGCAGCCTTGTTCGCGACGTGCGCAGCCTTCGTCGTCTTTGCTGGCGTTCAGTTCGCAAACCCTAATCTGGTCAAAGAGGACTCATTCTAGCTTTTGTCAAAGCCACGCGCATGCCAGAAGGTTTCGCCAGCCTGAGACGAAGCCGACGGAACCCTTTTCGTTGCCGGAATTCGTCGCTAGAGCTCCGGCGGGTCAGCCGGAATTTCGCTAAAATACAGGCCTTGTTGGATTCGCCCAGACCTTGGTAATCCTCCTGAATGGTTGGTTTTTTGAGTTAGAAGTGTATTTGGGTGTTTTCTGGTTGATTCGTTGTTTTATACTGGTCCGATTTTGTTCGTTGCTTGATTTGGGATATTGTTTTCATCACTATGTCGACTTTAGAGACTACCGAGGGTGTCTCCAGAGTCATTACTACTTCTAACAAGCTTACAAATAAAAAACTTGAGGGGACTAATTACATAATGTGGTGGAAGGTGGTTAGTAAGAGTCTCATTGGCATGGCGAAGGGTGATCATCTCACAGACATTAAAACGGGTGAGGGTGCGAAGACTTGGATTCGGGATGATGCATTTCTATGGCCACATGATGAATTCCATGACTGATAATGTTGCGGAGTTGCTTTCACATACCGAAACAGTCAATACTTAGAGGTACTGTATTCAGGCCGTAATAATCTGAATCGTCTCTATGACTTGTCTCATGATGTGTTTAGACAGAATCAAAAGGATCGAACTATGACTTCGTACTTTGTAGATTTTAAGAAGTTGTCTCAGGAATGGTGTAACTTTCTTCCGATTACGGATGACGTTAAGCAAATACGAGCACAACGTGAGTAACTCCTTGTCATGGGTTTTTTAGCTGGTTTGCGGCCTGAACTTGCTACTGCTTGCTCACAGATTCTGTCCAACACCGAGATTTACTCTTTATCTGAGGCTTTCTCGCGGGTTTTACGTGCTTCTCGCAAGCCTACCCCATCAGAGGGGGATGTGGGTATTAGGGTCCGTCTCCCACAGTGTCAAAACTTGGTTATCGTTATTTTGTTACCTTTGTGGATGATTTTTCTCGTGTAACTTGGATTTACTTAATAAAAAGTCGTTCTGAATTATTCTCTATTTTTTGTGGTTTCTGTGCTGAAATTAAAACTCAATTTGGTGTGCCTATTAAAATACTTCGTAGTGACAATGCAAAAGAATATTTCTCTACACCTTATTCTACTTTTATGCATGATCAAGACCCATGAATCCTCTTGTACAGATACACCTCAGCAAAATGGGGTGGCAGAAAGAAAGAATCGTCACCTAATGGAGAGTGTTAGGGCTCTTTGCTTTCAAATGCGTGTGCCCAAGCCATTCTAGGCTGACGCAATATTGACCGTGTGTCATCTTATTAATCAGATGCCCTCCTCTTCTGTCCTTCACGGGGAGATCCCGTATCACGTCTTGTTTCCTTCTAAATCATTATTCTTTGTGTCCCCAAAGACCTTTGACTGTGTCTGTTTTGTTTGAGATCATCGTCCACATATAACAAAGTTGGATCATAAGTCCCTGAAATGTGTCTTTCTAGGTTACTCTCGTTCTCAAAAGGGGTATCGTTGTTTCTCCCCTGAACTGAATCGCTATTTGGTTTCTCTCGATGTCATATTTTTTGAATCCCAATCCTTTTATCCTATGTCATCCCCTACATTATCATCTCTCAACTCCAATGATAATTTCCTTATATATCACATTGTACGGTCAGGAACCACTCTTGCTTCACCTGATAAACCTCCCTCTCGTCCCCCCATTCAGCAGGTCTACTCTCGCCGTCAGCGAGCAGAGCCTCCACTTGTACCTCCCGATGTGGTCCCTACTGAGCCGGTCCTCTCATTTGCAAATCCTAGCACTCTGGTGCCCCATAGATGTTTCAATTGCTCTTCGAAAAGGTAAGCGTAGTTGTGCACAGTATTCTATTGCTAACTACGTTAGTTACTCTCGTTTGTCTTCTTCTAATTGTTCCTTCATTAGTTCACTTGATTCTTATCATATTTCCAAGTCTATGTGTCTAAGGTAGTGACTCACCCTGTTGGAAGACAGCTATGGAAGAGGAGATAGTGCTCTTGAACAAAATCAAACTTGGGATTTGGTTATGTTGCCAGATGGTAAGTATGCAATCGGTTGTAAGTGGGTATACACAGTAAAGGTGAATCCCGATGGTTCCTTAGCTCGCTTGAAGGCTCGTCTAGTGGCAAAGGGTTACTCAGACTTATGGTGTGGATTATTCCAAAACATTCTCTTCGGTTGCGAAATTGGCTTCTGTTCGATTACTTGTTTCTCTTGCTGCATCTTATCATTGGCCGCTTCACCAACTAGATGTGAAGAATGCGTTTCTTCACAGTGATTTGCATGAAGAGGTTTATCTCGAACAACCTGGCTTGTTGTTCAGGGGGAGTCAGGGATGGTTTGCAAATTAAAGAAGTCGTTATATGGTTTAAAACAATCTCCTAGAGCATGGTTTGGGAGATTTAGTGAGGTAGTGTTAGAGTTTGGCCTCATGAGGTGCAATAGTGATCCTTTAGTCTTTTACCGTTAATCCGATGCAGGGTGTATTCTCTTAGCTGTTTATGTTGATGATATTGTTATTACTGGTAAAGATAGTGTTGGTATTCTTGCTCAAAAGTCTTTTCTTCAGGTTAGAGTTCAAACAAAAGACTTGGGGAACTTGAAGTATTTTTTAGGAATTGAGGTTTACCGTTCGAAACAAGGCATATTCTTTTCTCAACGGAAGTATGTACTTGACCTGCTTACAGACACTGGGATGTTAGGGGTAAAACCAGCTGAAACTCCTATGGATACAAATGTAAAGCTTAGAGTTATAATAGTGAAGAATTGGGTCATCTGGAGAGGTATCGTAAGCTCGTAAGGAAGTTGAACTATTTAGTCGTGACTAGACCCGATATTGCATTTCTATAGTCAGCCAATTCATGTCCGCTCCACGATCTACACACTAGGTGGCCGTGGTGAGAATCCTCCGATATCTCAAGGGAGCTCAGGGGCGTGGGTTACTTTATCGAGATTATGGGCACACGAGAGTCAAAAGATTTTGTGATGCTGATTGGGCCGACTCTCCTTCAGATAGAAAATCAGCCACAGGGTACTATATATTTGTTGGAAGTAACTTAGTATCTTGAAAAAGCAAGAAGCAACCGGTAGTATCTAGATCGAGTGCTAAGGCGGAGTATAGAGCCATTACTCAATCAACATGTGAGCATTTTGTGATGCTGATTGGGCCGACTCTCCTTCAGATAGAAAATCAACCACAGGGTACTATATATTTGTTGGAGGTAACTTAGTATCTTGAAAAAGCAAGAAGCAACCGGTAGTATCTAGATCAGGAGGAGTATAGAGCCATGGCTCAATTGACATGTGAGCTGATGTGGATTTGTCAAATACCTGTCAAATACCTGATGAGATAAGGTTTGGCACTTCAACACCTATGCAGTTATCTCAGGCAGCCATCCATATTGCATCAAATCCAGTGTTTCATGAACGTACAAAGCATATTGAGGTTGACTGTCACTTTGTTCGTGAGAAGCTACAATAAAATGTTATTGTCACGAGTAATATCAAGTCCGGTGAACAGTTGCCTATGTGCTTACCAAGTCCTTAGTTGGAAATAGGTTGAGTTATATTAGTAACAAGCCGGGTATGCATGATATTTATGCTCTGAGGGGGAGTGTTAAAGAATAAAGGGTATTAGAGTGTATTATGAAGGGTGTTAATTGTAACGTTATGTTTTGTATGCATAGATATATAAATACCATAGCCTAACCGTTTTAAGGGTTACGGCTTCCAAATCTTTCTTTATTCTTCTCTTTTTCTCTAGTGATTAAGAGTTTCTAAAACAAAGGGGGCCAAGATGAGAGAAATTGTTATATTAAGTATTAAACATTTGATTTTCTAAAATTTGAAGGTGGTAGTTTGACACTTTTTTGAAACTAAAGAGGTATTATCCGCATCCACTACATGTAGCACAGCCCTCGGCAGTTTGCATGAGGTTGCTACCGCAGACTCAAACGGGCATTCTTACAATTGAAGCTTTTTCCCATTTCACCAAAAGAATTACTTGTGTAACCTACAATGGCATTGTCGTATGAGTTCATCTACTCGTGCAACTATATGACTGCGTGTGTTATGCATATGCTCATTAAGATGCATCTTATTGCACAATGCACCCTCAGGAGGCAAGATACAGTCACATGTATTTTGAAATGGCTTATCATATCCTAATATAAACAATCTATCGCTAACTCTTGATTTAAACTAATTTCCTCTTCATACTGAGATTGGTGAAGAACTTGGAAAACTGGTAAGACACTATCCACAGTGAGCTTAACATGTTAATCACACGTCACAAGCCCGAAAGTATATGCATATAAAGGATCCATTATTTAAAGCATATTCTCTGGACTTTAGGATACTGAATCTTGATAAATAAGCATAAATGATAACAACCCGATAGGAACCTGCTCGAATGAATGCATCCCACATGATCTCTTCATGTTCAGAAATTCCAAATAGGCATAAAGTAGCAGCTTGAACACCAAAGACTTGCCATAATAACTTCCCTGTGTTGTTTTGTCTTAAAAAATCCTACAAACAGAAGTCGTCACAGAAGGATTTTAACAGAAGCTCTGGGAACTTGATAGCTGAAATGACTAAAAAGATTTTTACCTTCGGATGCATATATAACCAAAACCGTATGCTATGCCAAAGAGAGCAGTGGACAACTCTTGAACACATACAATCTTCCCGAGGAAGCCAGCACTATAAAATTTTTAGAAAGTATATTAAGAAGTAAGAACAATAGAAAATGTGACCCTAGGAGAAAAAAAAGATGACCATCTGCACATATGCTATATTATGTATAGATCTAGAGATAGGCTTTTGGTTTTAACGCCCATCTTTTAGATTCCTATTTATTTGCCTCCACCGAAGCACAAGGACGAAATTTGATCACTTACTTAAAGTAAAGAGTTACATTCAAATGAAATAAACTTAACCAATCATAATCTGTCAAGGGAACACTACAGCAATTAGCACAATACCTATCATCTCAACGACTCAACCACTAAAATAGGAACCCATGAGACATTATCGTGAGTGGCATAACCTTAATTGATGTATCAGTGCTTCAGAAAGAATCATATTCTTCGATGAACCTCCAATCTTAGAGAAATATAGGGGAAAGAATATGCAGAGAATTAAATGAGTAGAAATTGAAATTTTTTAAGAAAAGCATATAAGTGTTGGCAATGGTTTATCACACTTATTTATCTTATATCTAATTATGAGTTTGTTCAAGAATGATTAGGTAAATTCTTCTTAATAGAAATGTTTTTGTTTCATTGTTCCCTTTCAGTTTCCTGTCCCTTGCACGGCCATCAGTAGTACTCAGTACCAAGCATAACCTTATTATGAGTAACTCTCAAGAGTGCCGAAAGGTGTTCAAGGCATTATTGAGACGAATGACTTACAAATTAGTTGGCTGATCAGAAAACAGACTCCAACTGCAGGAATCATTTACTTTCTATAGTGATCCTTAATGAAAGTCATATTCCGTCCCAATTGAAGAGGTACACATACTACTTTAGTTTGTTCCAATTGAATTTCCTCTTTAAGAAACTATTTTTCTACATAACGTCTTAATACCCTTTGAATATGGTTAAGAATTATCATGTCATATCAACTAAATCACCTTGATATTGTAGCCACACAAGGAAAGGGTATTTTAGGGAGTACTATACTCCTTCATTCCTGTTGATACTTATACCCTAATTCTTATGGACCCCTTTGACACATGATTTTGTAGGCTGTAATCTCACTTGCGGTGTTGCCTTTGGAAGTGTTTTTGGTTATCATAGTAACCTATTCTAAGAGTTTTTTGCCCTTCATGTTATGGCATCTAACACTAGTTAGGAATGAACAATGTCAACAAAACAACCATGAGAGATTAATATCAGCTTATGCTATAGTGATCTTTCTCACTATAACCAAAGGGGGTGGTGGAAGAAGATAAAACTAGGACCTATGTTAAGAAACAAGATGATCCGTAGAGAACACCTTTACATGCAAATCACGTGAATTCGGATCAATAATAAATGAAACTGAAGATAACATAAACTGAACAAGTAAACCACATACCGTCTGACAAAGGTAACCCCTGCTCCCAAGTATGCGGCATGCTATTTGTCTAGCAGCATAAAATTGGAGTTTTTGTTCAGAATCACCCAAAGCCAGATACTTAGCTCTGTGTTTCTTATCCTCTTGCACCTTGAAGTCCCCCTGGATAGCAGCATGGACAAAAGGTACCAAGTGTAAAATACTTTTGCAATCAATTGATGCTATCACAGTATGAGCAAGTACTAGTTAAAGATTGCGTCAACTATCGATAATAATTGTTAAATTTATGGTCTGTATTTATGAGCTGAATACTTTTTTCATTGTGGCATAGGGGCATATATCCTTTGGGAGTTTCAGTGCACAGCATATGCCCATGCAGATTCCATACTGTTGTTGTGCCCCGGACCAGGATAGACTTGGAAAGCCAAGCAGGATCCTGCAGCTAGTCCACACCCAACTTTTTCCAGGTTTCCAAGTCAAAGATATTTAGGTTTCCCCATATGTGCTCAAAGGAGGTTGTGAGTGATAAAGTTAAAAAACAAGAGATGGCATGACATGTTTGCAACTCCTTATTAGTGTTAGACTGGAATGCAGTTGTGATTAGATAGATTAAATCTTCCTGTAGTTGTTTTTTCTCTTACCATTACGTAATTGTGATTTTCATGAGACTCTAGTTATAATGAGATCAATTTCATAGCACAAACAAAATCGATAAAGTGACTAAGGAGTAAGGAGACACTACTTGACAGTTACAAGGAAGGATATCATCAATGTCAATGACAATGCTAGAGCCAGGTAAAGATCAAAATAAGTAGAAAGACCACTTGGAACTAAAAGGGGTAATTACATCAATATCAGTGGCCTTCCTATGGGTAGGGTAAGACCAAAAGTAGTGAACGATCATTAAGATATGATTCCATGTATTCCTAAGAAATTCAAGCTCTTGATAGAACTTAATGGAGATAAAAGTATTAAGGTGGGCAACCCAAAGTTGGGACAAAGGATGCATTGAGTTGAGTTGCAAAAAAGACACTCAGCGAAAAGAAAATCTCGATTCGAAATGGAAATTTGCACCAAAATAACTATTATCATGTAACAAAAACAAAAATTGTCTGGTAATCTTAACTTCACTTTGATATCATTCTGCCCAGTAATAGTGGCTTCAGTTATAGCAGTTTTACCATTAGTGCATCCTGGAAGCGCATATGTTCATTGTTAGAGAGAGAATACATGTATGATAATGCACAACCTAAATTCTTTCATTCTCAATTTTGTCCACAACTTTACCAATTCTCTCTAGCCAATTAATGGTAAAATGTGTACAAAACTAAAAGACACTTTTATTTGGTTTCTTACATTTTCAAACTGAAACTTAACATGAGAAACTCGACCGTCCAAGTTGAAACCAATAACATTATTTAAAAACAAAGATGCACCGCATAAAAACATACATTTAGATTAGTACTTATGGAGTTATTGAGGAAGAAAGGAAATCATATATTGCACCATGGAATAACGGATTGGAACGTGCAACATATGTGATCTACTACTAAGTTGAATAAATAAATATAAAAGTCTGTCTTCTTATCAATAATATTCTTTTCTCATCAAAAATAAAACAGATTTGAGAAAAGTGACTGATGATTAGATTACAGCATATAGAAAAGACTGAGGAATAGAAAATTGCATGGAATACAAAAGAAATCAAGACATCTAAAAACTCAGACCAACCTTGACCCTAAAACACCGGTAAAAGTAACACTGGGACTAATAATTAGTGGTGTCTTAGTAAAATTGCCCCTGCATCTTGAAAGGACCAATCATTCGAATACCTTCCTAAAAGTTTTTCTATCCTCATCCAACTCTAATTCAAGCTCTTTCAATCTTTCTTTCTATAGCTCAATTTGTTCCTCTCTGTTTTTTTTGCATCAATCGCCCTAACCTCATATAGTACTTCTGCCATCGATGTACCAGATAGGCTAACAAGGCTCACCCTAAGCTTCTTTGCCTCACGTGCTATATATATGGAAACAAAGTCCTACAACTTATCAAGAAATCGTCTTTGCAGGGAATATAGGAAGATCTTCCAGTTGTTGTAGCAATGTCAATGGGATACCACGGTGTGATTAGGGAAGGCAATGTCAATGATGGGATCCCATGGTGTGATTAGGGAAGGCAATTTCGAACTGAAGTTGACAATTATTAGCTGGTATGATATGGGGGTGGTAATGGGGAAACCCAAATTCAGAAATGGGGAACGTTTGGGTTTGGTATTAAGAGTACCCTCCCCGTTTCTCAAACCGTATAGTAGTTAGTATTATTTTACCACTACACATACTCAAGTTTACCAGTTAGCCTAGGTATACATAAATATACATATATATATATATATATATATATATATGTATGTATATATATATATATATATATGTATGTATATATACATACATACATATATATATATATATATATATACATATATATATATATATATACATACATACATATATATACATACATACATATATATATATATATACACATACATATATATATATATATATATATATATACACACACACACACATATATATATATATGTATATGTATATGTATGTATGTATTAGTATGTAAACTCTAACATCTCATTCTTGAAAATTATGACTTTTGGAGTTTGGAAGAGCGATGATTGACTTGAAGATTTGGAGTTTGGCTTGAGAATTTGGAGTTGTTTTCATTTTGAACTTTTTTTGGAATTGGATTGTATCTCTATGCTTGTAATTTGATGAAGTTCATCTAATTTTTGGGGTGTCTGCGATATGCACAACTACCTAGGTAGTTAGTTATTTAGACCTCTTAGTTTTTATGAACTTGATTATGACAACGTTTACTGCAGAAATATCTTTTCTTGAATATATTTTTAATGTTAAAATAATCTAACACAATTTTCAATACGTGGAAAAATTTTAACAATTTTCCGTGGGGATTCCTCGATTAATTGTTATCCGTGAGGAATGGGTATGAGGGACAAATTGATTCGTCGTGGGAAATGGGGTGGGCATGGGAACAAAATTGAATCGGAGAATGAGGATGATATTAGGTGCACGCACTGAACCACCCCATTGTCATTCCTAGATGTGACTTTGGTCCTACTGTGCTAGCAAATCGTACCAACCAATTTTTCAAGGCAGCATTAGCTTCAAACTTGAAAATACTCCCTCTGCCCAAAGAAAAAAGAGTTGCATTTTGACTTTTTAAAGTTAACTTGACTTTTTTTCAAATGAAATTTGAGGTGGATTTGTTTGTTTTTTCGAAAATTATAAAAGAGGAGATCCATCGTACTTTTAATGGAGTTTACAAAGGTTATAGTCTTATTCTCTACAACTACTTAAGAGTATGTAAAATATTGATCTGAAAAGTGGTCAAATTGACTTTGAAAAGTCAAAATGCAACTCATCTTTTGGAACAGGGGGCATAACACGGTGATCCACTTGTTGAATAGTCTAACGGGGGATATCTTTTCTCCCTATTGAACGTAAGTTCTTGATCAGGATCAAACTTCAAAAGATCTTCGGTAATTATACCCATTGCAGCAATCTCTTCCCTAAACAACTTTTTAAATCTTCTTCTTAGGCTTCTCTCTCTTAAATTCACCCTTAATATCAATGTATATCTATGTGTGTGTGTGTGTGTGTGTGTGTGTGTGTGTGTATATATATATATATATATATATATATATATATATATATATATATATATATATATATATACTCAAGTACTCAACTCTTTGTGATTTAATCACTTTCCAACAAAAAATAGGGAGCCCAATGCTTTCCAAACCCCATAAAGAAAATCTCAACCGTGAAGATAAAAACAGTAATCAAACAAGATCCACCAATTAAATTAGAAGCAAATATAAACAGAGATTATCAATTGATAAAAATGGGTTGAGAAAAATTAATCTTATCTTTACCCGGAGTTTGCCACCAAGGCCTCCAAAGCTCATCTGGGCATCGTTTTCTGTCTCTAAAGCCTTCATGTCATTTACAATTTGATGGACCAAGACGGGTATTGGGGAATCAGTGCCCCATGACTGCCATTCTAGGAGACTAATGGTGGATTCACCATTGCCATTGGAGCCTGTTTGAGTTTGTGTTGGAGGAGAGAGACTGGAAGAAGAAGAAGAAGAAGACCTGGAGAAGGCGACGGGGTAGAGGGTTGTGAGTCGGGAGTCCGAGTCCATGTGGGTGCTGTTGTTGAGGAAGGTTTTAGCAGCGCAGAGATGTGCGCATTTGAAGCTCAAGGTCAAGGCCCTAGTTGACAACATTGTTTATTGGGTACCATTTTATCTGTCTCATTCTCATATTTGGTATGGTGACCAGGTGATGACCTTGGGGTTTATCATTTTGGGTCATTTATTTCAAAGGGTGCTCTAATATGGTTTTCATCTTTTTTGGTTCGAAGGCTACAACCCTAAAAACCGAACTCGTCGCTGCGAGTCTTGAGGGACCACCCATAGTACCATTTAGTCACTAGTCCCTCGCCGGTGTGCTCTAAGATAAGATTGATATGCTATAGGTGAAAAACAATATATATATATATATATATATATATATATGGCTTTCTTAAAAAAAAAAAATGATATAGAATGTAGAATACAATCTAATGGACTGATTTTATGGGCGGCCATTTGTAACCTTGCGCAGCACTTAGGGAGTAGAGAGGCTAGGTGTTAATCGCTAAGATGTTAGTACACCTTCTAGTGATTGGTCGTTTGCAAGGTGATTAGGTATCTAGCTCATGCTACGGACATTATTTTGGTATAGGCTTAACGATACATTGGCCAATCTCTATCACATGAGTAGAAACTAGGTTGACTCTGCTATGACTTTTGAAGCATCACATCATCATACACATCTCTATTTTTGGGACCTGAACCTCTACATTTGAGTTTTCCTCGATTTTCTCTAATTGACGGTCACAATCAGTGCTAGCACATTGATTTAGGCCACCAAACTGGTTCGAGTGAAACATAATAGTAAATATATAGCGAGTTTACTTTCAATAGATCAATATGTAATTTCAGTAGTTTAATATGTATGCATGTGCATATTGGACAATTGGAAATACACATTGAACTACTGAAAAGTACAACCGTAAATTTGAAAATATATCTCAACTACAAATGTTTTATATGAGGGGGTTAGATGACTTTCATTAATAAACTGGGACTGATCATGGCCTTCAGCTAGACCAAATGGAGGAAACCTCAACTATAGAGGTTTCTTCCCTATTTATGCTATGAGGGCACAACTGAACTTGTTAAAACTTACCATAGATATGTCCTCTCCTTGAAAGTTACTTTTCACGGAACCTAAAGATAACACGGTGTTTTCTTTCTTTAGGGATTGATTTTCTTCTCTAAAAAAGAGCTCTAACTCCATATATAGAAGACTACCTTCATCTTCATCACTTTCTTGACGATCCTTCAAAGATTCATCTAATCACGTCTTTTGTTAAAGATTTGTGCATCTAATTGGCTATAGATTGTCCCTTTCAGTGAAAACACTTTAGATGGCAGTATGCTTAACCAGAGTAAGGGCTAATTGAAGATCCCTTGGTTATATTGGATAAGCCGGCCGGCCGGCCATTCCCGGCCCACCAAGCAAAAATCATGCTTTCTTGGTCACAACGGGGATAATCAAGAATATCAGATAATACAACGCGGATTAGGATTTGGATGTTGTTGACTTGGAAAGGGTTGATTTGAAAGGATTGTCATGGTAGCTCTCCTAAGAGCATAAAGGGTGACTGATGTAATCAACTTTAAGTTAAAATTATGCATGGAGGCTTTAGGAGCAATGGTTATGTTTTATGTCAATGGTTGATAGTCAAAATTTACGAGGGAGCTTGATTTCTCTTAGTCTTGGGAGCGGTAACCTAACTATGTTGAGGGTAGCACTATCGTCGGTTAGCAAGTGGTTTTAGGAGAGTTATTATATATGGAGATTTTAGTCGATCGAGTAAGCATGCGTTTAGATCAACTTTGATTTACAAGATTTGTGGTTGGTCACAAGGCTAGACCAAGGTATTATTCACGATGGGGAGACAAAACATTTCTTGATGCACAAGAGTTAAAATTGGTATCAATATGATGATTGTCATTGTGGCATTGTCTCAAGCATAAAATGGGTGCTTTGGGCTTTAATGAAGAGCTTTTGTCAATCTCGTCATCTTCATCTCAATCCTCTTCTAAAGATAGTTTTTGTACTTATTCGCCTTAACTGATTAGTTTCGGTTGCTTGGTTGAGACTTGAGGCACATTGAGTTAGAATAAGAAGGATGGACTCGTCACTTGGCAATGGATTCTCGAGTCCCCAAGTAAGCCATCAGTCCATCGCCATCATCATCGAAGAATAACTTATACTGTTATGAGTGGTTCTTGTTTTTATTTTTCTTTTATTTTTGAGAAAAAAGAAATTATATATGCAGAATAAAAGATTATTTTAACTTGTATGCTATTGTAATCTTTTTCACTGAAACCAAAAACCAAAGAAAAAACTTGGAGCAATTTTAAGAAACGATCTCTACACAACAACTTTTAGAAAGTGAAGCTGAACTAGTAGTAAAGAAAACTGAAGATTAACATAAAACCCTTCAGTATACATAGAGCATATGCCTATGCAGATTTTTCGACCAGTTGTTCCGCCTCGGACCAGGATAGGCTTTGAAAAACCAAGCAGGATCCTGTCACCTGCAGGTTTTCGAGTCTTGGAGGTTTAGGTTTCTAACACGTGCTCAAAGGAAGTCGCGAGAGATAAAGTTCGAAACCAAGAGATGGAATGACATGCTTGGAATCGTTGTTAGAACCGAAAGAAAATTAAATCTTCTTCTTTTTTTTTTTTTGCTTATTCGTTTATGTGGTCGACTATTTGCATAAAGACTAGTTGTTGCAGTAGATGAGATGGATTTCGTAGCACAAACAAAACCAATAAAAGTGATAAAGAAGAAACACAAACAACTGGAAACTAGAATTAAAAGTAAGAAAGAAAACCATATATTGCATTGAGTTTCTAAAAAATACCAAGGTCTTACATTTAAAAAAAAAACACACACACACACACAGTCATAGTCATACTACAACTCTTGAAAGGGCCAATTAGCCTTTCATCTTCCTAAACCTTTTTCTCTCCTCATCCAACTCCAATTCAAGTTCTTTCTTCCACTGCCCAAAACATTCCTTATTTTCCTTTCTGTCACCATGCCCAGCTCTTGAACGTGTCGATCGATTGCTCATCGTCTTCCAAAAAGTTTTTCTTTCCCTATCCAACTCCAATTCAAGTTCTTTCGTCCACTGCTCAAAACGGAATGCGAAACTGAGTTCTTCATCAGGTTCCAACTCTAAAAGTTCTTCCCTATGAATGCCCTTCATCACATTGACAGCCATCTCTTTCACTCTTTTACTTCTTCTTTGATAATTCTTACGTTAAAAACAGACCTGGGGTACTAATATATATAGATATATATACACCCAATCCTTTTCAGACTAGGAAATCATCATTGTTAATTTTAAATTTTGGAAAATATATTTATCGGAATTCTTGGGAAACTCATTAATTCAATCCTTTTCGGACTAGGAAATCATCATAGTTTTATCCACACAAAAAAAAAAATCATAGTTTTCTCCAAAACCCGCACGGAAAACCAACCGTCAAAATGAATATATTAATCGAACCGGACCCATAGAGTAATTAAAAACATACTATATAAATAAGATTAAATTTATAGAAATAAAAACCCTTTAAACTTTAGGAAAAAGTATTTATATGTATTTGATAATCCCTCTCTTTTTAATTATTTCTATTTGACTCCCCTAGACTTTGAAATTTTATCTAGTATATCTACTACTACTAAAATATGAAAAATCCTACGTGCTAACCTTCATTTTCTTATAGAACTTATTTGTTTTTTTTTTCTTTTAAGAAAGTCATTATTTAACGATAATATAATACCCTAGGCTCTGTTTATTTTAAGGAGAATCATTAGAATAATTTTCAAAAAATAATTTCCGGAAAATAAATAGTTATAGTTTTACGCATTTGTTAAATTTTAATGTGTCAAAAAACGTTTTCAAGTGTATGGTGAATACACAAAAAATGTAAGGACCTTGTATTAATCAAGTTTTGATGTTGCAAATTAGATTACCCAAAATTTCCCAATTGTTAGGACACTTTGTAAAAAAAGTTTTTCAATAGTATGTCTCTAAACAGAGAAACAGTTATCTCATAACAATTCACAAAGCAAACAAAAAAGAAGATCAAGATCTCTATAAAAAGCTAACAAAAGTTAGTTGTTTCATTTCATTAATTTGAAACAACTAACTAACTAAGCTCATAAAAAGCTAAGAAGACCAGCAACTATCTACTAAACAACTATGACAAAAGTATTACAAAAGACTATCACAAACAACTAAGTCAAAGAAACAGCTATGACTCGGTAAGCCACGTCCACATAAATCATCTAGAAGAATCAGTGATAATACAGACTCAATCATTAGAAGGAATATTACTGTTACAAACTCTAAGGAATAATGACAGCTAATGGAATATTGACAAGGCAAGTGAACTACAAGTTGCAAGACAAGTGGACTAGCATGCATTCTGCAAGTTATTCATACAAGTAGGAGAAACAAGTTGCCTTTATAGCTGTTATTTAAAACCTAGTTTCTAACGAAAAGTTTCTCAGTGGCTATAAAAAGACGAGTTCATAAGAAGAATTAAGAAATGTATGAGCATAGAATAGATAGGAAGAGAATATACATACTGATCATAGGGATCAAAAGCAGATTATAAGCATCAATACATATAGAAAATCAAGTATTTGACAAATCCACATCAGCTCACATGTCATCTTTTGTGTATTGATCATCTTTTGTATTTCTATATGTATTGATGCATCAAGTATTAGACTACTAAAAATCATTCCAAAGAAGCACAATCATCTTTTGTGTACTTTGTAAACTGTCCTAGTTAGGTTGGCGCCAATTGGAAGAGGAAAATTTTGGATTTCTTAATTATCTGTGGATTTTTGGGAAATATAGTGGATTATCGCCTTTATAGAGCCAGAGTGGTGGTTTATTGCCTTATAAACATCTCTATTTTTGGGATCTGAACCTCTACAGCTGAGTATTCCTCCATTTTCTCTAATTGACGGTCACAATTAGTGCTAGCAGATTAATTTAGGCCACCAAACTAGTTCGGATGAAACATAACAGTAAATATATAGCTAGTGTATAATTTCAATAGTTCAATATGTAGTTTCAATAGTTTAATATGTATGCGTGTGCATATTGGACAATTGGAAATACACATTGAATTCTACTGAAAAGTACAATCGTAAATTTGAAAATATATCTCAATTACGAATGTTTTATATGATCCCGTTGGAAATACATCTCAATTATGAATGTTTCATTAGTTTAATATGTATGCGTGTGCATATTGGACAATTGGAAATACACATTGAATTCCACTGAAAAGTACAACTGTAATGAACTACTCAAAAATTATATCAAGGATAAAAATAACAAATAGTAAAATATTGGGTGAAAGTGACGGCTGCCTCAAGAGGACGAGCTGCTCAAGTGGGCGAGCTGCTCAAGTGGGCGAGCTGCCCCATTACGCCCGGCTGGTGGCTATCCACTTTGTGTATTATGCGAAATTATCTCCCAACTATCTTGTAGTACGTTACGGAACTATCTCCGAGCATATCATGGAATTATCTCCGATTTACCGATAAGTCTAAAAAAAATACACTACTTCTACCCGTAAACTACGGGATTTGATCGTATCAGTTACAGCCCGAAACTAACTAGGGTACCACTACTCTCTTATAAATACTACTATGAGACATAGTATAAGGTACGTGCAACTATACACCTTTTTGCTCCCTCAATTAGCATTATTCTCTCTCTGATACACAGTGCTAATTCTCATACCGGAGGAGCTTTGCAGGGATCCCCTGCGCAGTAACTCTGTTCTTCTTTTCAGGCCAGTTACCAGTCATTTCACCGGAGCAAATTTCCATCAGGACCACGGTGCAAAATCGGCGTCATCAATGGTTCCGTTGCTGGGAACGTTTGAAAGCCCAGATATCCAAACAAACAGTTCAAACTCTAATCCGATGATTATGGCAGGTAACGCGACTACTATTGGTACTGGCAACGATCCCGCTCACCTAACGGTTGAGCAAATGAGAGCGACCAACATAGTGCTAAATCCTGTCGTCGCTGCACCGCCACAAGGTGGCTCACAGGCGGAGGAAACTCTGCATGTCTTAAGGAATCGCAAAGAGGCTGCGGTGAAGAAACCCGCAAAGGGCAAGGGTGCCCGGGTAAGTAAGAAAGCGGCAGAGCCACAAACAGGGCTAGCGACTTGCGTGATCTGTTGGACTCGCGTCGGGCAACCACGGGTACATCCATGCCACCCGAGGCCGATCCGACTGTCCAGGCAGAGGCACTTAAGGCGCAAATGGGCCCGCTTGTCCAGATAATGCTGAATAACTAGCTCTTACGGGCGATGGGTCAGGCTGAGGTACCCATTTCGGCCGCACTGTTGGGTTCACGGACACCCGCACCCCAGCCTACTAAGGTGGTGCCAATTACTATAACTGGATCACGGGACCTAGCAGAAACCCGAGGGAGGACGCTCAGGTATGGGGGCTGGTCGTTCTGAGCGGAGAACAGTGGAAGGAAACAAGTCTAGACAGATCCGGGATGACGAGCGTATGGCCAGCATATAGGCGAGCAGGCACCTTCTCAAAGCAGGGTTAGTGTTTGGCACAAACTTCACTACCCAAGAGGTCGCGTGAATGAAGCAGCAGGGAGAACCGCACAAGAAAGAAGTTGCGAGGGGGAATCTGATCCGAACCCTCACAGAAGACACAGCGGGCTTGCCCACAGACCAACGCAATCGAGGCGATCAAAATCTCCTCGAAGCAGAGCTACAATGTCGCGTGGGTATTCCCTAAAGAGGGGAAGGTCAGAAGCCCGAAACAGGGAGATCCCTTGAGAGGAAGTCAAAATTCAGCGGCCAACAGGCCGCCAGATGAAGTCCGGGATCTGAAAAGATGTCTGGAGGTCATTGAGACTGAGAGGCCAAGATAACACCCATTGGTACCCGTTTTAAGCCGTTTGCACGTTGGATCTGTGATTCCCCACCTAACCCGACTATAACATATCCTGCCTTTAATGGATATAAGGGGAAGACCAGTGCACGCGACCATCTCAACCACGTTGAGATGAAGCTTGCTTTGCTCACCACGGATGACACAATTATCTGCAAGGCTTTCGTGGGTACTCTACAGGGGAAGGCTGCTACATGGTTTGCCAACCTACCTGAAGGGTCAGTTAAGAGTTGGCCAGATTTACAAAAGGTGTTTTTGGGAGAATTTAGAACAGCAGGTGCTCTGCCTAAAATAAGAGGCGCGTTGAGTAACGTGAAACAGCGGTCGGGCGAATCTATCCTTGCATTGGTGGAACGCTTCAGAACTATTCTGGAGCAGATAAATGACATTTCTGATAAGGAGTTGTTGACCTGCTTTGAGGGCGGCTTGGCGCCCAACACTCTCAAAACGGAAGTGTTTACTCGCCCACCCAAGAATAGAGCAGAGTTGTTTGAACTAGCGCAAAGGCTAGGGAGCGCGGAGGCTCCAATAGAAAGTGAAAAGAAAGAGACTGATCGCCACTACAGAGAGGTCGACCGCGGATACAAGGGGACTACCCGCGAACATGATAAGAGCGGGACCAAGCCTAGGGGGGTCACAGATTTTGGGACAGATAAGGAGTGTGATACTTTCACACCGCTCAATACTTCAAGGGAGGAGATTATGAGGGTAGAAGACTTGCCCGCTCCGCGGCCGATGAGCAAGAACAGTCTGGGTTCAAGGGACCTGAAGAAATACTGCAGCTTTCATAAAGACTTTGGGCACACGACGGAAGAGTGTCTACAGTTTAATAAAGAGATACAGAGGTTGATCAACAAAGGGGCCCTAAGCAAGTATAGGGCAGATCGGGCGCCTGCCCGTCATGAAGATGCAGACCGCCATGATACTGTGGAGGAGGAGCACTATCCCCGCATCGGAGTCATATAGGGGGAGTTTCCAAGTATAACTCAGTTGAGAAACCAGATTCACAGTTTGAAAAATATGCCCTATGTGCCTCCTCAGCAGGACGACGCTGACAAGATAATTGGGTTCACCCCACATGAGTTGGCAACAACAACCTTACAGGCTGAGCAACCTTTGGTCATTTCCGCGATAATTAAACGGCACGAGGTGGGCAGGATTCTAGAAGACACGGGAGCTGGAAGAGATATCCTGTACTATTCCTGTTTCAGAGCGATGGGCCTTGCAGATGTACACCTAACACCGTATGGTGGTCAGCTCGAAGGTTTTTCAAATGACAGGGTTAATGTAAAGGGCACGATAAAGTTGCAAGTCAGGTTGCGAGACGGAAATAGGGCACGAATAGAAAAAATAACTTTTATGGTGATTGATCTCCCTTCAACCTATAACGTGATTTTGGGCCAACAGGCCATGGCTATTCTTCAGATAGTTGCATCAATCCCGCATCAGCGGATAAAATTTCTTACCCTAAAAGGGGTCGCTTGCATCAAAAGTGATCCAGGGTCAATGCTAGAGCATGTGGTCGAATCACAAAAGCTAAAGCAAAAAATGACCGTGGAAGATGATGAGCGCAAATGGAGCATTTCGAAAAGCCTAAAGATAACTAAGGGACAAGATCCAATGGTAGGCATGATTAATGCAGCAGCAAGCGAGCAAAATACCTCACTTGTTGGGTCGCCACCTCCTCCACCACATTTACGTGAAGAGTTGGCCGCCCAAACAAGTGAGGCAGGGCGACAAGAGATTGACAGTCGGGTGCAAGAGATGGGCAACCGGACAGATAAAGAGATAGAGATTGATACAATGCAGATTAGAGAAGGCACTGATTTGAAGCCTTGTGACGAGTTAGAGGAAGTGGTTATTAACCCTCTCTTTCCAGATCAAAAAATCAAGATTGGTGGACAATTGCGTGGGCAAGACCACGAAGATCTGATCAAATTTTTGAAGCACAGTCTGGATGTATTTGCATGGGCAGTAGAGGGCATGGAAGGAATAAGCACCGAGGTTGCCGAACATCATTTGAATGTGAGTTCAGAGTTTACTCCTGTACAGCAGAAACCGCGGGTGTTCGGTCCTGAGAAAGATACTACAATTAAAAAGGAGGTCAAAAAACTGCTAAGGGCCAAAATTATCAGAGAGTTGTATTATCCGTCGTGGCTGGCAACATGCGAGGTGATGTTTAGCTAGAGCCCTTATTAGAAATGTACATGAATCTCTTTCCTGAAGTCCCTTACCATATCAGCCATCTGGTTGACAAAGGCATATACTTCAAGAATGGCTCCAGAGATTGGTTTACTTTCCACGAACTGATGTTAACTAAAGTTGTCGTTCTGAGGAAGCAGCTGAACTGGGCGACGATTGTATACTCTCTGCTGTTTGAGAGTATCCAGGAGGTCCAAGCCATTCCAGGGATGAGGAGGCCCTTTGTAAGGGTGATCAATGCTCTACTGAGGGGTTTCCAGGAGATTGAGATAACCATGGCTGATGATGAGTTGATCAAGGTGACTAACACCTATGTGTTCACCCTCAACAACAGCAAGCGTTATAAGGAGGATGCAGCAAAGAGAACTGCTGCTGCTGTTGCTGAGCCATCCACACAGGTCAAGAAAGGTAAGAGGAAGATAGTCTATACAGCTAAGGGTCTATCAGCTCAGGAGAAGCAACCTAAACCCTTAGCTGCTACTTCGCCAGAGGATTTTGACCTATCCCGCCTTGACCATGACCCATTAGAGCCCAAATCCAAAAAGGCCAAACAGACAACTACCCCTCCTTATCCTCCAACCACAACTAAACCCTTAAGGAAGCATGCCACCAAAAAGGCTGCTAAGAGGGATACAACTACCTTTGAACCAGCCACTCTCAAACCTACCAGTCATTCCTCTCTACCTCCTAAACCTACCACCAAACCAACTAAAACCAAAACCTCTCTCAAATCAACCGATGAAACCTTTGGCCTACCAACTCCTACTCTTCCAGCCACCTCCTCCAAATCAATTCCTCCTACATCTTCAATTCCTACATCATTCGTTTCCACACCAGCTGACCCTACAACCATTTTTCCCCCACCAAAAACCAGGCAAGAAAAGTTCCTCAAGAAGAGTGCCAAGAAATCTAAGTGTATGCACACTGCCGCTCAGTCATCCTCTCTATCACCCCCACCTATTGACCCTGAAGAACTCAAAGTTTCGACTGAGAGTCAACCTCTTCTCCGTACCAAACATAAACCATCCTCACCCTCCAGCCAACCCTAGCCCAAGAAAACCAAACTTAACCCCTATGAACACCCACATCATGATGTCCAAGAACTGCTGTTCTTAAGGGACAGTAGGCCACCCTATCGACTTCGATCCCACCCTTTCCAAACTTGACCACCCCAAACGACTCCCCTGCCAACCCATAGCTATTAGGGAGATAATCATTAGGTAGGGTAATTTTTATGACCCTAACCTCCCTTCTGGTCCCAACAGTTCTACCTCCACAACTCAGCCGTCTAGGATCTACTTATTCTAAAGCAATGGAACCAAATCCATAGGGACAATGACCTTCCCCCTCCACCTAATCTGACATTTCCTCTTTTCTTACCCTTCTAAAACCCTCATCTTCTCCAGTACCCTCTTCTTTCTCCATCTAACCAGCCAAACCCTCTTCACTAGCCAAATCCCCTTCACCAACCAAAGTCATCACTCCAGCCAACTCACTTCCACATTCTTCCTCAGCCTTTCTTCCTGACTTTCTCTCAGACATTACCTCAACCCTCCCTCCCACATCCCCTTCTCCCATTCCTCCTGTATATTTTAATTATTTCCCTGTTGAGGAACAGGAAGAGGCCCTTGATGCCTTAGTCTCTGAAGCCATCAATGCTGCTGCCCTGGCCATGACTATAGAGATTACTGAAGAAGAGGTTCTTGAAGACCAACTGATCCCATACCCTTCTATTGTCTTCAGCCCACTCATCCATAATTTTTTTAATGTTTTCATCGGCTTCAGTGAATTTGATACTCGCTGCCCTCCTTATATCCTCATGCAAGTCCTCTAACTCTTCAACTTCACATTCCCGTGGGTGTAACTATCCAGACATTTACGGCATACATCCAAACTTATATTCCAATTCCTATTCCTCCGCATTATCTTTCAACCCCCGACCAGCCATCTCCAGCTATCATTGCCCAGACCAGCCAATCTCCAACCCCCAACGTGTCTAGACTGGATCTCTCCATTGAAGAGCTTGTTGCCAGTATAGACATTATCTTGGCTAGTGTTACTAAGAATATGGGCATTCTAAACAATACTATAGAGATTCTTGTCGCCAAGCAGGCTCAAACAACAACTGAGACAACTAAATACATGTCCAAAGTGGTCCAGATCTCTAAGAAAGCCAAGCTTGCTACTACTACCTGCCAGATGACTGTCACGGTCTGTCAAAATCTTTTGGTCAACCGCCTCTATGCTATTTTCAATGATGTCACTTCTTCATTCAATCTATTGGACTTCAAGATTGATAATCTTACTCAGGGTGTGGTTGCTACAGTCGACATGATTGATCTTTGGATTTTTAAAGTTGGATTCGGCACAAAAGCTCTTTTCTTGTTTAATACATAAACTTGTTCATGCTTTACGCCAGGCCAACAATAGCAGCCACGCCTATCTTCACCGCCAGCACAACTTATATGATCATATGCTTGCTGGCATAGACAAGTAGCTTACGTCCATGAAGGAAGAAATGAGGCGATACAACAATGATAAAATCTATATAAGAAGATTGAGGTGAATGTCCTTTTAAAGCAAAAGAACAAAGACCTTAGACAAGAGTTGGAAATAGCCATAGCCAAAATAGCTGAACTCAAAGCTGTTGCTGTAAAGGATCAAGGTCAAGCTTGAACATGTCTAGTATATCTAACCTTTTCCTAAGCAGTAACTCTTTCTATTCTTTTGACAAAACCTTGTAATAATTAAACATCTTGTTTGATATACAATGGTTATATTCTTTTGAACTTGTCTAAACTTTTCATGCTTTATGATAAATTACTTATTCTGTGTGCATGAAATTTAAACCTTTGGTTTAAAGACATACTCTATAATTATTTATGACTGTCTATCTTTAAATCCAGATTTATTACAAGTGTTTTGTGTTTGATTTTCTTAATATGTAAACACTTTGTAATCCAAATACATAGGTTGCTTTGTAAGTCCAACTAGGGCATGTTTGCTTAATATAATATTTATAAGCATGCTTTTACTATTATCGGACATTCTTAGCCTTAATGTATTTAGAGGTCATGGACATAAGCAAATAGGAGGAGATTGTTTGATTTTCTTAATATGTAAACACTTTGTAATCCAAATACATAGGCTGCTTTGTAAGTCCAACTAGGGCATGTTTGCTTAATATAATATTTATAAGCATGCTTTTACTATTATCGGACATTCTTAGCCTTAATGTATTTAGAGGTCATGGACATAAGCAAATAGGAGGAGATTGTTGTATAATATCTAGATTTGCTTGCATCCATCACCTTGTCTATGTTATGAGTGCCTGCTGGTCCTGCGTGTCTGGTAGTGTGGCAGCTTATACTTAGACAATGCCTTGTAATAGCTTAGGATAGCCTATTCTATACTTAGTTTAGTTCTTCAGAAGATGGCTGTTGTCTATCAGCCATCTCCAACCACAGTGTCCATTAAGCTCTTAGTCAAGAATGCTTTAGCCAAGCTTCATCAACAATGTGTGAAAACCTGAAGATCGACTGATCAAGACTTGTCTGAAGATATGTCTAAGTTACCAGCAAAGTCCTTATTTGACTTTGGTGTAACGTTAACCTGTTGATTCATTTATTGAACCATTCCATTTTAGGCATTCCTCTTAAAAAAGGAGACACTGCAGGCAGTACTTATCTACCCAATTTTGGCAAGTTTGCAGGCGCAGTACAGAGACAACTTGGATGTTACAGCTTATCCACTTAGACTTTGACAGCAAGATTAAGGCATTTAATGCATGTCACTTTGCATTAGATGTACCTAATTCAAACTTCCTGATGTGAACTCGACCAAGATCGAGATCGAAGAAGCTCCAACACGCTTGAAGAAACACGACCAAGACAGCAATAATGGAAAAGACGGATATTTGAGTCTCCCTCGACCAGCAATTCACGATGAATATGAACCTCAGAGTGCAAACGAAACCCGATAGACGCAATTATCTATGAACCTCGCTTACGAAATGCCACAAACTCTCGACTCACGAGTTTGATAAGTTCAAGTTGAGTTCTCTCTCAAGAATCTCGATTTCTCACAATTCTCTCAAGAATTAGTGAAAGGAAAAAAACTTAATTTTGATTCAATCTTGTGTACCAATTACAAGGATGATCATGGCCTTTTATAGGCTTACAAAGACTTACAAAGGACTCACAAACATACAAAAAACATGCTCTAGAAACCCCAAAGGTCTTTGTTGAAAACAAGGTGCAAGTTGGTCAAAGAAACAACACAAATTCAGGATTTTCGTCCATTCTGACCAACCTTTGGTATTTTGGGCTTAACTTTGTCTAGAAACATTGAAATTGAGATCCGTTTGATGGGTTGGAAACTAGAATTTCAGGGATTTCCAACCATATATTATACACCAATTTTTGAGCTCTAGAACATTCTGTGTGGCCCGTTGAAGTTGACCCAAAATCTAATTTCAAGAAGTTTTCTTAACTTTGCTCTTCTTGGGTTGGGCCATCATTTTTCATCAATGAGTTTTTGGAGTTGGGCTTCAATCCTTGGTATGATATGTGGTTCTCATCACTTCCTAAAGTCTGAATCACTCAACGGCTCCAAGTTTTCTCTGGCTATAAATTGAAGACTTTATGAAGCATTGAAGAGAGCTCTTGACAATTCTGAAAATCTCAACTACTTTCAAGCTTCATAACTCCAAGTGCATTCAAGAGCTTCAAGCTACATTATTTCAATCATTCTTTGAAGAGCACTGATCTTAGACTCCTAGTCTTTATGGCTCTTCATTGATTGCAATCTTTAGCATTCAAGGCACACGAGAGTTAAATCTTTCTAGATTATAACTCTCACGGAAACACTTGGTCAAACATATTTTTGTACACGATCCATTAGTGATCTTTGTAATTGATTCTAGTGGAAATCATAGTGCACATTTTCAAAATCTAAAGTTGACCACTTTGGTAGTGGACGTAGCACTTATTCATAGTGTGAACCACTTTAAATATCTTGTTCATTTATTTCCTTCACTTGTTTTAATTTTCACTTGATCATTTCCAGAAGAACAACTGATCTTGCCTAAACAAGATCAGCCATTTTGACTTGTCCAATACTTCATAGTTTATTCCGCTGCAAACTATTTTCTAACTCCTTTGTTACTTTGTGAAGTAATTTTTATAAAAGCTTTAAAATTGGACATAGGCTATTCAAACCCCCCCCCTCTAGCCTATTTGAGCCAATTGGGACTAACAGTAACAGCATGACAACAAATATAGTACAGTAGTTTACATAACTCAGAGTCAACCAGCGTCCTCACAAAAGGAAACTATACACAAGCTCTAGTAAAGTACTACTCAACAGCAACCCGCTAAAGACTTCCCAACTAAGTCGGCCTCACCAAGCTGGATCCTTTTTGCCTATTAAAGTCTAAGGGAAACAAATAAAGGAAATGGGGTGAGACGAAGCTCAGTAAGTTAATAAATGCAACTACATGGCATGCTATCATGCATGTAACATTATAACAATAGTATAGCATTCTTGATAAGTAATGCAACAACCGATAAACACATAGCACACCATACAAGAGGTTCAGCTGCCGCCAACCTTCCCATACTAGTTGGAGACTGTGACCAACTCGTCGTGCATCACGTAATAGCTTAAGTAAACATATAGTAATGATATAAGGTCGAGGTACTCCTCTGACCATTCCAATCACTTCCAACAATATCACTCCATATCAAAACAGTGATTTTGCTGTCACGATACACATCTTGAATCGAGTGTTGCTAATACGGTACACAATGATGAATCGGTATTCGGATCTGGGGGTTAACACGGCCACAGGCCTATAACCCAATTGAGTGGACTCCAGTCCCTACAACCTGGAATCGCTCAATATAGCTAGCCATAGTCATGCATATTGCTAGAACAGTGGGAGCTATTTCCCTCCTATGGCCACTAGAAGGAGTGACCGGGCACAGATATGAAGGCCCATAGCTATTACGTGGCCCCAACCCCCACAATAACCGCATGTCAGCATACCCCGAAAACACATTTGCAAGCTGGACTCAATGTAATGCACAAGCAGATATTTACTTGCCATGCCAGATAACTCATAATGTGTTCGTATTAATACACATCCAAAACATATTAAATCATAATATGTTCTTATTGAATCACGTACAAAACACATTTTGTTCATAAATAATAAACACCAAAGTAACCATCATAGAGAAGGTTATTCGTTCTTACTCACATATAAAGTAACACACAACTATTTGCATGTAAAAAATCTACGCTAACTCCAAGTTGGGCCTACTATGGCTAGACACCAGAATCACAACAAGAGTAAGTCACTTTTACTTAATATCTTCAAAGCTATCGCGTACTACTACGATTACATTATGACATCTATAATGTATTACAATGATAGGGTAGGGTTCTAAGTCTTACGTATCATAAGTTGTCTAACGACCAGCCACCACAGTTAATCGTATAGCCATTTATTACACCATCTCAACAACACCATACTTATATTGCTTCTGTCAGTACAGCGCATACGTAACTATCCCACACCAGTTATATCACTTGTATTAGAGTGATGATAAGGTAAGTTGTTAATTCCTATCACAAGGCTAAATCATCTATTATCTCTTGATGTTTATCCTCATCTCGAACTTCATGTCACGTATTACAATACGCAACTAATTAATAGCCATTTCATTGCATAAGTTATAACTCTTGTGAAGTAACAATTATACTCATTTAACCATTGTTTAATCGTAGGGAATAACTTAACAGGTCAACCCTGTTACAAAGTCAACTCATGTTTGACTTTACAAAATAACACGAGTACCTTTAGTTAAACCATTAACGTATTTAACTAGTCTCCTAACATCGTAGGGAACTAATATTCATCTTGTAGTAATTTATACTACACTTTTATTTGCACACTTCGTCGAGTCAATTATAACTTTTATTTAGCTCACTATATCACCTAATGTAATTTTATTACGTCCTATTCGACTTCGTTCAAGTCAATTAAAATTACTAAATAACTTGTTTAATAGCTCGATGTAATATTTATTACATCCTACTTGACTCCGTTTGAGTCAATTAACATTTCTAATTAACTTACTAATAACTTGATATAATTTTTGTTATATCTAATTTGACTCCATTCAAGTCGTTACTAATTTTCGAGTTATCACGGCAACCCGTAGTATCGTCCTATATTATTAGTACTATTTTTAGTACTCTTTATTCTGGGTAATTATTCATCCCAAATTTAATCAAACAAACCTCATCTTAAATAAATAATAACAAGCACAAACTCTACTTGTTAATTGTACCAATAGAATGAAATTTATCTAATTTATCATTTAATTCTAAAACAATAATAAAGGGGGTTAGTAACTTACCGAAATACGAAATTTCTACCGATTAAAACTCAAATACCTCCGATAAAACTAGCCCACTATGTGAGCACGTCGATCCTACGGAGTTACTAGAGCGAGAACTCGAACAAATGAGGAATAATTCAGTTGTGTACGAAAGTTGTGTCTCACGGTTTTGGGTTGGAAAGGAAGAGGAAGTATTAGTTTTCCAACATTACTAGGTTTACAACTCCTTCTACAACTTTTGCTACAATTAAACTTTGATGAAGGGTAAGGTTGTCTTTCTCCAATACAACTATGATTTTCATCAAGACTTAGTCGTTGCAATAGTTGTAAACTTAACATTTTTGTTAGTTTTCTATTAAGATTTAAATGAAGTAGTCTTCCAGCCTATGTCATACCATCCCGAGTCAACTAGTCAAAATGGATTGGAATAACAAGTGCGGATTGGTCTAGATTAGCGGTGCAAGATTATCGCACGGTTTTGGCTAAAGGAATGGGGGTTTCTTCATAAATAGCCTAGTCCAACCCCCTAACATCTTATATGGCCTAACTTATTCCAAAATAACTTATATAGCCTCTTTTTACTTATAAATCCGAACATACCCTTATTTTTTGAACGACTCAATGCGTAGTTTAAACTATTCACGGAGTTGTTTAAACCATTCACGGAGTAGTTTAAACAATTTACGGCATAGTTTAAACAATTCACGGAGTAGTTTAAACAATTCACGGGGTTGTTTAAACAATTCACGGGGTTGTTTAAAAAATTCACGGAGTAGTTTAAACAATACATGGGGTCGTTTAAACAATTCACGGAGTCGTTTAAACCATTCACGGGGTCATTTAAATAATTCAAGCAATCGTTTAATCAATTCACGAAGTCGTTTATACAATTCACAGAGTCGTTTAAATGTTTCACTGAGTCGTTTAAAGATTTACGGAGTCATTTAAATGATTCACGGAGTCGTTTAAACGATTCACGGGATCATTTAAACGATTCACGGGATCATTTTACCGATTCAAAGGGAGACGATGGGAGGAAGACGGAGGAAGATAAAGATAGGGCTTCATGGTAGTAGATGGGAGGAAGATGGAGGAAGACTTACCAGATCCATGATAGTAGAGGAAGACGATGTGGTCGGAGACGGAGGAAGACGACGATGATGTGATCGACGATAGGAGGAAGACGGATGTGGTTTGAGAGAGGAAGCCGAGATTTGAGAGAAAATAAGACTGAGTTAGGTTTTAAGGGCTTTGGGGGTATTATAGGAAGTTTGTGTTAATTTTTAGTCAAAGGCCATATAAGTTGTTTTGTTGAGTCAAAAGGCTATACTTGATATATACCACAAAGAAATGAGAGAGTGACTTGTTTTTTGTAAAGAGTAATGCTATGAGTACTACCAAATTTTTACACTAAATGATGTGTTATTTGATGTGACAGCTGATGTGATGCATTAATTTTTATTCTTAATTTTGTTTTTTGTATCACATCAGCTACCACATCAGGTGACATATCATTTGGTACAAAAAATTTGGTACTTTTTAGGTACCATGCATTACTATTTTGTAAAACAATGAGGAGGATATGTATAATTTCCAGCCCAAAGTAGACATGCCCAAATGGTTCGGAACCGGCGGTTCGAACCGGAACCAACCGGCATAAACCGAACCGTGAGGAACTCCCTGAATGAACCACCGGTTACACGTTCGGTTTTGGTTTCTAATTTCTCAAAATCGTGAACCGGTTTGGAACCGGAACCGCCAGTTCCAAACAGTGAAAAATCGCCAAAATTTAAATTTTAAATTTTGAAATTGCCTTGTTTACTCTATAATTTCAAAGATGAAAAGTTTAAAAAGTTTTAAAAATTCAAAAAATGCTTTGTACAAAGTTTTAAGATGAAATCTTTTTTAAAAAAAATTATAAGAAAATATTAAAAAAATAAATAAAAATTACGGTTTGGAACCGGAAAACGGAACCGTAATCGTGATTTGTCGATTCGGTTACGGTTTGTTGTCGGCGATTTTTTGAATGGGGTTCGAACCGTTTGGGCATGTCTAGCCCAAAGTCACGTCTCTCCATGTCACGGGTCAACTAGGTTAAATGGCAACTGTGGAGAGCTCAACTAATGAGGTGGCATGTGATCTAGTTGGTCTATTACTAATAGCTCAATTAGTGCTAATTCACTTGGATTAGACTTAATTAATTACTATTAACAATAACTATATTTATTAAGGCCTAATTATAATTTATTAACATTAATCACAATTAATTAATAAAGGTTTAATGTATAATTTGGTCCCTGAACTTTAGACCTTTTCCTGATTCGATTTCAGAACTTTGACTTTTCCTATTTTGGTCCCTAAACTGCACTTTAAACCTTATAGTTCGTCCCTCAAGTGACGGCCGTCACTTTACACGTTAATAAATGTTTGAAATACCCAAAATGCCCTTACTGAATGCTGACTTTGATTCCACAGTTGACAAAACCTACTTAGTTGGAATTAATGCTTTTTTTTCTAACTAACACAAACTTTCAGCTAAAACCATTTCCTCTCTCTCTCTCTCTCTCTCTATATATATATATATATATATATATATATATATATTTAGCTGCTGTCTCTATCTCGCTTCTCTGTTTCTTTTGATTCAACAACATTGACTTCATCTTCAACAAATGGGTCAAATCCAAAAAGCACCAAATCTAGATGGGAAAAAATTTGTCGATGGGGCTTGCAAGCTCCATTGGTATTTTTTGGAGTCAGAAATGCCTCAATTACGTTTACAAATGCAAACGATGAATCTCGTGAAGGTATGAAGGAAATCTTGAGCTTGCCAACGTTAATCGTTAGCAAGAATTCTTGAATGATGGGTAAATTGGCATAAATTGGCAGTGCTTTGGAGGCGAAAATTGGATAATAAAGAAAGACAATAAGCGAAAAAGTTGAACTTGGAGTTAAGAGAGGTTGGTTGGAGATGGAAAAGCATAGAAATCGAAACGTACCATGTAAACCCTATTTTGGGAAACGTCGATGTCGTACGAAGATTATTTATTGAAAATTCTTGCGATTTGGTAGAGAGGTGGCGTGGCGGGTAACGGGTTGGTATATGTGACGTGACTAGTTTGGCCGCCGAAGAGGGAGAAGAAGGTGGGGTTGACGTCGCCGAAGAAGCTGCGGTCGTTGACTTGGATGTTGGAGTTTGACCCACAATTGATGAAGTATTGGTCAGGTGGAGCGTAATTAGTAGAGAGAGAAAGAGATGGGAATTGGAGGAGGAGGAGAAAGAAACTGAAGAGGGAGCTGAGAAAATTTTCCATGGCAAAATTTGGGGAAGAATTGTTTGTTTTGTGGTGTTGGGTAGAAGAACTATTTGTTTGTAAATACAATTGAGGCATTTCTAGCTAGAAGAGAGCTAGATTAGATAAAGAAGATAGAACCCAGAAGAAGAGGGAGGGAGGGAGAGAGAGAGAGAGAGAGAGAGAGAGAGAGAGAGAGAGAGAGAGAGAGAGAGAGAGAAGAAAGAAAGAGAGAGAGGAAATAGTTTTAGTTGAGAGTTTGCGTTAGTTAGGAAAAAAAATATTAATTCCATCTAAGCAGGTTTTGTCCGTGGAATCGAAGTCAGCATTTAGTAAGAGCATTTCGAGCATTTCAGATATTTATTAATCGCGCGGAAAGGGATAGTGTTAGCTGGAGAAATGCTGGGTTCATGACCTACCCAGTTTCACTCCAACGTGGCTATACCAAAGCTGGGTAACAATTCGGAATAAATGAGTGCGCGTGTGTGCACCGTAGCTAAGAATTCTTTTACATTTATATAAAAATAAAAATGAGACTGATATGTACAGAAATGAAAACAATTTATGTTCTTTTTTTTTTCTATTTCATGTGATGTGAGTTGTGTTTTGTTAGCAGTTGAAAATTTGCAGGAAAGAAAACACATCTACAATTCGAGGGTTTGAAGCCCCGAGGAAAGAGAGAGAAAAAAAAATAGAAAGAAAAATGAGAATTCTATCATATTTCTAATTATTACATTTGTATCCTATTTCCCAAAATAAAAAAGACATAAATGAATAAAATAATGAATGTACAAATGAATAATTGGCATCAATGCCCAAATAAATGTACAAATAATGAATGAATGAATTTGTACCTGCTGTAGTTAGTATGAACAAAGTATGTACATAATAAAATAATTACGTACCGAAAGTGTATACACATAACATTTATATGCTACACAAATAAACACATAACACTTTAATCATGTTATAAAAATAAAACAAACTCGCAATATTTAAATATGTGAGCATGCAATCATGTATAAAAAATGAGTCTAGCCCTCTTTTTTATTTTAAAACAACAAACATCCCCAGCGGAGTCGCCACTGTGAGAACCTCGTTTCGACACCGCTTCGTCGTTACGTTCAAAACGACGTGTGTCTAATTTTAAGTGCGTTGAAAATACTTCAGTCTCATTATGGACTCCCAAAATATGTTATAAATGTGAATGACACATTTATATATATATATATATATATTAAAAAAAAAAACAGAGTCGCCACCCTTGTTTATATAGAAACGAGAGAAAAACTGAGATTGTGGGTTCGGGGGCTAAGTTACAAATCGAGAAGGTGTTAGGCACCCAATTTGCCCCTTTGGTCTCTTCATGATTGCATGCTCAAATTTAAATATTATGTGTTTGTTATTATGTGATTGTAAAGAAAACGGATCACGAAGATTTATATCTCCGTTACGTTATAAAATGTATATATGCTCATTTTATTTATAAAATAAACAAATGTAATGTATATTTATTAATGAAAATAACAAAAAGAGAATTTTTATACAAAATTATTTATTATATAATTATTACATATTTATATTTATCAATTTAAACAAAATAAATAAAATAAAATAAAAATGGGTCAAGCACAGTGAAAGCCTAATACGGCAAAAGGCCCAAAATGAGAATACCTCTATTATGCGCAGCGCACCAAAGAGGTTTGCCATGTTTGGTGCGCGGCGCACCATAGGTGGTTCTAGGTCCACTTGAGGCTAATAAAAGGCAAGAGGGGAGGTGAATAGCCATATAAAATCCTTTTTGTTAAGTTTAAAAAATCTATAAAAACTTTTGCAGCGGGATAATAGATTTTATAAAATCAGCCAGCTAATCGAAGAAAGTAATCAACTGATGACTAAGGCTTATGAACAATATTGAGGATATGGCTGAAGTACTGAGACTAAGGCTGACTGAAGCTTTAAGTAATAAGATGCTTAAGGCTTTGGTCAGTTTGATCAAGTAAAGAAGAAACTATGAACACAAGATGTAAAGTGGTTCATAGTATGAATACTGCTACATCTACTACCAAGTTGGTCAAAATTAGATTTTTGAAGTGCACTAATATATTAATAATCCTATGCAATCACTTACTACCAGTTGTTGACTATGTCCGGGTAGGGGCCGAAAAATTCGGGCAAAAAAAGTGAGATACCGGTAATCCAGGGATCAGTGTACAACAAGGACCTGTGAAATATGGAGATTGATTGTTACAAGGAACAAATCAATCTCGTGTGTTACAATCAAAGATCTCTCAAAAACTAAGTAGTTGGGAGAGATTCAAACAATGATTGAACTAAGAGTAAAATATATAGAATGAGGAAAGCAATAAATAATCTAAGTATTTTTCTCTTCAATGAAGCTTTAGAAATCTTGAGAATTTTGAGAGCTTTATAATTTCTTTTCAACTTCAATTTCTTTTATCCAATGCTCCTTCAGCTTTAAATACTCGGAGAGAAAGAAATTTGCCGTTGGACACAGTGGATAGTTGTTGTCGTTGCAATTAAATGTTCTGACGAAAAGCAGGACAAACGACGTGAACAACTCTTTCTTGAGCTTTGAGCTATCACAGAAGAGGTAGGTTGCAACCTGTCATTTCATTCTGAAATAAGACAAAAATTCTTAGAGGAAAAAAGTGTGTCAGGATACATTAAATGCAAAGCAAAAAAGAAGGTTTGAAAAGGGCGCGCTAAGTCCTACTATAAACTTTAAAATAACTATGGTAGCTTCCGTTTAAGGATCAGTGTTTTTAAAGAGATAAGACAAGAGTATATAAGTTTAATGTCCTTATTGCCGATATGATAATGGCTATCTTTGAAAAATATTTAAACCACTATCAGCCAAGTCAGGAGAAAGAACAGCTTGACTGATTTTATAACGGTAAAATAGTCATCAATCATCTCAGAGTGGTTGACTAAGTGATCAGTTAGATCGTAAAAGGATTTGGCTGTAATTTCAAAATTACTTAGAATGGTTTTAAGTAAATTATTTTAAAAGAATCAACAGTGGCCTCAGCTCACCAATGCGCGGCGCACCAGAGGTGTCATCCAGGCACCAAAGTTTACATTGATTTTCAAAGACAGTAGCTAAAAATTTGATTTTAGGATCGAGGTTTCAAGGTTTAAACTTGTTTTTCTCGCATAAAATCATGTATTAACATGTATTAAAGCTTTATTTACAATAACATACAAGTTTAACTTCGAATCAAAGTTAAACAAACAATTGAATGTCAAATATAAACATACTGTGAAAATGGAAAAAATGAAGAACGAAGCTTCGAAACTCAAATTTAACGGATATAACATGTATATTTACATATCAAATACATCAAAACTAATTTATATACACATTTACAAATTATTCAAAGTATTTATATATCAAAACAAAGGAAAATAACGATCCGAAGGTTCTTACCTTCTGTCGTTTTACAGATTCATTTGGGCCACGTTCTAGGCCGTTGTTTCGTTTTGATCAAGCTAGTCCGTAGCTTGATCGTTGTGCTTCTACTGCTACCGATACGAGGAAAGGAAGAATTACGTTTTTTTTGTGTTTATGTGTTGTGTGTGTCTTTGTTCAAAGAACAGAGATTTTGTGTGTGTGTGTGTTGTGTGTGTCTGAGAGAGAGAAAAAGCAGAGAACTTCTTCTTTCTTTTTCTTTTTCTTTCCCAGAGAGTTCAACCAAGGAAGTCTTCTGAGGTCAGTCTGAGAGAGTTCCTTTGAGTTGAGAAATGGGTATATATATAAGAGAGAAAGGGTTACTCTCTAACTCATGCAAGGAAGGAAGCTTCCTTCTGAGATTGGCGGCCAAGCTTTGTCGAAGAAGTCCGTATCATCGGCCGTGGCAGAGACTGTCATTGCGGGCTTGACTTTTTGGGTCATTCATGTTTTGGTGCGCAGCGCACCATATGGTGCCCCAATGCACCAAACAATTTTTGTTTGTCTCCTCTGGTTTGTTCTTTGTGCATTTTGGCCCCTTGAACTTTATATCTTCAGTTTTGGACCCTCATATTGAGTTAACTGAAGTTTGTTGCGTTTGTTAGACGTCGTTAGTCCTGTTGAATGTGTTGTTTCTTGAAATGATCATGAAAACATGTGTTAGTCCATTTATAAATAAATAATTATTTATAGAATAATTTGTATATCGTAGGTGTACGAAATTCGGGTGTCTACAGTTAGGTAGTCAATACATTCAAGTTCACGGCCCTAGTATAGAAAATCCTTTTCTCTTACGAATAATTTCTGCATTAGGATTACACTTGTAATTTCTGAATTCCAGATGACAGAAATAGACTTCTGGACCAAATATTGGAGAGTGACGAAGACATGGTTATCAACCTATTCGACTAGGAGCTATTGTTAGCTTGATCTGTAATTAGCTTGATCAATGTCTTTTGACACTAGGACTAGTAATTGTAATGGACCACACACAATTGTGCTAGATAATTAGATTATTTTTGTGTGTGGTCTTTTTGTAGCTGAATTTGTGAAAATATGAAATGGGATATTGTTATTTACTACAAAAAAAATACAACCAGGATTGCTTGTGCTAGGTGTGGGTTCGAAACTGGAACAGGATTGCTGTTTTTATTCTTTTTTTGAAAAATAGCTATTACAACGTTTTTGAAAAAAATTTGTCTTACACTTTTTACAACGTTTTAAGTAAATGTTGTCTTACAGTTTTTACAAGGTTTTCAGGTGAACGTTGTTATTGTTTTATACAATGTTTTTTATTAAACGTTGTGTTAAACTATTTACAACATTTTACTAAACATTGTCATTTGTTTTCCACAACGTTTGTGTAAAAGTTGTAAAATAGAATTCAATGAATAAAACGTTGTTATGGAAGGACAGAACACAACGTTTTGAAAAACGTTGTGAAATCTCTATTACAACATTTTTCAAATGTTGTTAAAGCCCATTTTTGTTGTAGTGATAATAGATGGAAATTGGAAATGATCTAAGTAACGCAGATTAAAACAAATGCACAAGATAAACCAACAGGTATTTGAAGTGGTTCACACTATGAATAAGTGTTATGTCCACTGTCAAAATGGTCAATCTTGGATTTTAAAAATGTTCACTATGTTTTCAACTAAGATATATTACAAGAATCACTAATGGACCATATACAAAAATATTTTACCAAGTGCTTATGGTGAGAGGTACAATCTGAAAGATTATACTCTCATGTGTCTTGAATAGAAAATTAAATGATTACAACAATCAATAAAGAGCAATAAAGACTAGAATCTAAGTGTGTTTCTCTTTAAGAAATTGAATGCTAGAATATTAGATGAAGTTCTTGAATGCATTGAGAGATTGAAGCTTATAAGTTTTTGGAGAGTTTAAGATGTCTTCAATGCATCATGTGTTACTATTTATACTTGCAGAGATGAATAAGCCATTGAAGATGATCACTCTTTGAAGATTTAAAATCGGGTGCATTTAATGCAAATTGCTAGGCATTAAATGCATAGAGCTGTTAGAGATCAATTTGATTGGCTTGAGTTGTCTTCAACCTTTAACTGTAATCGGCACTGTGAACTTTGCTAAAAATGGCTAGGCAAAGTGCTGATGCAAAGTGTCCTTTCCTGAGAAATACCCATAAAAGAAAAGATTCATTAAATGAACCCACGTGAAACATACTGAGGCCATATTGCTAATGAAGCATTGCTGATGTTGAAGGTAATTCTCTGGCGATGATACTTGGTCAGCCATACTTGAGTCTTCAAACATTGCTGATGAAGGACTGCTAATTAGAGCTGTCAAAATGGGCTCAACCCATCGGGCCAGCCCGTCCCGCCATCTAAAAGAGGCGGGTTGGGTTGATAAAATTTAATCCCGTTTAGGGGCAGGTCAAACGAGTTGGGACCGCGCGGGTCACAGACTGAAGCGGGTTAGGCATGGGCTAACCCGCCAATTTAGTTTTGTTCATTTTTATGTTGTTTCTTTTTTGGATCTCTTTGTTTATATTGTATAAATTTAGTTTGAGTCTTAAGAAATGTAGTTATATTTTACTATATTATGTTTAACTTTAATTTGTTAAATTCTTTCTTGGTTTTTGTACTAATTAAATGAAAAATAGTTATGAGTCTTATGACAATTTTTTTTTTTTTTTGGCTTTAATTGGTTAGATATTAATATTTTTTAAAACCACACTTTTTTTGCGGGTTGACCTGCCCCAACCCGTAACCCAATGAAGAATAATTGTGAGTCTTATGACAAATTTTTTTTTTTTTTTGCTTTAATTGGTTAGATATTAATATTTTTTAAAACCACACTTTTTTTTGCGGATTGGCCCGCCCCAACCCGTAACCCAAGGTGGGTTGGGTTGAGTTTTTGTAGTCCTGCTATTTTGGCGGGTCAGCCCAACTCGTCCCGCTTGGTGGCGGGTTATAGTTGGTTGCGGGTCAACCCGTCCCGCCAACCCATTTTGACAACTTTACTGCTGATAGAGGATAGCCAAAGGACATTGTTGTTGCCCTAGCAAACCAAATTTTTATTATAAGGCTAAGTCTACATACAAGTTGCCACACTATTTGACATGCATGTCATAGTCACTTAATACAAAGACTTATAGTGATGAATACAAGCAAATCTAAAGTATATCTAACATTTTGAATTCAAAAAATCTATTAATTGGATTGTTTGCTTTGCTTTGTCCTGGGTTTTGAGTAAAGATTGAGTTTTTAGGGTAGATGACAATGGCATCTCAACCGGATTTTAGTGGATATACTAAGGTTGATATGAAAGAAATTTTGGTTGATTTTACACTAGTGATTTGCATAAATGATTTTTTTGCCCACCTTCCGTTGCATTTTTGTACTACAATTTTTTGATGGATTTTGGGTTTGGCCGTGTCTGGAGAAGAAGAAGAGAAATAGAAGACTCTGTTTGGGTATGACCCCTTACTTTTAATAATATTACACATGGCCTCTTGCCTTTAATACTAGGGCAAACTACACAAATGGTCCCTGTAGTTTTAGTGATTTTTGCATTTCATCCTTACATCTCGCAAATGGTCCCTGTACTGAGACCTTTTACAAAAATGGTCATTCTATCTAACTCCGTTAATTTTTTGCCGTTAAGTACGAACACGTGCCACTCACGTGCATTTGTGGAAGGGCAAAATAGTCATTTTGTCTTAAAAATACAGGGACCAACTTTGAAATATAAATATTAAATACACTTTTTTTTTAAGAAAATGAAAGTGATTGTAGCTTCACAAAACCTCCTATCCATTTTCATTTCCCAAACCTCCTTCTCCCTCTCTCTCTAACAATGGCGGCATCACACACACACAAACATCCAAAAGTAACAATTTCACACACACACAAACACAAACATCCACATTTAAACCAAATAAATTTTTTTCCCCAACCCACCACCATCTTCTTCTCCAACTCACCACCACCCATTCTTTCTCTCTCTAGACACTCTGTTTTTGTGGTTCAAAGCCATAGGCTTATGCATTCACCAACACCCATACCAACAAAATTGAGACCAAATCAATTAACAAGTCACCCATTCCAATTCTAAACTTCCCACCCCTTAGGCTGCTAAGAGCTTGGCTGTGGCGGAAGCCCATTTGGGTTATAAGACAGCTCCGGTGAAATTGATTTGGCACAAGTTGCTGCCCCTTCATGTAACCCCACGCCCATTTAAATCTTCAACCTCCGAAATATGTTTGAAGTTATCAGATTTTAGATGAAATTTTTTAGAGATCTAAACATATTTCAAGTTAAAAATCAAATCTGGGTGAATTCACAGATTACTACACAGTTTCCCATGGTGAATTTTGGTTCTTTTCGTCCCTAAAACCCTTGAAGACAGCCATCGCTTCTTTTTTCTTCAAATCTTGAAGATTTTTTCTACTGTTTGGAGAAAGAGAAAGTCAATTGGCTTCTTCAAATCTCCATGAAAACACCTATGAGGGAGAGTTAAAATGGTCTCGAGAAAGAGATAGTTGATTTTACAGTTTCACCCCCTCAAATCTTGAATTATTGCAAGTAGTTCTACACAAATGGTCTATGTACACAATTGGTCCCTATGCTTTTAAAGGTAAAATGACTATTTTACCCTTTCTAAAATGCACGTGAGAGGCACATGTATTAACTTAACGGACAAAATATAACGGAAGTAGACGGAAGGACCAATTGCGTTCAATTGGTTGGTACAAAGACGACTGACAAAAAAAATTTTGTACAGGGACGAAATGCAAAAAACCCTAAAACTACAAGACCCATTTGTGTAGTTTGCCCTTAATACTATTACACAAACATAATAAATAAAGTATCTCATTGGAATGAAATTGACTTCTTTGCCCTCCTAAAATATCATGTGAGTGAGCACATGCCCACTTAACGGCCCCAACCCTAACGCCGTCCAGTTTAGGGACCAATAGTGTGTGAAAATGGTATACTTTGGTTAGTGGAATACAAAATCTAACATCGGGGACCAATCGTGTACAAGCCCAAAGATCAGGAACCAATGGTACATTTAACCTTATAAAAATGTGCCATTCGTCAATGTGCAAATATTGTTGTGAAAAATTTTAAAGCTATGTTTGAATGCTTAATTTTAAAGTTTAGAATTAAAGTTAGAAAAATAATTTAAATTCTGTAAAGATCAAATTATTCATTAAATTTCAATTTTAAAGCTTTACATTGAGTCGTCAAACGTGCAAACTTAGACTATATTAAAGTACTTAATTCTAAACTCAAAATTAAAATAACAATTTAAATTTTGTTAAACTCAAACTATTCATCTAATTTCAATTCTAAAATTGGAACTATTAAATTATTCCTCAAATTTCAATTATAAAATTTAGACATTGGTGCACAAAGCCATATATTCAGAAAATGAGACAGTCCTCGTCATCAGTTGTCACTTGTCAGTATGGTATTCATAGTCCATAGGTATATTCAACTGCTTCCCCCCATCTCTCTCTCTCTCTCTCTCACCCATACACACACAAAAAAAACTTATCTCTCCAATGGCCACTGTTATCGACTCCTTCACCTTCGCTTCTTCGTCCAACATCCAACTGTCCCTCCGTTCGTCGCCGCTGCCTAAGGTTTCACCACCGCTCTCAGCCGTACTCCGCCGGTCTTCTCTTCCCCTCTGCACCGGCTTGAAGATCCAACGCTCTTCAAAGCCATTCGTCTCTTCTAATTTGACAAATTCGAGGGTTTCCCGTAGAGGAGGAGCCATTGTTTGCGAAGCTTCCGACACGGCCCTTGACGGTCAGGTTTTCGACCTTTTATCTCTTTCCACTTATTAATTCATTTACTTCATTCGCCCATTGCTCTCTCTCTCTCTCTCTCTCTCTCTCTCTCTCTCTCTGTATATATATATATACACACACACACAATTTTAGTGGTGTTTGTTTTAGATTACTGTGAGATTTGTCTCTTGGTTAGCTTAATTGAGTTATCTTAGATTACTGGGAGTACTATTATTACTTCAAGTTTAGTATGTATTTTGAATTTTGTTACAGTTTAGGTATGGAAGCAAGCCTACCATGTTTGGATAACAAACTAAAGAACTGTTAATATACATGGTTGCACCTGCTACCGAATTGCCTATTCTATTGGATTGGATTTGGGTTTGAACCTTCGTAGTTAGTATTGGGCATCCTTATGTATGCTATACAGAAATCTCTTTAAGATAACGTGCATATACCTCTATCAAGTAATTGCAGTAACTTGCTATGTACATATGTTTTTGGTAGAATGAGTGCTATTAATATACATGAGCACCTCCAACCAGATTGCCTAAGCCATTGGATTAGGATTGGGTTCTACATAAATCTCTTTTAAGATAACACTCATACACCTCTATCAAGTAACTGCATTAACTTTTTATGTGCATATGTTTTGATAGAATGAGTGTTTATTATTGTTCTAGAAGCGTTGAATTCAAACGGAGCTGTTGATGTATGAACTTTGGCCGTGTGGGGGACCGGGAGAGCCTATGTAGGAGCTTCGATTTTGAGGGGAAGATTTAAAGTAGAATGAGATCAATCCCACATCAATTAGAAAACAAGAGGTCAATATTTAATATGCTTGATTCCCACCTCTACCTAATTGCCTAAACTTTTGTTATAGAGGTGGAATCCAAACCTTGTGTGCTCCCGCTGTCAATCTAATTTCAAAGTCGTTGCTTGTAAATCTGTTGGTTTACCTGTGCAGTTTGCCTCTGGTCTTTGACAACATCCTCTATCAGAGACTCGATCGTCAAGATACCTTTTCCACTCTATTTTTGCTATTTTGCCGTGTTTGTGGCAACATATTTAGAAGTTTATTTAGGTATTTAGTCATCTTGCAACATCTATGTACCATTAGTAGAGGCAGTAGCATCTTGACATATAAACAAACAGATCAACTTCAGTAACCTCTAGTGTGATGGATTACAATGAGTTAGCTGTCAAACACCCGTATACTTGTCCATGCAAGAGTATTGTTTGTCACCCGGAGAAGTAGCTGTGAATGCGCTAATGTTATCTTGTTTGGGGTTGACCAATGACAAAAAGTTTACATAAAGCATTTTATTATAAAGTAATTGTTGTAGAACCACAAATTTAGAAAGAAATGATACAAAGATGGAGAGAATTGAAGAGAGAGTTGTATTGATCTCGGGTGTCCAAACTGAATTAGTGCAACCTTTTAGAGGCAATTTTTCAAACAAGATACTATTCATGCATAGTTTCACTATTCATGAATAGTGTCATGAATAGTATTACTATACATGACTAGTGTCTTGTTTGAAAAATTGCCTATAAAAAGTTGAACTCAATGAATCAGTTCACACATTAATTATTCATAACACATTTTTGTTTTTCTGTAATTCTTGATTTATTTATTTATATTTTTTTGTGCACACATTTTTTCCAAATAGTCTTACTAACGTGTTGAGTGGTCACAGAAATAGTAAATGTGAAAGATAGCGTACATACTTCTTTAAAGAAGAAGCAACATCATTAGGGAAGTTTTGGATTGCATTAGTTAGTAGTTAGACTTAGACACGAGATAAAACATTTCTCTTCAACTCTGTCGGCAATATAACAGCAGTCAGCAAACATTTCCGAAAAAGATTATCATAAATAATAAGTAGTAAACATATGAAAAACATTACCTCTTGACTAGGGTAATGAGTTCTCTTTGTTAATCACACGATGATGGCTTTTCTTGAGATTGGAGAAATTAATATCATTATACTTGAGGAAAGCCATGATCCTATAGTAGGTGGGGAGAGCTCATGACCCTTTGTCAAAGTGGTACTTTTCATTACTTACTCAACATGCTACTCATTAACTGTCAAGACTAGTTGAATCTGAGCTAAATCTTAAACCATAGCTAGCACCATCTTGCAAAAATGATGAAATTTCTGTTCCACAACGGAGAGCGATTTATACTTTGTTGGTGAAATGGATATTCAGCCAGCCAACTTTTCAAAACCTTGTGATATGCTACCGAACAAGTGAACAACAAAATAATGCAAATAGGCCACTAAACAAAGGCTAAGGCCCCTATCTGCTCCACTTTTGGGCGGCGGTTAGCTTTTTGCTAAATAGATACAAAATCTTATTTAAACCTTGTAAATGCCCTTTTATTTTAAGTTTGATGGCCCGAGTGGAGGGTAAAATTGGTATTTTACAGCATTTAACAGAAAAATTGAACTCCCATCCAAAATGAGGCTGATTGGGGCCTTAAACTCAGTATGATGGCCTATTTGCATGAATTTGTAGTTTGATGGGTGTAGTGCAGATTTTTGGAAAGTTGGGTGGTCTGAATATGCCTTTTGCCCAAAATATTCTATCCCAAATTCTGATATATGTTTCAATACAGGTATAGTCTAGGTCCAAGTATTTGCAAGTGCTAGTGATCTTTGATATGAAGAGACAAAAGCCTTTTGTCCATATCTACTACATATTATTGATTGTTTGTCCAACTCATCAAAGAATTTCTGGTGAGGAGTCTCTTGGTGGATGAAGACTCACTATCTTGTAGAATACTCCCTCCGTTCCTAAAAGAGTATCTTTTCTTTTTAGGTTGTTCCAAAAAGCGTCCGCTTTTAATCTTTCCTTTTCGCGATGTTAATTTTACCATTTTACCCTATATTTGATTTCTACTTCAAATGATGGGTCGCACTCCTACATGGGCATTAATGGAAAACACACATTTTAATATATATAATAGTCAATTAGTTTCTCTTAATCTAAATTCCGAGTCAAACGTGACTCTTTTTTTAGAATGGAGGGAGTATAAATTAATATAACAAACAATTTTTTTGAAAAAGTTGTTATGGAGCGAACTACATTAACTTTTCATGTCAGTCTACTTTTTCATGTCAAAGTAGATTGTGATGAATCGGACCAAAATTGAGGATGCTGCATCTGATGCATGATGCTACAAATTTCTGTTGAATAAAGATCACAAAAAATGCAGTTTCTGCAAAATTACAAGCGTCGATAGTAAATCAGTTTTTCATTATAAAACTCTCTAACTCAATTCATAAGTATTAGTGGCTAACTTGCTGAAAGAGAATTCCTTGCCTCAACTCTTGTTTCTCCCTGGTTATGTGACATAATAAGAGAGGCAAACAACAGCACTTATAGTTTGGCAGTTTGGTTGGGTTTGTTTTGTTTGGTTGGTTCCATAAACACTTGGAGATATATGCATAAGAATGTCGAGAAGTTGTCATACTCATAGGCCATAGTGGGGGGTGAATTACGGAGTTCTAGGGCTTCTCTTGTAAAATGAAGCTACAAATAACATGTAATTGCCTCATTGATTGGCCAATATTGCCGTCTATATCTTGTTTGCATTTTCCTCTGTTATGCTTACTTCATTGTCTCATTGCCATTCAGGACATGGAGGTATGTGCTTTCTGTTGTTTTAGTTGAAGTGTCTTGTTGCTTACTGTCTGTTTGCTATACTGCTGGATACTATACTCTAGTTTTGCCCAAGTCCATGCTTTCTTTTGTTTTCTAATTAATGTGAATATTCGCTAAATTTTGCTTTGATTACAATGAATGATATCTCTGAAATGACCTGAGACCAATCATTTCTCCTTATATCAATATTTTAGTTCTGAAGTACTGATCATATGAGCTGTTATTTGCATTACATCATTCTATAGTACTCATCTAATGCTTCTATGGTAAACATACCATTCAAAGCAACCTGAGCCTTCGTCAGCTTTAGCTCTCCGAATGTTATAGTGCATGGTGCCAAATTGCCAATATTATTATTGTATAAATCTAATTCTTGTCGTGGTGTGAAAAAACAATTTTGTATGATTATTGAAAGTGAATATCACTAGTTAGTAGGTGTTCTAAGAAAGATGAATGCAAAGGAAACCTTTTGAGGCTCTCTGTATTGAGCATGCATTGACAAGGCATTTCGTTTATATGTGCTCAACATCATTTACTTTTTCTCCAATTCAGAATCATGGATAATTCATCCATATATTTATGTGGAGGAGAAACAAGTTCAAAATGTTTGTTTTCTTAGATTTGAAATTAGGTGCTACATGTACTTTGGGCTAAAATTGCTATTAGTGTACATGAGATTGAAACATTCTTGATCTCTCTGTGTTGAAGGAACATTTGCGAGGAAAGAGCTGGGTGCTTATTAAAGATTGCCTACAGCCTTGGAAAGGATAGAGCAAGAAGTTTGGCAGAAATAAAGACTGAGAAACTAGGGATGATTATTTGTCATTCTTGAGGCAACATGATCCTGAAATCCTTTCTTGGTTACCTTTAGAGGTTACATGACTGAAAGATAAAGTACACATCAATTTTTTTATCAAATCTTCGGGTTTGCGAGTGTCTGTGTGAGAGAGTAGAGCGAGGATATGCAGGCTGGGTTCTGCAGAATGCACGGTGGGGCCAAACACCAAGAATGGGGCTTGAGTTACAAATCATTGAAATGGGAATTTAAAAATGTTCCTTGCTGGCGTCAGTTTTCTTCACATATATAGGCAAGGGTTTGAAAAATGGCATAGCTCATGGAGCAACTTTGTAAGGAGATTTGACGTTGTCTGTTCTTCATGAGAGAATTCACATATAGAGGCGTAAGTAATGAGCTGAGATTCGCTAAATAGGCCTTGCCATCTGTGTGGAAAAGTCATATTGATTTGAATTTGATAAGCCTTTCGGATGAAGTTTAAAGTAAAAGTTAATAGGGGCATTAGACACATGCTGGTATCTCAGATGCAGGGATTGTCGGAGAACTTGACTGTGGTAATAGTTACTTGCAGTTGAGTCTCTTCTCTAGACAAAAGTTGAATGATGAAAGATATAGTAAACTGGGTTAGGAGTTGAATTTCCAGTTCATGTTTAGGCTTGAAGCAATCTTAATATGGTTACTGTCTTCTTGTTGATTTAACACAACAGTGCTCAGTAGTATCATTTATGTGGGGTGTAAAACTAGAGTATTCATACCAGAAATTTTTTCTGTTTTGCTAGTGAAGGAGAAATTAGAAAATTCTGTTGGATTGCTAGATTTAGTGTCCGAAACGTGGGTGTCATCTTTTTGGAATGTTCATACCTGAATGCAGGTCAGTAGGGAGCAGAAGTGTTTGGTAATCTTAATATGGTTACTGTCTTCTTGTTGATTTAACACAACAGTGCTTGGTAGTATCATTGACATGGGGTGCAAAAGAAGAGTATTCAAAATTTCATACCAGAAAATTTTCTGGTTTGATAGTAAAGGAGAAATTAGAAAAATCTGTTGGATTGCTAGATTTAGTGTTCGAAACACAGGTGTCATCTTTTTGGAATGTTCATACCTGAATGCAGGTCGGTAGGGAAGCAGAGGTTTTTATTAAATTAGAGGAACAGCTGTAAGTTATGCTTCCACAACACTACATCATAGTCCATACCTGCCCCAAAACTTTCCTCTTTTTTGGTTTCTTTTCTTTTATGCTCCATGTTATTTCCCATTGCTTATTAGGTTCCTCAGAGACAAAATTGCAATGGGTAAAGATGTCTGACCAAATTGCTGAAGTGTCAGCAACCTAAATCATTTGCTGGTTAAAGGAACATTAAATGCTGCAGTGCTCATAGAATTTCCAGTTCATAACCGAAGGCGTTACCCTAGCCTCGCATGCAAGCTGAAAGGTCTCCGCAAAATGTGCTCTACCCTAAAGGCATGATTGAATGTCCAAATGATGCCTTACATGTGCTTGAACACCTTCTGAGGATCTGCTGGTGGCTGCATCAGCTCACTGTGTTTTTGTAAAATAGTTGTCAACCTCATGATCGCAAATAATATTACACCACTTGTGTTTGATAACTTTGAATTTTGGTGATCTAATCGTATTGACCTTGGTTTTGAATTATCTTTCTAATATTAAAATAATATCACGACTTGTATATAAAGTTAAAAAAATCTTCCAGTTAAGTGAGCGTTGCCTTTCACCTGATCTGTTAGTTGAGCTGCTATGTTGGTAATGCTAGTATCTCTTTGATCTTAAATGCTAAAACTTTGCGAAAGAAGAAAGAGAAAACTAAAAGCTGAATGAAGAAAGAGAAAGAAAGGCCAATTGTAGAGACTCGTGAAGAGCTGTCTAGCTGTCGGACCTATAAGGTGTGGAAAGAGTAAGACCTTGAAAAGAGAACAGAAATCTGCAAAGAATTTTCATTTCATCAGCTTCTTCCCACAGTTTTGCTAAGAATTGCTAGTATACCTATGTTATGAGGGATCGGGTGTGGAAACATGTCTAGAAGTCCCATAAGTGGAAACCATGAATTTTAGGATACGTGTATTCAGTTAAAAGATTTAAAATAGGGGGTTGATGGACATGTTTCCATGATATATCTTACACTCCATTTACTATGTGAAACTTAATGTCATGTGACATGGAAATTAGTAAAATATATTGGGTACATTCACTTAACAGTTGAATGATGATTTCCGGAATTTGTATGAAATACAATCCATTCACTTGGAGGATTTAAGCCAAAAATTTGGTTTGACACTTTGAGTGCAATTCTCTATATTTTTTCATTATGTTTAGATCTAAATACAACAGACTGTGACAAGATTTGAATTTATTAAATTCTTTGACACAAATCCCGAAAACAAAAATGTTCGCAGATGGTGACCACATTCACAATTAAACAAGAATTCAACTCCCTTGATGTTGGTTACACATACAGAATATATAACCTAGCAAGGGTTCATCTAAATTAATTTCTGAAACAAAGGCATGTGACCAAACAAAGGGTTCTATATCCATATTGTAGTGCTTCTATACAAAATAACCTCTGTGAATGCATATAGGAATTGGAATTCATATACAGAATTGCATATCAAATAGGGCCCATTAAGAATAGTTAACAGTTAATAGGTAGCTATATAACTCCTTGACTAAAAAACAAGAGGTTCTGGATCCAACTGCACTAAATTAGCTCTATATCCGCTTTAGTTAAATGTTAATGGTCTTGAAATTGATGTACTTTATGCTTCATTAAAGTTAATGATGTTTTACTATACTCTGGCACGTGATATACAGTCCTTTTTTCCATAACAGAAATGGTATTCTCAATCTGTAGAGCAAGGATTGATTTGCTTCTGGACTCAAAAAGATAGAATGTAAGATTAATCGTGCGTAAATGTGGCATCATAGAGTTAAAGATGATAATGTCAGAGGATGGTCATTCAAGTTTGATGGAATCATTCCCTACTTGTGATTTTTGACTACATGTTTAGATGACCATGCAACTTTTATCGGAAAAGGAGAAGATGTGCAGACTTGTTAGAATTTAAACATAGATGCGCTTGTGTTTCATTTAAGCGTCTCTGCTGGTGGAGGCTATTATTACACCTTTACATTCCTGTTGATCATTAAGGTAGCACCTAGTTGATGTGATATAAGCATGAATCTCTTAAAACGCTCAAGGAATTCCAAACAAGAAACAGAAACCCAAACTGGGAAAGATACTAAGTTTTGATTGGATGACATAAAGAGTTTAAATTTCCTAAATAGAGATTTGTCATGGATATTGGAAATGCCTTAGAATAACATTATGATATCTTGCATGTATGCAATTGAAATATGGTTACTCTATTATCATTGAACCATCATTTGTGTAAGTACCTCCTTGAAGTAGTAGGATCTAGTTAGCTCCAGAGAGATGTGATGTGACCATTGAGGAGCAACTTCTAGGTGATTTGGATTCCACTAGTTATGAGGAAGCTATAACTTTGAGAAAAATATGATGCAGGAAAACCATGTGAAGCCATTTAATCCAAAATGATTTGATGTATTCTGGACTATGGTTGAACCTCAATGAGTGGGTTTCTTATTCAGTTTTTCTTTGTCTTTTTTCTTTTAATTCTCTTTTAGTTTTTCATGTTCTGGGCAGCTGTTGTCGTGTGGTGGTGGTGGGGGGAGTGTTGCTGTGCTGTGGACTTCCTGCTGTTTGTAATGAGCTTTCTTTATCAATGATTTTCTTGTGGAACTCCCTATCATTTATGTGTTGGAGAGATTGTTTGCTAAATTGTACTAAAACAGTATATAAAGCACAGGGTAGAAGTGAAATCGGATGGAATTATTTGGATGCTACTGCGTGATTCAATAATTTTGTAACTAAGTATGTCAAAGCAGTGTCATTCGTCATTTTCTACATTGGTGACTAATTTCCTTGAACCACTTGAACATGATCTTTTGATTTGGTGGGCTTTAGTACAAGTGCTCAGTGCAGAATTGAGCTGGTTTATCGTGTTTCTTGGAAATACTCTCATCTACAAGCAAATCATTTCACATTATAGGTTGAAATAATCTTTCATTGATTTTCATATTGCAGTTCCTTCTGTTACCGACACAACATGGAAGTCCCTAGTGTTGGAGGCTGATAGCCCTGTGATGGTAGAGTTCTGGGCCTCATGGTGTGGGCCATGCCGAATGATCCTTCCAATAATAGCCGAACTGTCAAAGCAATATGCTGGAAGGCTCAAGTGCTATAAACTGAATACCGACGAGTGTCCAACAATTGCGACCCAATACGAATCAAGTATCCCAACCATCATGATCTTTGTCAATGGCGAAAAAAGATGCAGTTATAGGTGCTGTCCCCAAGACTACACTAACAGCTTGCATAGAGAAATTCTTGTAGAAGCATGGTAAGTGAATGTCTATCAATCTTTACCTGTTCCATATTCTCTTTTGATGCTTACTTGAAGCCAAAAGAAAATTGTTTCTATTCTTATCTCACAAAGAGAAACAAGTTTACATTCTGTATAGTTCTGGAAGCTTCAATTCACATGTTTGTATCAGTTACATTAGTGTTTTCTGAAAGCTTCAATTAACATGTTTGTATCAGTTACATTAGTGTTTGCTTCATACATGACTGATGTGCTAAAAAGCTTAGGCTCCGCATACAATCTGTTCTTTGGAATGTTCCTTTAGTTACGAAGGAAACATATAAGCTTGTTAATTTTGTTTGAAAATTTGGATGTTGATTAGACCAATCTTCTTAAAGTTTTCTGTAAAGAATGACAAGCAAGGGAAACTCTGCTGCATCGTGGATCATTTGGATTTCATTTAGATTTTTGACGAAAATGATCTCTGACTAGTAAATCATTTGGATTTCATTCAGATTTTTGACTAAAATGATCTCCGACTAGTTATTTTCTACGATGGAATATTTCTTGTTTTTATTTTTGATTGATTGATTGTTGTAGTTGAGTCGGCATGGATGATTGGCCAAAGCTCTGGATACGTTGTTCAATGTATTTTGTTGGAGAAAAACCATACGCCTGTTCTTCCTGGGCAATTTGATTAATGCTGAAGTTCCTATTTTACCCCATCAGTGATTCCCAATCATTTTCATTATTATTGTTGTTGGTTGAGGCTTCTCTGGACTCTGATCTGCTCATTGCTTGAACATGGATCATAACTCGTAAGTAGTTAAGTAGATACAGGATGTGGTTGAAGTTGTAAATGAGCCCATAAGAATAATTAGGGGCCCAAAATGTTCAATGTATTTTGTTGGAGAAAAACCATACTCCTGTTCTTCCTGGGCAATTTGATTAATGCTGAAGTTCCTATTTTACCCCATCAGTGATTCCCAATCATTTTCATTATTATTATTGTTAGTTGAGGCTTCTCTGGACTCTGATCACAGCAGCTGCCCTTTATTTACTGCTCATTGCTTGAACATGGATCATAACTCATAAGTAGTTAAGTAGATACAGGATGTGGTTGAAGCTGTAAATGAGCCCATAAGAATAATTAGGGGCCCAAAAAAGGTCAAATCCATTCACTACAGAATCCAATCCTACCATGAGAACTACCACAAAACCTTTCTTATGTTGCAACTTGCAACTACTATCTCTAGTTGTTGTTAAAGTATGATATATATTGTTGAGCTTCGTTAACATCTTAAGCTTTAAGATGAGCTGATTATTTAACATGGTATCAGAACTCATGTCTTAATAAGGATTAGGGTTTAAATCATCATGATTGCATTCATCCTAAAACGATATTACAAAGTGTGCATATCAACCTTTTATAAAGTACCCCTTTCCGCGTATACATGTGAGGGAAAGGGTAATATACATTGTTGGGCTTCACTCCAACAATTTAAGCTTCCAGATAAAGTAATCCTCTCCATGTATACACGTGAGAGTGAGTGTTAAAACATGGTATACATTAGGCAAAATACACAATCGGGCCACTGTACTTTAGAAAAGTTTGTAATTCGACCACTGATTGTTTAAAATTATTATTTGGGCCGTTGTACTTCAGTTATCTTACAATCGAGCTCATTTTTTTGACTGACGTTAGTTCAGCCGTTAAAATAATACAAAATACCAATTTTACCCCTCCATCTTCATCTTTCCCAAATTAAAAAAAAAAAAACCCTAACCCAATGAACTTCATCTCCAAGAAAAACAACCCAGATGCAATTCACATACCCACAAATCTCGCCCAAATCTCTCTCTCCTCCCACAAATCTCTCCTTTCTCTCCCAGATCCAATTCTCACCTAAACCCATCAGTCGACGTTGGGATGGCCGGTGACACCAACGGCGTTGAAGACATGGGTGGGGTTAACGGAGGCAAGATCGACTTCGAGGGAATGATAAAATCGACTGAAATTCTGGTTTGGGGTTTTCTCCTGAAACCGCCAAGCAAGCTCCAATGGGGCGAGCTGGATGAAGACGACGGCGAGGATTTGGATTTTTTGCTGCCACCCAAGCATGTATTCGGCCCTGACGAAAACGGGATCAAGAAAGTAATTGAGTACAAGTTCAACGACGATGGCAACAAGGTCAAGATTACCACCACGACCCGGGTTCGAAAGCTCGCCAAGGCCCGCCTCAGCAAACGGGCCATCAAGCGCCACTCCTGGCCGAAATTCGGCGATGCTGTTCATGAAGATGTTGGGGGCTCGGTTCACCATGGTGTCTATCGAAGAGATCTTGCTTGAGCGACCCAGAGCTCCTGGTTCGTCTCTCTCTCTTTCGTTTTGTTGATTGTGAAAAATGTGATCTCTATGGTGTTTGAGAAAATTGGTGCGGGGTTGGTTGGTTTAAAGTGGAATTTCGGTTTTTTTTCCTAGTTTTATTGCATGCTAATTTGAGTTATTTTTGTGTATGGATATCGAAATGTTGGGTATGTGAATTGCATCTGGGTTGTTTTTCTTGGAGATGAAGTTCATAGGGTTAGGCTTTGTTTTTTTGAATTTGGGAAAGATGAAGATGGAGGGGTAAAATTGGTATTTTATATTATTTTAACGGCTGAACTAACGTCAGTCAAAAAAATGGGCTCGATTGCAAGATAACTGAAGTACAATGGCCCAAATAACATTTTCAAACAATCAATGTGAATTGTAAACTTTCCCAAAGTACAGTGGCCCGATTGTGTGTTTTGCCTATACATTATTAGGTCTCTCTCTAATAGATTGAATTTTTAGATGAGTTAGTTAATTAATAATTACAATAACATATACATGTACAATAATATATAAATATATATATATATATATATATATATATGAGTATTCAATGGTTACTTTATCTATCTAACCATTAATGGTTACTACTATTATTATTCATTAGATCAAAAATCGATGATTAAAATTTAATGATTAATTAGAAAATACAATTAATGCAAGTAGATGAGTTATTTAATATAATTAATTTTAATCATTAATTTTTAATCTAATAATTGATATAACAGTAACTAAAAATTCTGATAAGATAAAAGAAGGCTGCTTTCCTTAATGTGATGGTGATAAACAGACAGGATCCTCTATTTCAAAAAGGTATTTCATCTCCTATTCTAACAGTCGAATCTTCGCCACATGTCCACCAAAAATTATGGAGTAATTAATGTTATTTATTTCTATGCACATGTGACGAAGATCCGACAATTAAAATAGGAGATGAAACACCTTTTTGAATTAGAGCATCCTATCCAAGTGATAAAGACTTGTGAAAAATCCTTTACAGATAAGATAAAAAAAAGCTGCTTTCCTTAATGTGACGGTGATAAAGACATGTGAAAAATCATTATACATATTATATAGGGGGGTTAATTTAACGTTAGAGTAATGCTATAAGTATCTAAAAAATATTAAATTTTTTATACTAAATAACGTGTTAGTTGATGTAATAGCATTAATTCTAATTTTTAATTTTATTTTTTGTATCATATCAGTTGACATATTATTTAGTACAAAAAATTTAATATTCTTTAAATATTTATAGCATTATTCTTTAACGAATATCCAAAAAAATGGAGTTAGGTTTCCCACCTCTTCCAACTGCATTTTTGAGCACAAGTTTCTACTCCACTAATAGTACATTGTATTTCCCTTTCGAGCGTAGATGTTTTTGCACGTTATTTATTCGCCTAAATTATTAAGGCAACAAATGTGAACTCAGTTCGTCTCACAATTTCATCTTTGTTACAATTTTCTGTCCAAACTTGTATTTTGTCTCGTGAGATTTTGCGCGTCCCGAACTAATCGTTTTGGATGTTTGATTTCAATTTTTTTTTTTCTTTTTTGGCTTAAATATTGAATTGATCATCGTACTTTAAATTAATATTCATTAAGGTCACTTTCATATTTTTTTCGGCAACTTCATCATTAAATTGTAGTCACTCTATCTACCTACATCAAAGATTTTGGAAGATAAATGTTAAAAAGGAGTTAACTTAGTTAGCTATTAAAGAAGCAAATGAAAATCTAAAATATTTTTATTAAAATTTGTTAATTGAATACTTTTATTCATAAATATTTGTTAATAAATTGTATAAAGATTGATTAATTAACATCTAACAAACTAACTGATATTTATAAAGTTTTTAATCAATACAAATAAATAGAAGAAATAAAGAAGGGGGAGATTGAAATATTAAACAATAATATCTTGAAATTATCTCAAAATGATTCTCTTTTACTAACTATATTTTAGTAAAAGAAGAATAAATCAAAAAGAAAAAAAGTTTGTTCCCATATTTTTCACGTTGTCATTGTTTTAACTTTTGACTTTTTCTTCCTTTTAAATTTTGTTCCAAAAAAAGGGGAAACTCTCCCTCCGAGAACCCCCACACCCCAGCCTTATGAGAATGTGAGAGAGAAAATCACGGTGACTCAACGATTGAGTAGGTAGGAGGACCCGTGCCTAGTACCTACAAGAAGCCACCCCACAAAGGATGAAACCCCCATATTGCGGTTGCTAGGACTCGATCCTTGGTCTTGTTCCAAATCTACTAGCTCTTAAATTTTGTTTCTACTAAACGTTGTTTTCACGTTTTCTTTTTCTCACTATGAATTTGTAGTTGCTTTTTTAATCACAGGCAATAGTTAAAAAAAAATGAAAACAATGAAAATATTTAAAAGAACTGGGAAGAAAAATAATTACAAAAATAAAAAGGTTAGGAGAAAACATTGACAACGAGCATGAAATATTTTTAGAAAAGGGTAATAATACATAGTAAAAAATTAATCATGAATTTTAAAGCCCACATATGTGGCACAAGATCCACCCTCCTCTCCCTCTCTCTTTCTCTGGATCTCCCCTCTCTCTCTCTCTTTCTCTCTAACCAAAACACTTGGATCTCCTTGTGCCACTTGTGTGGACTTTAAAATTCATGATCAATTTTTCACTATGTGTATCATTACCTTAGGAAAATTCTCTCTCTCTCTCTCTCTCTCTCTCTCTCTCTCTCTCTCTCTCTCTCTCTCTCTCACTTAGTTTAGTTGTAGATAATTAGAGAAATTGTTATTTAGGGTTTTGATCTTTCCTTTTCTAACTATTACTCCCTCCGTCCCTAAATTATTGTCTTCATTTTCTTTTTGTCTGTTCTAAAATAATTATTTTGTTTAAAAATTTCCTTTTTAGGACAACACTTTTACTATTTTACCCTTACTTTTTCTTCATACTTTAATTATGGACCACATGTACCTGGACATTAAAGAAAACTACACACAATACTAATATTAATAATCAAGTCAATTGATTTTTCTTAGCCGGGTCAAACATGACAATAATTGAAGGACGGAGGGAGTATTTTGTTTTGTGTGCTAATTTAAGAGTTTACATAAAAAAAAATTATAGTACCATATAGTTACTCCCTTCATTCCAGGTAAAGAGTTTACTTTCTCTTTTTAGAAGTGTGACTAAATCAAATCAAAATTTTACATACTTTACTTATATTTTAGGAATAAAATTTCATTAATTAAAAACTATCTTAATAATACTATGGATTACAACTTTCATAACTTTGTAAAAATCACTAAATTTTTGTTAATTATCTGTCAAACTTTAGCTAAATTGACCAAAAAAACTCAAAAATAGACTATTTGCCTGGAACGGAGGGAGTATATGTTAATTAGTGATTTATACGTATTTTATTTTTACATTTTTCATCCAATATTCTTGACGAAAGTGAATGGAGAGACTAACGTGAGAGCAAAACTAAAGTTTAGTGACGAAATTGACTAAAAATATAACAGTGTGGTCTTAATGAATGAAAGTTCAAACTTCGTAACCAATTTGCTATTTAAGTCTTTTTTCTTTTTTTTTCCTTTTGATCATTCAAGAGGTGTCTCCAAACCACACTGAGTCTGAGAATAATCTCTGTTCACAGAGCTAAGCTGGCCACTGGCCCAAAAGGTTTCAAGAGTCCAAGAGGACATCTTGTTAAATTGATCGCTCCACACAAAATTGTAAAGTCACCGAGTTAACCCTTTGAATGAACAGGATTGTATTAGGTAGCTTTGTATAAAAGTATTAAGGTGTTATCAGTTTAACAAACACTAATTCTTAGAATGTGTCCTAAAATAATTTTCGTTTTATTAAAAATAAAAAATTCCTAAAATAATTGTTGTTATAAGATTTCAGGAAACATTTGCTCAGATTCTACCAAAAGTGCCCTTATTTATTACTCTTATTAAAGAGGGTTGTTAAGAGAAAAGAAAAAATAATACTCATGCGACTTATCTAGAATAAATGAACTTAAATAAGGATAGACCAGTCTTTATATAAACTTTCTTAATCTGTGTACAAATTGTTAAAATAATAATTATTTTGAGACGGATGTAGTATTCATTAACTTAGAAAGGTTTAGGTGGAATTTATGTGGCATATAGGGGACTTGTATGGAGCTATTTGTATCACTTAAGCTATGTTTGAATTTCAAAAAATTACGGAAAAAATGAAATGAAACGAAAAAACATTTTTAACTACGTTCTTGCTATCTAATCTTGTAGGAAATTCTGAAAGCTGCTATAACCAATTTTATCGTTGTAAATACTTATGGGTGGTGCTAAATACAACACCCACAAAGCTCTAAATACAACACCTTCCCCAAAAAATTTACTATTTTACCCATATTTTTTTGATGAAAATTTATATTTATAAGTGTTATAAATACAAAAAAAATAAAAACAGAAAATTAGACAAGGCCGCCACCCCTTGGCAGTTATATTCCAAACATCCACCTAAACTAGGCGGTTATCAATTATTTTGTCAGTTTTTTTTAACACTTCAACCCCTAAAGTTTACAATTTTGTTAAAAAGTTAACGAATCCGTTAAAAGTTTTAACGGCAAATGGTAGAACCGCTAGCCTTAGGCGACCATCACTGGAAGAGCTGCCACCCCTAGGGGGCCAATCTCAAAATTCCACCCCTAGGGGGTCCATTTGCGCTAAATACAAAAAAGGGTATTTTGGTGTAAATACTAATTTACATCAAATGAATGGCAAATCGATATTTTCTGAAAGAGATGTGATATTTAGCATTTTTAGGGTATTGTATTTAGCACCTATCATACTTATTTCACAAATTGTGTCGGTCACGGATTGTACGTTTCAAGAAAGGTCTAAACTAATTTTTTTTATATTAATTAAACAAATATAAGAAAACAAATATTTCACTTTACCATAAATATTTTAAAAACTACTCTTTCACTAGAGTTTCCTAACATTTAAAACAGTGACTTGATTATTCATCGGTATATGTATAAACTTAAGAAGTGTACACGGTTCCAAAACGCGTCCGACCACATGCCGAGCATAGTAAGACTAACATTGTTTACATTTTCCAACGCATCTCTCTTTTACTTCTTCTTTTTGCTATCATTTACTAAATAAAATATTTAAATAGAGTGTTTAGAGCATCCATAATGTGGGTTTTTTAATAAGTTCCCAACTCAAAAAATGGGTTCCCAAATGGCTTCATTTGGGAACTGGTTCTTCACCAAATGAGAGTTTTTCAAGCCCACTTTCAGACCACCCACGTGAAGGCTGCCAAGCCTTACTTTTGGGAGCATGCACTGTGCAGCTAAAGCTGTCAAAATGGTTTTAATCCATTGGGCCAGTTCGGTCCGCCACACAAAATAGGCGGGTTATGTTGGTAAAATATAAAATCATTTATAAACGGGTCAAACAGGCTGAGCCCGCGTGGGTTGCGGCCAAGGCGGTCCGGTCCGGGTTGGGGCGGGTTGGCCCGCCAATCTAAGGAGCAAGGGTAAAAATCAAAATTTCAAAATTAAAAAAAAACCTAGGCAGGACTCACATCCAGTGAGCATAAGAAGCCAATTCATTTTTTCCCTTAATACTAATCCCTTGCAAATTTAAAAGCAGCTCCCATTTTTATTTGGGAAGACTTTCATTAATTTAATGTTCTCCTCTGTGTATTGCATTAATTTAAAGTTTTATTTGGGAAGACTTTCGTTAATTTTTTGGGCTTTTTATATAATATTTATATCAAAATGACAAAATTTTAGCTTAATAATAATTATATTAAATTTTAAATTAATGTATTATTTTTTGATGGGTTGGCCCGTTTAACCCACAATTCACGACGGTTTGGGTTGGGTTAATACATTTTAGGCCCGTCCCTTTAACAGGCTAGCCCGCACCGTACCGTCAAATAACGAGTTTATAAAGCCCGCGGGTTGGCCCGCATCGCCAACCCGCTTTGATAGCTCTACGTGCAGCTCACTTTCTCCAATTCTGCGTGAAGAATCTCCCCACCCCTCTTACGCGTGGCCCCTCCTGTCTCTCTCTCTCTCTCTCTCTCTCTAATTCTTTTTCTTTTTCTTTTTTATAGTATTTGAATTTTGTTTTAATTAATAAAAGAAAGCCATTTTTTTTGCTAGAAAATATATTTTGTTTTTTTTACCTTTTTCTGAAATGGTTTTTTTTCTTCTGAATATTAAGTAGTTTTTTTTATTCCGAATAAGTTTAATTTTTTTTTATTTTGATAAAATTATTTTTTGAATTCTAATAAAGTTTTAGTTTTATTTTTGAAAAAGTTTTTGTTTTTTATAATTTTGAAAAAGTATTTTTTTTTAATTTTTTCTTAAAAGTTTTTTTTCTTTTTCTGCAAAATATATATAATTAATACTATAATTAAATTAATTTATTCTTATGAAATATTTGAAAAATATAAATATAAATGATTTATATTTAAAAAGTGTAATGGGTCCACCTAAGAACCAAGTTGAAGAACTAAACATTGTGAGGTTAGTTCTTAAAATGGTTGGGTTTTTGGAAATCCTAGGTGACATCCTAGGAACCAAGAATGGGTTCTCCACATTGTGGATGCCCTTAAATCATGAAATCAACCGCACCTTGCATGATACTCTATCCGTCCTGAATAAATTTTCTTAGTTGATAAAGCATGAAAAGTAAGAAATATAATTAATGATGTAACCATAATACACATGAACATTAATTGAGTTTAACTATTCTAAATAATTGAGTTTCTTTGTGATGTGTTATATTAAATAAAATTTTAAGGGTATATTAGGAATCATAGTAGAAAATAGGTAAATCAAAAATCTTTAAAAATATTAATTAGAACATCACAAAATAAAAAATAAAAATATTTATCCGAGACAGAGAAAGTATAAACTTGACGGTTGCAGGTGCGATTCTTGTTTGAAAAAGCAAACAAACCATAGTGGATTTCTTCTAAGGACTTGTTTATTAAAATTAAAAATTAAGTTTTAAAAATTAATGTCTAAAAAAATAAAACTTAAAATTTAAAACATTACCTTTTAATTTAAAATTTTAGTTATTTTTAAGAAATACTTAATATATTAAGTGATGTAATATTATATTATTAAATAATTTTATTTCTAAATTTACTTAAAATTTTTTTTTATTAAAGTCTTAATCAGGTTAATAAATAGGCTCGAAGTAGATTCCCAACCTCAACCGAACCAACGGTTTTGATCCCAATTTAGAAAATTCCTCATGTCAACACGCTCACAAGTCAAATCAATAACAAATGTGTTAGAAAAATTATCTCATAATTTTGAAGCACCACGTATGTTTATTTGGTGAGAGTAGTGGCAGAGTTGCTTAAAAAGTGTGATTACGTGTACTCCCTCCGTTTTAAATAAATATTTTTATTTTAAAATATTTTAACTAATATTATTAACAATTTTTGATATACATATTTTTTATTATTTTTTTAATATATTTTTAAAATTTTATTTAATATAACATATTTTTAAAGAAATTTATATATTTAAAATAGTAAAACTCAATTAATATTTATAGGTATTATCGTCAAAAAATATTTTACAACATATCATTAATTACGTTTCTTAATTTATATAATTTATCAATTAAAAATATTTATCTAAGATAAAAGGAGTATTATTTTAATATTATAATGTATCACTATTAATCGTAATGTATCATGTAACCATGACATGTGATGCTTGGAAACCATAAAATACTCTTTACACACGTATACTCCAATTTCTTTATTTAAAGCGGCATGGGACATTAAATTCAAGCCATGTTTGACCTATTTTTGGTACAGTGAATGAAGTCTTTACTAAAGATTGATTAAAATAAGTTATACTCCCACCATCCCTAAATTATTATTTTTTTATTCATTTTAAAATAATTATTTTGTTTGAAAATTTTTTAAGGATAATACTTTTACCATTTTATTGTTACTTTTTCTTCCTACTTTAATTATGAATCACATGCACATGGGCATTAAAAGAATCTATGTATTATACCAATATTAATAACTAAGTTAATTATTTTTTTAATTCGTATGTCAGATCAAACAGGACAATAATTTAAAAATGGAGGGAGTAACGTTTTGGTATTAATTAAGCAAATATAAGAAAACAAGATTTTACTTTACTTATATATTTTAAAAACTACTTTTTCACACAAGTTTTAACATTCAAAATAGTGACTTAATTATGCATCGGTACATGTACAAACTTAGGCCATCTCCAAGAAATCCCACTATAATATTGAAATTTCTGCACCAAATATCTTTTATAATCTCCAACTATCATACTTTAAATTTTACATAAAAAAAAATATTCTAAAAATATTCTTTATTATTCTATTTAAAACATATGTTTTATCTCAATAAATTTATGTTAATATATTAGCAAAACAAATATGTTTTTTATTTTATAGTATATATTATTTTTAATAACACAATTTATATTAAATAAAATAATATACACTGAAATTAATTAATTAAATAAAAGACTTTAAAATACAAACATTTGAATATTACAATTAACAAAAAAAAAATAGTATTTAAAGAAAAAAAAAAAGGTGGATAGCGCCGGATAGGATCATTTATTCCAAAAAAGTTTTCCATGTACGAAGATCTGACGATTAGAATAAGAGATGAAATACCCTTTTGACATAGAGGATCCTGTCTGGGCTAGCGGAGGGGAAGCTTGCGCCAATTTGGAGATGTTGACCACATGCCATAGCCCAGTTTGTATTACGCATGGCAAGCCTCACACTTACCCGATGTGGGATCTCATATGCCAAACACATTAAGACTAATATTGTTTAGATTTATTGATGCCTAATAGTAGTGTGTATTTTATAAACAACACAAGTCCCACACATACCCAGTGTGAATTGTTATATGCCGAGCACAGTAAGACTAATATTGTTTAGATTTTCCATCCCTCTTTTACTCTTTTTTTTTTTCAACATTTACAAAATAAAAAATTTAAATCAAGTCTCTAAATCATCAAATATAAACTTGACGGTTGCCGGTGAGATTCTTGTTTGAAAAAAGCAAACAGACCATAGTGGATTTCTTCTAATTAGATACCTAACCACAACCTAACCAACGGTTTTGATGATTTGATCCCACCTTCGAAAATTCCTCTTGTCAACACAACCAACTTCTAATTTTCTTTCATGCATTCTTTCAAATTCTCAAAAGACGCGAGAATAGAAAAAGCAAAAAACACGCTCAAAAGTCAAATCTATAACATACATTTTTATGGTCCTGAATTCTCGAAGTATCACGTGGTATGTTTACTTGGTGAACCACAGCCGATAGTGATATACAATAGTGTCAAAGTGACTTACAAAAAAAAGATTCGTTTTGTATCACTTTGTTATTATAGTGTGCCGCTATTGATCGTAATGTATCACGTAAACATGACATGTGATGCTTCGAGACCATGAAATACTCCTTCAAGATGTATACTCCAATTTCTTTATTTAATGCGGCATGTGAAATTGAATTCAAGCCCCATGGTTGACCTAATTTTGGTACAGTGAATGAAGTCTTTACTAAAGATCGATAAAAATAAAGTTATACAAGTGGAGTCGGTCTTGGTCCTTCTCACTTTTAATTTATTCATCTTGAGATACATATTTGACCAATTCAAGGTTGGTACTTGGTAGAAAGGCATCGCGAGTCCGCCTTGCTTGAAAATCAAATAAGTAATATTATATGTACCTAAAGTGTACATTAAATGTACACTAAAATTATCTTTGACATCTTCTGATTGGTTAAATGATTTGTAGGTCCTACCACTTAAAAGTTTCTAACCAACCAAAAGATGTCAAGTGTAATTTTAGTGTACATTTGGTGCACATTTTAGGTGCACATAGCAGTTTTTAACGCAGTTATGTTCCATGACTCGAATTCAAATTTTATGGTTAAGTTAGAATAGTCTCCTACTATCTATTCTACGCGCTTGATGGTGGCTCGTATATGTTCGACCTGTGTGGCTACAAGACAAGTTAAGGGTTTAAGACACGTTAAGGGTTCAAGGAATTGTACAATTCAAAGCCTGTATTATTATTATTATTATTATTTTTCTTATGTTCTAAAGGAGCGTAGGAATAGATCGAACCTATAACCTCACGCTTTGTGAAGTCTCAACTCTACCACTAGATCACCCCTAACTCAAAGCCTGTTAGTGAAAGAATCTAACCTCTATCGGGTATTTAACAAGAATGATAGTAACTGATCTAAAGTAACAAACCACATTTTGGAGAGGAAAGAATGACTCCTTACAAAGAAGAGCATATAATCGATGTGTGGGGAGGAAAAGTATGACCTCTTAGAAGGGTTAGAAAAGTATAGAATCAAATGCATGTTCAAAGTGATAATGAATATATTTTTCGTGCATAATTTAGTGACTTGGTTTGTAGTCTTAGAACTTTTTATTTTTATTTTTTATATATCCTACTAGCTTTCTCTTTATCTCTCTTCTACTTTTTATTCGATTATTACAAAATAAAAATCTAAAATCAAGTCCTTAAATTACAAAACCAAATGAAACATTTTGTTTTTAAAGAGTCTTGTTTCAGAATCTAAGCTTTAAAATTCTATGAATTTTCAAAAAAAATCTTCTGAATGTATAGTTAAAACTAACAAATTACTGTAGTCCCTACCTTAGTGCTAATGGTATGTATGTAAATTCACTTTTATTCCTTAAAATATGTTACTTTCAATGTGGACCTTTTTTTTTTTTTTTTCGGGGTTCATAGACTATGACCTTTGTAATGAAATTCGTCGGTGAGCCTGACAACTCTTAGCCATTCACCGACAAGCCAATTGGTAATTGTGAACTTTTTGAATGAAACAGATATCGAACATTGTTTGTGGACACAAGGTGTTGGTTGCTAGGATATTTTCTTTTATCTTAGATTGTTTCATTTAGTCCATATCTTGCAGTCATGAACAGAAACATTATGTAGGCAGCATGGTGGGGATTATCTAAATTTAGCAAAACAGTCTAACAAGTTGTAATATAAAAAACTAAAAAAAAAAAAAAACTACTGAATTATTCTAAGAGCCTGTTTGGTGTAGCGTTTTTAAACGCAGTGTTTTTAAAATACAGCGTTTTTAAAACGCAGATTATTTAAAACGCAGTTTTTTTCTTTATAAATGCGTTTGGGATATTATGTTAAAATGCAGTTTTTTATTCCCTACTGCGTTTTAAAATCTGCGTTTTGGGAAAAAGCTAGGAATTCCAGCGTTTTAAAACGCAGATGCGTTTTCAAAACGCTGTTTTTTCTACCTCAGAATTGAAACGTTAAATTAAGGAATAAGCTGCGTTTTAATCCTGCGTTTTGGCCAAAACACGAACAAACGGGCTCTAATTATTTATAAGTTTGTCTGCTTCAAATAATGGAGAGCCATATTGATATTGCAGCATCTGATATCAAGCTGTTATTTACAACTCATCTTCTCTCTTTCCTCCTTCCCATTCATTCTTTCTTACCTTAATTCAGACCCTTTTGTCATTTTTTGGAATATTAGTTAAACCAAGCCAACTATTTTTAAAATTATTAATTATCTAGGAGTTTTTATTATTTATTATTTAGAGGTAATTAATACTTATTATATTTTCTAATTACTTTAGGAATATGTTTTATAAGTTGAGGTCAAATATGACTTTCCTAATAAGATTAAGATTTATTAAGGGTATATATAAATAGATAGGTTGATAGAGTGCGAGTGAATTAGAAAAGTGGGCTAGCCGAAGTCGTAGCGAGGTCATGATATTATTGGATTATTGATTATTTCGCTGCAAGTTATGTTAGGAATTGTTCATTCGTTACATCAATAATGATATCGGAGCAATTAAATAATAGTTTTTGCTATTGTTTTACAATTGATAGACATCTTAAATTCAAATAATGTTCATGAGATTATTGTTTTGTCTTACTAAACCATATTTATCAAAAGGGCCCACCTGAGCACATTAATGTTCCCTAACATTTACAGATTGGGTAGCTGACCCAATCAATTTATGAATTGAAAAACCCAATTGAATCTAATGGGATGCATATTGATAAAATTCTTTTGCATCTTATCAATGCATGCGCAAAAGTCAATTCAAACTTATGAGTTTAATATCAAATGTTTTTGACATAAAGATTAAGCTAGAAAATATAAAAAGCTTAAAAATTGTCAAAGCTATTACTCCCACTATTTCCAAAAAAGAATCTTGTTTTTTTTTTTTTTTTGGGTCCGTTTCAAAAAATATGTCTTTTTCTTTTATTAAATATTTTTATTATTTTATCTTTGATTTAATTTTTATTTTAATTTATGTTCTTACTCTCACATGAATATTCTTAAAAAACATGTGTTATTTTATAATCAAACATAACATTTTTTAAAAAACGGAGGGGGAGTAGGTCTTCTATGAAACATTATTGCGGATCATAATTTATAAAACGGAGTTTTATTCTCTCACAACTCAATCTATCAATACATTATAAATCGAGTTAAAAAATTTTATTTTACAGAAAATACTCATAAAACGATATATATTTTCTAAATTTTTACCAACGAAGGAATTATATTTTAGCATCTCTTAGAGATAGTGATATGTTAGCTTTTGCCACTATGGTCGGTTATAAAGAATAAATGTCCAATAGGACCACGTAATCTTTATTAATGACCTTTATGGCAAAATATTCAACTAGCTAGTAGTAATAATTTAAAATTAGTTACTCCTACTAGATAGAGGATAAGACCAAAGTATATAAAATTCAATTCTGCATAGAAAAAACATAGTTCAATGTATTAGAAAGTTGTAGACAATCATCATTAATTCGTGCAAATATGGGCATTTTTTTTTTTTAATGTATTCATCAATTTCCTTTAATAGGTTAGGGGCCTTAGGGCTAAACGGATAACCTCGTAGTAGTCCCAAGGGTTAATGATGCAAACTGCAAAGAGAGTTTTTATTATTATTATTATTATTATTATTATTATTATTATTATTTGTAATACTCTTTCCATCTCTAAATTATTGTCTTGTTTGACCCGACACACAGATTAAAAAAAATAATTGACTTGATTATTAATATTAGTATAATGTGTTGTTTCCTGTCAAAAAAACCTGACGGAGGTGCTAACTATTGTACACCTATGCGAAAAGTAGCCACTTGAAAATCAAAATTTTGACATTTTATAAACTTATATAATGACATTTAATGAAAATAAAAACTCCTAAAACTAATTAAAAGCCACCTTTGCTAAGTATATCATCATCGGGATTTCGTTTTGGAAAATTAGTTTTTTTTATAACCAAAAACTGATGGTAATATCTCTTTGCCACTTTATGAAAAGTTTGTGGTACAAATTGATGAGATTTATTCTGTTTTCTCTCTAAAAACTGAAAAAAAAAAAAATTATTATAGACAATTGGCTTCTTTTTTTTTTTTTTTTTTCAAAAGAGATATATCTCTCTTCTGGAACATGCTGGGAAGAAAAAAAGAAAAAAAAAAGTCTTTTTTTAGAATATAGGAGTAATAATTTTCTTTTTTTCTTTTTCTTATTTTAAATGTTAAATCATGATGATTTAGACCCGTTAAGATAATAGAGACTCCCACGTCAATATAACACAATTTATCTATCTTTATAAGAGAGAGAGAGAGAGAGAGAGAGAGAGAGAGAGTATTGAAGTGTGACATATCATATGTTATTCTATCTATCTAAGCCTAATAATTGAAAGACAATATAGGAAATTAGAGTGTCTTCATGCGTTGACCAATAAGTACAAATAAAGCATTTATGGGGGTTAGTTACTTGTTTTGGGATGGCTTTAAGGGACACTACTAAGGTTTTGATTATTCTATTGATCATTATCTGGACAAGTTTAATTGTTTGTAAGGTTCTCGTAGGCTTGTCGGAAAGGTTCTTGGAATGTTTTTCTTTCTTCGTAATTAATTTATGAGAATTGTTATTTATGCCCAATATATTATTGAGTACATCATATATAAATATTATAAATTTTAACTTAAATATCTTTTTTTTTTCATTTTTTTAGATTTTTCGGCACCCTTACCAAACATTATTATAGGTGTTCGGTAGGGGTGACGAACACCTATAGTGATGTTCGGTAGGGGTGCCGAACACCACTATAGGTGTTCGGTAACACAGTGCCAAACAAACTGCTTAAAAAAAAAAAAAAAAAAGAAGGGGGCGGGCTTTGTGTGGGGTGGGGTGAGGGGAGGGGAAGGAGGAGGAAAGGGGGTGTTCAAAAAAAACAAAGCGAAGGGGAGGCTGGGTGGGCTGTGGTGTGGTGTGGCGTGGCGTGGTGGGGTGGAGGCTGCCAGGGTGTGGGGGGAGGAGGAAGAAGAAAGGAGTGGATTTTGTTTGGGGTGGGTGGTGTACTTAATAATAGGATAGGTATTTTTTTTAGAAATTGTTGATAAGAGTATAATAGGAAATTAGGGGGGTTGTTAGGTCTCAGGTTGCTCAAATAGGCTAGAAGGGGTGGGGGGTTTGAATAGCCTATTTCAAATAAAAAAATTTGTTTTACAACGTTACTTCACAAGAGAGTTAAAAATATTTTGCAGCGGAATAAAGTGAAGTAGGACAAGTTCTGGCTGATCTTGATAGAACAAGATCAGATGTTCTGAAATCTATTGGAATTTCTGGAAAACAAGAATTAATAGCAATTCACAAGTACAGGAAGTAAATGAACAGAGATTTTAATATGGTTCACACTTATAAATAAGTGCTACGTCCACAACCAAAGTGGTCAACTTTGGATTTGAAAAACGTGTACTAAGTTTTCCACTATAATCTTTACAAAATAGATCACTAATGGATCGTGTACAAAAATGGAGTTGACCAAGTGTTTGTGGAAGAATTGATATCTACAAAGATATAATTCTCGTGTACTTGAATGCTAATGATTGCAATCAATGAAGAGCAATGAAGAATAGGCGTCTAAGATTGGTGCTCTTCAATGAATTTTACAAAATGGCTTTAAAGTTTAAATGTACAAGCTGTTGAAGATGAAGATTTTTGAGATGTTAGTTTTTTTTGTCTTTTAAGTTTGTGTCTTCTTCAATGCTTCAATGGTATCTTCTATTTATACTCTGGGAGGTCCTTGTAGCCATTGGAGATCTTCAGTCTTGGAAAGTTTGAATTTGAATACATTTAATGCTGAAGATTTTAGGATTAAATGTTTTGATCTTGTTCTCCAAATCTGATTGTGAATTCTACAAAGCTCAAATAGTATTCTGCAATTTTGCCAAAAATAGGTAGACAGTAGCTGCAGGCAAAATGTCCCTTACTGAGATAAATGCCCAATGTGGAAAGAATCATTAAATGATTCTTGCAGGTTATCGTTACAGTAAGAAACAGGAAAAGGGCTTAGCTAATCTTCTCAGGCATATCTCCATACAAGTTTTGATCAAATGATCTTCAGGTTCTTAGAATTGCTGATGAAGCTTTTCTCAGACAAACTTGGCTTATGACTTAAAGGACTTTGCTGATATGAAGATAGCTGATCTGAACATTGCTGATATACAACAGGCTATCTTCTGAAGACTAAGCTTAGTACAATAAGCAATCCTAAGCAATTACAAGCATTATGTCTAAGAACAAGTTGCCACTCTAACAGACACGCAGGCCCATTAGTCACCTTGTCTTAGACTTAGGTTATGGATACAAGCAAATCTATACAGAATATAACAATCTCCTCCTATTTGCTTGAGTCCATAACCTTATGAATACAATGAAAGCTGACCATGTCCAATTCTAGTAATAACATGCTTTAAGGAATAGTATATTAAGTGAGCATGTCCTAGATGAACTTACAAGGAGGTCAGTGTATTCATATCACAAATGTTTTACAGATAATGAGTTAAGGCAAAAGAACATTTGTAATGAAACTGTGTTTAAGGACAAATAAATAATGTACTTTATAAGATATGTCTCTAAACCAGTGGTTTAAATTTCAAGCACATAGAATAAGCAGTTAATCATTAAGCATGAGAATTTAAACAAGTAAAGATAATAATTGTATGTTAAACAGGAAGTTTAATACGATGTTTTGTCAAAAGAAAAGTTCTTTTTCAAAAAAAAAAAAATAAACGAGAGCAAGAAAGGTTATACCAGTTAAGTTGAAGCTTGGCCCTCTTGTTTTGAGCTAGTGGCAGCTTTGAGTGTTGCAATTTCAGCTTTGGCTTCTTCTAGCTCATTTTTGAGAGTTTCATTTCTGGTTGTTAGAAAATTATTCCTTTCTATCAGAGTTATGTGCAGCTTATCATTGTTGTTAATTCGATACATCTCCTCCTTCATGGACGCAAGCGATTTGTTCATTTCAGATACTTAATCCAGAGACTTGTCGAACCGCTTCTGTAAGAGAGCATGATGTGTTCGATTGGCGGTCCGGGAAGCTAGCACCGAACGATTCGCTGTCTTTTAAGCATTAAGCAAACTCTTCTAACTAGAATCAATCATGTCAATCATAGAAAGCAGCCCTTTAGAAAGAGCTTCACATTTGTCGTTGATGAGGGCTGTGGAGGAGGCAGATGAGCTTGAGATACGATCGACCAGGAGGTTCTAACACGCAGTTATGGTCATCTGATTTATAGTGGCAACATGCTTGGCTTCACGAGCAATAGCAATGAATTTTGTCATGTGATTAGCAGTGACATCAGTCGTATGAGACTGTGTAGCTGTACGGTGATGTAGGTCATTACCAAGGTTTTGCATGACTTTGTTAAAGCTTTGCAAAAATTCTTCAAAAGAAGAAGGACTGAGAAGCATGGAGCCAGGAGTTTGACTATCAGGGTGTTGAGATTGACTGGATGAGGGTTGGTATTGGTTGGGGGAGGATTGGGGTTGGCTGGCAGATGGTGGAGATTGGCTGATAGAAGGATGGCTGATGATTGGTAAGGAAAGGGTAAGTACGGGGGATGTAGTACCAGGCAGGCTGGACCAGATGCGAGGTACCGGGAAAAGTTTTTCTATGAAGGCAGCATAGGATTAGGCATGAATGAAAATGGGAAGAGAGAGAGAAATGGGTGGACAAATATATTTGAAAAGAACTGAGAAACGAGGATTAAAGCCAATATAGGTTGCAACCATTTCAAAGAAGTTACAGACTAAAGGCTTGGTGAAAATAGACGGATGGCAGATTATGGTAGTGATTGGAGGTTTCGAAAGTGAGAGAAAGGGAGAGATATCTTGTTTTGACGGAGGCGGAAGACCTAGATCCCTGTGGATAGCAGTCCACTGCTGAAATATCATAAGATCTTGCACAACAGAGTTGTGCAGAAAGAATTGCTGGGACCAGGTAGGAGGCAGAGGGTCATAGAAGGCACCCCATTGAAAAAGAATATCCACAGCAGACATTGGTTCACAAGGAATGCGCTTGGGATAGTCGAGAGTAGATAAGAATGAATCTGTATCGGCATGGTTTGGTTTAGGTCGGCTATCTTTAAAGAACAGTAATTCTTGGACTTCCGGGTGAAGATAGCTGTAAGGATTGAGTTTGGTTCGTTTGAGAGTGGGTTTATCAGAAGAAAAGGTTAGAGGACGTTTGGGGCGGATGAAAGGGTGACTATCAGGTGATTCTTGTAGTTCCTCTTGGTGAATGGTTTGAGTAGATAGAATAAAGGTTGGAGGAGTAGGAGAAAACGGAGGTGAGGTTGGTTCATCGGTAGAAGATACAAATTTTGCCTTTTTGGCACTCTTCTTGAGGTTGTCATGCCTTGATTTTGAAGGGAAGGATTCGGGATTAGTTGATTTGAGGTGAGTTGGTGTGGTGGCTTCGGTCATGGGAACGGTTGTAGAGGATTGAGCAGGTTGAGGGTTGTCGGATAAGGGAATGTCTGATGGAGGAGAAATTGTGGTTGAGGTTTTGGGGAGACCAAAGGTTTCATCTGTGGATAAAAGAGTTTGTTTGATTTTGGGCTTTGTTGGTTTGGAGATGGGTTTCGGAGGAAGAGTGGTTGGTTGTCTGATATTTTGAAGGTTGGTTGTTTGGAAGATGGTTGTGTCTCTTTCAGCAGCCGCTTTGGTTTTGGCAGGTTTCTTATATGGTTTGGGTTTAGGTGAGGAGGGAGGTGAAGATGATTTCTTGGATTTCTTGGAAGAGGGTTCGTTAGGCTCATAGGGATCATGATCAAATCTTGTAAGGTCAAAATCCTCGGGAAGTTCAGCACTCCGGGGTTTTGGCTTCTCCTGAACAGGAAACCCCTCAGAAGAGTAGGTTACCTTTCTCTTACTCTTCTTATCTTGAGTAGAGGGACCAGCAGTAGCAGTTGCGGCAGCTGCAGCTCTTTTGGTGATATCTTCTCTATATCTATTGATGTTATTTACTGTGAAGACATAGGTGTTGGTCACTTTGATAAATTCATCACCGATCATACGTTCTTCAATCTTCTCATACCCTCTCATTAAGACATTAATTACCCTTACAAAGGGTCTCTTCATTCCAGGATTGGCTTGTACTTTTGCCACACTTTGGAACAGCATTGAGAAAATAATTTTAGCCCAGTTCAGCTGTTTCCGAAGAATGATGGCTTTTGTCCATAGTAGCTGCTGCGAGGTGAAGATGTCCCGTGATCCATTTTTGAAAAGAATACTTTTATCTAGGAGATGACTAATAAGATAGACCCCTTCAGGAAACAAGATTCTGTACATTTCAGAGAAGGGCTCTGACTTGGAAGTTCCACGCATCATTTCCCAAGCTTGATCAGATTCTTCTGCAATCAAATCTAAGTTTCCTTCAATTGGAAGTCCCAAGATTTTCCCAACTATTTTATAGTCAAGCTTGATTAGAAAACCTCTGATGTATCTCATGAGATAGCTCATGTTGACTTTTGCATCCTTGGTCTGAGGCGGAGGTGGAAGAGTCATTCGAGTAAAGAATTATTCAACAATTGAATTGCTGTACTTGGTATCATTCAGTTGAAATAGTGGTAGAATTCCACACTCATCTAAGTCTTTTATCAAGGTTTCCCCAGATGAGTACCTTTTGACTGATTCAACATCAATTGTCATACCAGGATGATAGCTGGTTCTAGGTAGAGAAAGAATAGGTCTTGTAGCAACCTCAGCAGCCTTTGAAGGCTCAGAATTTTAGTCGTATGGCCAAGGGCGTATGTGTATCCTTGGGATCGATCAACAGTATGCCTATACCGTAACCTCTCTTGTTGGCAGCTCCGTCGAAGAAGAGTTGCCATTTGCACGTGCTGTCATTAATCTCAAGAACCCCTTCATCAGAAAAATCCGGTTCTTCAAACTCTTCTGCTTCTATCGGCAAGTCTGCCAACTGATCAGCTATTATACTTCCTTTGATTGACTTTCCCTTGCATAAGTTATATCGAACTCATTCAGCAGGAATGACCATTTGGTGAGCCTATTCGAAAGTGATGGCTTTTTGAGTATGTATTTGATCGGGTCCATCTTAGAAATCACCTTTACAGGTAATGTTTGCAAATAAATCTTGAGTCTTTGCGTCGCCCATACTAGACCTATGCAACTCTTCTCAAGTGCGGAGTAGTTCAATTCGCTGCCCTGCAACTTTTTACTGACAAAGTAGATGGCATTTTCAGCGTGAGAATCTTCCTTTTCTTGTGCCAACATGGCTCCAACCGCGGTGTCTGTGACGGTTAGGTATAACAATAAACATTTCAGTTTGTGAGGAGGAGCTAGAACCGGCGGACTAGCTAGGTATTTTTTGACTTTCTCAAATGCTTGTTGACACTCTTCGTCCCATTCTCTATCCGTATCCTTCTTGAGAAGCTTGAACAGAGGTTCACACATGGATGTCAGCTGCTGAATAAAATGACTTATATATTGTAATCGACCTAAATAACCTTTGACTTCACTCGGGGTTGTTGGCTGCGGCATATCTCTGACGGCTTTGACCTTTACAGGATCCACCTCGATTCCATTGTCGGTTACCATGAATCCTAAGACTTTTCCTCGGGTGACCCCAAATGTACACTTGGTGGGGTTAAGTTTCATCCGGTATTTGTGCAATCTCTCAAAGAACTTGCGAAGATCTCTCAAATGAGCACCGTCTGCGTCTACTGAATGAATAATCATATCATCCAAATACACTTCTACTTCTTTGTGAATCATGTCATGAAAGAGTGTGGTAGCAGCCCTTGGTTTGTAGCCCTAGTATTTTTCAACCCGAAAAGCATGACTATATAACAGTAGGTTCCTTAAGGGGTGATGAAGGAAGTTTTCTCCTGATCTTCTTCTACCATCTTGATCTGATTGTAACCGAGCATTCCATCCACAAAAGACCGTATCTTATGTGAGGCTACTGCGTCTACAAAAATGTCAATGTTAGGTAAGGGAAAGTCATCTTTCGGAGATGCTTTGTTGAGATCCTGAAAATCCACACAGATCTGAACCTTGCCGTTCGGCTTCGGTACTATCACAATGTTAGATAACCATATCGGGTATTCCACTACTTTAATGAACTTAACTTTCAACTGCTTAATGATTTCTTCCTTGACTTGCACGGACCATTCAGGCTTGATTCTGCGGAGCTTCTACTTTACCAGCTTGGCGTCGGGGTTCAGCGGAATCTGATGTTCAACGATTGTTGGATCCAACTCAGGCATATCTTCGTAAGATCAGGCGAACACATCCTGGAATTTTGTCAACAGGCTGATCAATGCTGCTCTTTCTTCCTATTACATGTAACTTTCAATCTTGACCTTTCTGACTTCATCATTCAGCCCCAAATTGATGGTGGACAAGTCTTCTTGCAGAGCTTCCAATCGGCGCTCCCCTCATTTTTTGATCATTTTAGCTAATTCAATAAAAAAGTCTTTGTCTTTTGGATCCCTATTATTAATCGATTCATTATTAATAGGATGATTTATCACGTTTTCAGTTAATTCATCTCTTAACACATTGGCAACCAAGGAGTACGCAGAAACTGTTGCATTATCATTAATGAAAGGAAAGGCTACAAAGTCGACTACCTCATCGAGGTCCTCACAGGTGATATCCTTGATTTTGTCGTCGGGAATAGAACCGATTGATGACCAGTTCTTAACAAAAAGGGAAGGGGGTAAGGTGTATTCGAAGCGCTCCACCAGGTCCTCGGCCTTCAGCAATGGTCTTGTAGTTGTGTACCAATTTTGAAGCGAATTGTATGCCACTGTCTGAAATTTTGCTACTTCGTCGATCAATCCCAGAAAATTGTCTCCCATGAAGTCTTCTTCGAATAGGGCTAAGGCAGAATCTTCCTGATCAATAGTCCATGTGTTCTCGACCGTCACTACCTTGTAAGAGGGGTCACGAGGGCCGATAATCAATTTTCCCATTTCTTCTACTTTGAGGCTAATGTCGTTGAAGATTTCCCATCCTGGGTGCATCTTTCTTTTGTTGTCCATCCATGGCTAAGGGAACATGAGGTAAGCCATGGTTTCTCCATGCTTGACAAAGTATCCATTCAGGGTCTTCCTGTAGGGGTTCATGGGAGGTGTCGTGTATGACTGGTTCCTCTGAACTGCTCTGTTTCTCTTGCGCTTCTCTTCCATTACTACTGTTACTTCTGCAGGTGTTGGATTGTATCCCAGCCCAAAAGGTGGTATGCATTCTTTGATGTCATCTTGTATCAGGTTGATTCTGCCTTGCTAACTCTTGCCCAGCCCCAGTCCTGGTATATAGCCTATACTGCGGATCATGCAATAAGGGACTATCTCTCTAAGTTTACAGCTTTCTTGTCACTGATGTTGGTTTCTCCTGCATGCTGAATTGCATTCACCCTCGCCTGAGGGATTACTTCGAATCCACTCAGGAAGATGCCAGTGTCATCGTGCTCAATTTCGAGAATAGGAACATCTCCTTTCTCTCTTGATTCCATGAGTTTGTTTGCCAAAATAATGACTATGTGATCCTCATGGATAAACTTCACACATTGATGAAGTGATGAAGCTACTCCTTTTACGCCAGTCAAAATATTCAACTAGCTAGTAGTAATTTAAAGGGATAATGACTTTACAAGTCCCTTGACTATGACCGATTCTACTATTAATCACTTAACAAAATTTCGTACAGTTTTTGTCTCTACCACTTCAAATTTGCATGCTAGAAGTCCTTTCGATGGATGCCGTTAGTAAATTTCCGTTAAGTCAATCATGTGCATTGCGCATGCCATTTTTCAAGGATATTGTGGTAAATCCCTAATAAATAATTAAACAATAAAAAATTATTGTATACGAGCAGCTTTTCCTCACCAAAAGAGCAGTAACCCAGCAATGGAACAAGATTTCGATGTTTAACCTTCCAAAGAGTTTCCATTTCTGCCAAGAATTCACGTTGACCCTGTGTCTTAGATTGATTTAGCTTCTTGACTGCTACAGTCTTCCCATTAGGCAATATGGCCTTGTAAACAGTCCCAAAGCCTCCATCCCCAACAATGTTGGTCTTGCAAAAGTTGTTTGTGGCTTCAAGAATGTCAATAAGGTCAGCTTCAGGATAGGTTTTTCAAACATTGCTACATTAATGCTCAGAGGCTCCTTTGATCTGCTGCTGCTCAAGAAATATAGATTCTGGTCAATTGAACTTGTCAACTTGCTGTCCTCCATATCTTCCAAAACACTCCGCCTACAACCATAAACCTCGTCTCGCCGAATCAAGTGCATCGCTTCCATTGTCGCCGGAGAACGTCCACACAACATCAGCATCACCATCGCCATCTCCAACCCATTGCGCATCGCTTTTACTACCGATTTCAACCATCGTCTCGCTGGAGCAAGTGCTCAAAACCATCGCCGGAGCATAGATCTGCTCGTCCACGAACTTCTGGTAAAAAGAGACTAGGGCTTTGGCAATCGACTGGCGGATAGCATAGATCTAGGAAGTTTTATCTCCGTCTTTGACTCGGATGTGCATGTCTACGTCGGCGAAACGGTGGCGGCCAACAAGGAGGATAGGCTCGAAGGCGGTCTTCTTGTGACCATGGCCAATGGTAGTTCTCTCTCTGTACCCAGAATTGGTCGCAAGGTCAACTAGGTTTATAATCGTGACCAGATTAGTAGTTGGATTGGGCGATACAGTGACAGGATTGGTAGCCAGTATGGTGACAACCGGAGGAGTATTGATTGCTAGTGTTGTCGCGGGATTGGTAATGGGAAAGGTTGTGGTTGTGAATTCTGACGTTGTTTCAATGAACTAGTATGTGTGTGTGTGTGTGTGTGTTTTTTTTTTTTTTGGATTGGGGTTTGAAGAAGGTGAAGAAGTTGATAAGAAAAATTCTATTTTTGCCCTTGGTCAAACGCACGTGGAAGACACATAGCCAATTTAACGGCAAATCACTAGCGGCATCTATCAAAAGGACTTTAGGCATGCAAATTTGAAGTGGTAGGAACGAAAACTGCATAAAATTTTGTTGTGGGACTAATGGTGAAATCGATCATAGTCGAAGAATTTGTAAAATCATTATCCCTAATTTAAAATTGGTTAATTGTTACTCCTAGATGAGGATTACTAGATAAAGGATAATACCAAAGTATATAAAATTCAATTCTGCGTAGAAAAAACATAGTTCAATGTATTAGAAAGTTGTAGACAATCATCATTAATTCGTGCAAATATGGGCATTTTTCTTTTTTTTAATGTATTCATCAATTTCCTTTAATAGGTTAGGGGCCTTAGGGCTAAACGGATAACCTCGTAGTAGTCCCAAGGGTTAATGATGCAAAGAGAGTTTTTTATTTTAATTATTTCTCTATAATAATAATAATAATAATAATAATAATAATAATATAATGCTCATTCCATAATCGAACATCATGTTTTGATTTTCATACACTGTTATCAAGAAAATTGTTTAGCTGAATTTCATGTTTTATTTTTTTAGGGTTAACGACAACTAGTATTAATAAATTTTGTTTTAAGAATCTACTACATTATTTAACTCCCTAAACTCTCTTTGGAACATGCTGGAAAGAAGTAAAGTTAAAAAACTACAAACTTTTCATAAGGTGATGAAAAAAACTATCGTTAATCCTCCGTCAAAAATCCTGATGGAGGTGCTAACGTGGTCTTTCTATTGTACACCTACGTGATAAGTAGACACTTGAAAAATCAAAATTTTGACTTTTATAAACTTAATGGCTTAAAATAATAATAATTCCTAAATTTATTAGCCACCTTTCCCAAAAATTCCCACTGGGATTTCTTTTTGGAAAATTAGCGGGCTTGAACCCTGTTTATGTAGTACTCTTTCTGTTCCAGGCAAATAGTCCACTATATTATTTTGAGATGTTTCACTTAAGAAGTCCACTTTTAAAAAATTATGGTTACAATTTTCATAATCTTTTATATATACCCTCCACTTGTGTTGTAATCATCTTGGTTGTGCTTAAGTATTTTGGTAATTATAACCAACTCCAATGACACTAATATATCACTTAATAATTAGACTTTTCAACGTGAACTCTTTGGGTGAAACGGGGAGAGTATTAAATTAACGGAAGGCAAAAAGAAGGTTACATCAACACCTTCGTTAGTTTTTTAACGAAAAACTGATGGTAATGTCTCATTAGTCACTTTATGAAAAGTTTGTGGTTTGAAGAGAATTTTTCTGTTTTCTTTATAGACAACTGGCTAGAAAAAAATTTCTCCAAAGAGATATATCTCTCTTTTGGAACATGCTGGAAAGAAAAAAAAAAAAAGTCTTTTTTTAGAATATAGGAGTAATAATTTTCTTTTTTCTTTTTCTTATTTTAAATGTTAAATCATGATGATTTAGACCCGTTAAGATAACAGAGACTCCCACGTCAATATAACACAATTTATCTATCTTAATAAGAGAGAGTATTGAAGCGTGACATGTCACTATTTGATTGGAATGACTAATGAGAAATCTTTTGACTTTTTAAACCCTAATATCATATATCTATCTAAGTCTAATAATTGAAAGATAATCCAGGAAATTAGAGTGTCTTCTGCAGCGTTGACTAATTACTAAATAAAGCAGTTATGCCAGTTATGGCCTATGGGTAGTTACTTGTTTTGGGATGGGTTTAAGGGGCACTTGACCCAATCGAGAAGATAATATTACTAATTAGTACTTTAGTTCTTCAATTTTTATTATTCTATTGATCATTATTCGGACAAATTTAATTGTTTGTAGGGTTTTGTCGGAAAGGTTCTTCGAAGGTTTTTCTTTCTTCGTAATTTATTACTCCCTCCGTTTCATTCAAAAATTTACGTTTGAAAATTTTAATTATTAAAAATATATAAAAATTATTAAAATTGATCATAATTATAAAAATATTTAAACATATTCAATATATTTATATTATATTTGGAGAGGATAGAGTTTAAAAATTTATGGAGAATGAAGACATAATTTTAGATAATAGACTCTTAACATGAAATATCCCAAAATAATATAGTGAATTATTTGCCTAGAACGGAGGGAGTACTACATTTCACTCAAAATAAGTGTTTTTTTTTAGAGTATTTCACACATATTAAAGAATTTTATAGGTTGATAAATATATTTTTATTAAATACCCTTATTTTTTTGTACTAAGAGTAGATGAAAATATTAATCATAAGATAATTAGCTATTAAGACTTAAGAGAAGAGAATGGTAAATTTAAAAATCATGTACTCCTCTCCGCCCAACTAAAGTGTCTATTTTTACTTTTTAGAGTCAACTTAATTAAAGTTTGATCGACAATTTTACATAAATTTACTTTTTCTTACAAAGTCATAAAAGTTGTAATCTGTAGTATTCTTAATGTAATTTTAAGTGAATGAGATTTTATTTTCAAAAATATAATTAAAGTATGTTAAATATTTACTTGATTTAGTCACATGTTAACTTTTAAATGATAAATGAACTTTTTAGTCGGAACGAAAAGAGTATTAAAAACTTAAAACAACATTTATTTAGAATTAATTTTTTTACTAAAAGGATACTTAATTGAAACAGAGATAATATCTTAGGTCATTAGTCAATAATATTATCGAGTAAAAAAATACAATGTCGGAGTAATAAAATTTTGTACTCCTTCCGTTTCATTTTTATTAACCTATTTTATTTTTTTTAAGCTGTTTCAAAATTTTTGGCCGCTTAAAAGCAAAAACCTCACAGTGGTTTGCTAATTGTGCAAATGACCCCCCTCTAGTACTGAATTAGGCACATAACCCTGCATCAAAGATTCAAAATTAACAGTTTGTGTGTATATCGCGCTCCAGGTTGGAGGGTGAGTGACTATTCCCGCCAGTGGGTATCTCTAATATGACGAAAAGGCCCCCTATCACCAAATAAAAGTCGGTTGAGGGGGTGGCAATTCGTGTCATCGTGTCGTGTTCGTGCCGCACTATCGTATTTTCATGTTAACTTATTTGATCATAAATATGACAATAAATATTATTTTAACTAAATTTGTAATTTCGTGTTTTCATGTCGTGCCGTGTCTTATCGTGTCATTTCTCTTTGTAATTCGAGTTCATAATCGTGTCGTGCTGGTTCGTACAATCGTGTTGTGTCAGTCATTGTCACCCCTAGCCAGTAGGGCAATTCACCCAAAAAAGGGACCAAAACTCACCCACTTCTCACTTCTTTATGCTTGTTTTTTGCTTTTTAACCAAATTTTGTTATTAAAACACATTTATTTTAGATCAAATGTGGTATATATATTAGGTCAATAATTAATAATATTATCGAGTAAATATGGTGTCGGAGTAATAAAATTATACTCTTCCTGCCTCATTTTTATCAGCCTACTTTTCTTTTTTAATTGTCTTGAATTTTTTGGTCACTCAAAATTCCAATACTTATTCATTAACTAGTTTTTCAATATACCCTAAACCAAATTAAGTACTCTTTCGTCCCGGATAAATATTTCTACTTTCTATTTTGGAATGTCCTAACTAATGTTCTTAATGACTTTTGATGTACATATTCTCTACCATTCTTCCCAATATACTCTTAAAACTTCATTTAATATAGCACAACATAGAGAAACTCATTTATCTAAAATAGTGAAACTCAATTAATTTTCATATGTATTATCGTCAAAAGACATTTTACAGCACATCATTAATTACGTTTCTTAATTCGTGTGCTTGCCAACTAGAAACATTTATCTGAGACGGAGGAAATATTTACTTGATTTTCTTGCCTTTTTATTCAATACCATAAAGTAAGGGTTGGAAATGGTATTAAACAGTGTTGTTGAGACATTTATTAAAAATTTTAAAACAACGAGGTTTTGTCAGTATCAATATAAATTAAATGGAAGGAGTAATATGTAAAGTATATTTTTGTGAATATCTTCATATTTTGTTGGAGTGTAGATTTAAAAACATTGTTTTTTGTTTCCCAATGTATCCTCGGACCGAATGGTCAAAACTAATCCTCTAGATAATATAGATGTTGGAAGCGAGGAGCTCTTGCACAAGAGTTTTTTATTATATACTCCCTCTGTTTCAGGCAAAAAGTCCACGTTTGACTTTTTTTGGTCAACTAAGCTAAAGTTTAACCAATAATTAACATAAATTTAGTGATTTTTACAAAGTTATTAAAGTTGTAATTCATAGTATTATTAAGATAGTTTTTAATTAATGAAATTTTATTTCTTAAAAAATAAGTAAAGTATGTAAATTTTTTATTTGATTTAGTCTTATGTTGACTTTTATAAAAGAAAGTGAACTCTTTGTCGTAACGCGAGTAATTATTAAAGGATCAAAACTCTTTTTACTTCGTCCAACCCCCATTAGTGTGTTGATATAAAACTATCAGAAAGTTTAATTATCCCCAAGGAATTAACTTGGACAGACTACCTAAAGAACAATGGCCAAAAACAACCATACTTTCTTCAGGAACAAAGTGAAGAGAAAAGAAATTATTGATTATCAAAGCTCTTGAATAACAATAATAAATAAAATATTTGTTGGTCTCTCAAGTGGTTCGAAACTCAACAAATATAAATATAAAACACATTTTAAAAATAAAAATAATTAAATTACTAAAAATAGAAAAATGACGTTTCAACCGTGTGAACATCTTCCAATTATGACACCATCAACTTTTATTTTTACTAGTACCTTTTTCAATTTACATCCTTATCCCATTTCCTCTTAATTGGCATTATACTCTTGTTATACCTTTTTCAAAGGTATCCTCCATTTCGAAGATTCAATGCTAATTCACGAGCAGGGTAAGTTTACAAAGTCAGTACAACTCTCTCTATCAAGTTTTTAAGACAGTATATTTTCACAGCTCGAATTTGAGATCTATGTTTAAAGTAAAGCTGTCCCCGGCCAACTAATTAATCTATTTTGACTAACAAGCAAAAGAAATAGCCGGTGTACATCTACGTTAAAGTCTATATTTGACTAGCAAGTTCCCCCATCCTCATAGAAAGATAGTTTATCTGACAAATTAAACTTTTTAAAATTATATTTATATTTATATATTTTTATTTCATTTAAAAAATAAATTATTTTCTTAAGACAAAGCAAAGAAAAGTAAAAATTTTCTTAGGAAGAGAGAGTAATTTGTAAATCTTTTTCTAGATCTTTCCTAATGAAAACATCGTTAGAAGTCTGCCAGCTATTGGAAACATTAATACAGTATCTATTTTGGTCTGGAAATTTAGTAGATTGATTAATCACAATTAAAGCAATCAATTCATTTACGAGTAGGACCATATTAGGGATATGGCTTAACTACGTGTACGGATATAAATCAAAGTATTTTTAATTTTTTTTAATAGTATTTCTATTGTATGGATAGATATAAACTTAAAACTGATACATAGCTCAATCATTTCATGTATTCATTACATAATTTTTGGTTCCAATTAACTACTCGCACATGTTGTTGTTGTTGTTGTTGTTTTAGGTTACTATATTTAGAAAATATTCCTAATTGGACAGAGTATTGAATCCTCACTCACTCACTCCATTGGAACTGGGAACTTGTTTTCTTTTTTTCTCAAGATATTTTCAAAATTGAAAATCCAGACTAATTTTCGATATATGGTTGGGCTGCTAGAAAGGGGAACATCAAGAAATTTTTTTGTATACACAAGGCTCGACCCAATACATAAGCGATTAGAGATTTTTCTACTCTGGCCAACTTCTATTAGTTTGAAAATTTGTACCCACCACTCAAGGATTCGAGGCCATAGCTACAGTATTTGGCTTTGCAAGGTGGAGTAAATATTGAGTGCAACAGTATAAATCAGCTAAAGTGCATCAAATGAGCAGACTTGCTGATGTGAAGAGCAAGGTTGCTGATATCAGCAACCTAGCTCTCCTAATTAGCAAAGTTGCTCTCTATATTAGCTAGATTGTTGATTTAGTGTACTTTGCTTAGTCAATCATACTACATCACTTTTATTACCGTTGCACAAATACTTTTTCTCAGGGTGGTCTTTGCCAATTTCACATGTCCAGAAACGAGGTTAACCTAAGTGGAATGGGTTCTGATTGCTATGCGATACAACATGATTTCAAGTTTTTGCGTATCTATATAGAATTTTTTTTTTTTTAATTTCCGCTTCTTTAGTACATGACAATATCTCGGGAATCATGTTTGAACTATTGGCCATATGTTGATAAACCAAAAAAAGAAACTAAAAAATTAAAAAAATGAAATTCCATGTGCCAAATCCTACCTAAAGTTAGGATGTCTTGTTCTGACTATGCGAAAATTCAATTTTTGATAGTAATCTTATACAATAGGATGATAATATTTACGGCAAAACGGTAAACAAGTGCTAGAAAATGAGTTATATATATATATATATATATATATATATATATAAGTACTAGTTTTGAGTTAAATTCCATTGCGAACTAGACCTATTAATTTATCTAATTATAAGCATAACGATTAATCACGCCATACAAGAAAATAAATTGAATACTAGTTTATATAAATTTTACGCTTAGTTATTAAGCAATAGCCTAGTATAAGTAGTAATTATAAGTACTTAGTTTATTAACAACTCTGACGTCGGTCCATATAAGTATCTTTTAATTATAAATATTTTCTTAATCTCTATTATAATTATATTTGATATTTTTATTTATGATTTACTATTACTTGATAAATAATTATATAGAGGATGAAATTGTATAACAAATACTCTTATTATATATTGACTTTTTAAAACGTTGCTCCAGACGCATTTAATTTACATGAATAAAATTGTGTTTTAAAAAAAACTGTATTTTTAAAACGCTGCAGCAAACGGGAGTAAGTTAGATATAAATTTAGGTCGCTAGTGGTACAATATTATGGATGCTTATCAAGTAATAATATAAAATTAGAAAACAACATTTGAAAACTAAGAAAAAAAAAAGGGTAAATTACAAATAATCTCCCTCAACTATGTATTGAGTTTGAATTGTCCTCTCAACTATCAATTGAAGTAATATGCCTCCTTCAATCATAACATTTTCTTTAATCGTAGCTTCTGTTTATGCACTACAATTTGAGTTGATGTAAAATACTCACGTAAGACTCATGTACCATCTTTAGACATTCTTTTTAATTATAATGCCCTTTTGGTGTTTTAGTTGATTATATAATCATTATTATTCTAAAATTCTCTTTATACATAAAAGTAGTCATTAAAATAAATTTTTATTTTTATTTTGAATATTATGGTAAAAATTATATGTACAGAAGGTGACGTGAGTCGTTGGTGGACAAATTCCGTGAATTCAAACCGTGGTGTCTAAGTAGAAGGTGTAATTTAAAAAATGTTATAGTTGAGGGGGCACACTGCTTAAAATTAGTAGTTGAAGGGGGTAAATCAAACCCAACCCTGGGGGGTTATGTGTAATTTACCAAAAAAATTAAATAAAAGTGCAAAAGAAATATTAAAACCCTTGAAGAACCAGTAGATTCCACTGGGACCCGCTGGATACAGTGCATTGTGCATCCGTGGATTACACGTACACATGAAAAGGATATGAAATTACTCGGAAACAAAAATGTAATTGTCAACATTAATTAAAAACAAAATGAGCAAAGACAAAATTAGAAGTCGAAAAGAGAGGAAACTACATTTTTAGGAGTAGAATTCCAAATTTTTTGACGCGTTATATGTTGCTACGGTGAAATATTTTAATTCTTGTTCACACTTCATACATAGAGTAATAGAGACGCTTGAATAATTACCAATAAGGATTACAGAGAGTCTATTTTCACTACAATATCTGTTTATCCACTACATTCACTAAAATTTAATTAGGTTAATCAATGTCAATTGCCCTTCAAACCCAATTACGTTATTTTTATCCTTTATTTGTTTTAGAATAATATTGTTTTTACAAATAATATTATACTCAATCGTGCACAAGAAAATAAATAATTTCATACGCAAAAAATTAGCAAATATAAATGAGACATTTAAAAAGAAAATAATACATAAGTTTAATTTATTTCGCTTACAAATAAAAAATATATAAATGACAAAATAGACTAAACAAAGGAGTTACATGAGTTATATAATATTAAATTACGGAGTACAAATTATGAATTTTAAGTAAATAACTTGAATGAAAAATTAATTAATGAATATATGTTTAGCAATTACTTAAAAGATGTTTGTAATAAGTTGGTAATTGTCCAACATCTTTCAGTTTTTTAATTTGACATCAAATTAAATTTTCTTAAAAAATTATTTGAAGAAATTAAATAAAAAATAATGGATATTAAATTTTTTAGTGTTGAAAAATATGCATAATTTATTTGAGAAGATAAGATAAATAAATAAATAATTTTAAATTATAAAGAAATAGAAAAATTAGGCAAGTACTTAATCATTAAACATGGAAAGTATTTAAAGGGCAATTTTGTCATGACAATGATTGTTTCATTTAACCATTAATGAATGTAGCTGATTAACAAAATTTGTAGTGGAAATAGACTTCCCCTAAGGATTATTTAATTTTATTGGCTTGTTTGGTAGTCGGACAAAATAAATAATATTACTAATTTCGGTGATATTAACGTCTTCGTTATTAATCTCGTACTATATATTGGGGTAGTTTTGAAATTAAAAATATTAGTCCGTATTTTGTAGTGAGGGCTAATAATACCGCCTATTCTTTCAATATAATTATCAAAGGGATAAAGACTTTATCCAGATAGAATGAACTGCTAGTATAGACTGTTTATTGCGTACTAAACATCTGACAATTTGGATTATTAGATCTATCAGGTCTTGATAATGCCTATCAAACAGCTCCATACATTTTTATCTGATTAGGATACATTTAGAAAATTGAAAGGTTAACTTTTGTTTGTGTGATTCTTAAATTTCGTTAAGGGAGATCATAAATATACCAATCCGTTTGGTTATGCACACTTTTGTCGTTCCGTGTTTATGTACATCCTGTTGTGTTGCGATGCATCGTTAATGTCTTTGCGATGCACGGCCCACTGTTCCGTGTTTTTAAAGGGCATAGATGACATTTTGCAAAAAAAATGTCCTATAGCGATTGAAAACAATTATAGTGGACTTTAGCGAATAAAAATTGTCTAAAAGAGACCGGTCCAAATTTTGTCCCAAAATAATTTACTAATATTAATTTTTTTAAAAAGTTGCACAAGAAAGTATGGGCCGAAATATGTTTATCCCAACTTCAAAGGTATCCACTCAATCCTACTCTGCACCTCGTCTAAAAAAAAATGTATATATTACATCGGATTCGGCTTCTCTAATTTACTAAATTCCCTTAACTCTTTCAATGCACCTTTGAATGTTTAGTATGTTTGACAGAACATGGTCGTTATTCATTGGGACACTGAAAAAATTGAGTGAATCTATTAATGGAGAGGATCCAATCCTATAAAATATCTATCATTTTAGATATGGAAAAGATTTTTTTTAGTTCTCTTAATTCCACTCACATGAAATTCAATGGTTCTTAAGATCACAGTAATATTTTTTACAAAATTTTGTGTCCTAAAAATTACAATAATTTCAAGAATAAATTACAAATAACCCCTCTCAACTACGAGTTAGGTTTAAATTTCCCCCTTCAACTAACAATTGAAGCAATATGCCCCCCTCAACTATAGCATTTTCTTTAATCGTAGCTTCTGTTTAGGCATTGTCATTTGAGTTGACGTAAAATGCTCACGTAAGACTCATGTAACCATCTTTAGGCATTCTTTTTAACTATAGTGCCCTTTTGGTGTTTTAATTGACTATATTACTCTTGTTGTTCTAAAATCCTCTTTGTACATAAATATGATCATTAAAATAGTTTATTATCTTTATTTTGAATATTATGGTAAATATCATACGTACAAATGGTGACGTGAGTCTTTAATAGACAAATTTCGTAAATTCAAACCGTGGTGTCTAAATAGAATGTACAATTTAAGAAAATATTATAATTGAGGGGGGTACACCGCTTCAATTGATAGTTGAGGGGGGAAAATTAAACTTGACTCATAGTTGAGGGGGGCTATGTATAATTTAACCTAATTTTAATTATTCAACATTAGTATAGTACAATAAAGATAAATTTGGTGGATAAAGTTAAATCTGTTCATATCCCCATCTATAACTGAAGTGAAGATTCCACTTCAGGGGACCAGACCCCAAAGGAAAATTTAGTATTAAAAGTGCTTATTATCTTTAATCTGATAACATTGTGAATTTTGATACCACTTGGAGTTGGTTATGGAAGCTTAAAATCCTTACGAAAATTATTACCTTTTTTTGGCTCCTCCTGAAAGACGGACTCATGTCGAATAACCTTAGGGCGAGAAGACACATATGTGAATCTCCCATATGCCCTAGATGCAATCTTGAGGAAGAAACCTCTATTCATGTTACCCGTGATTGTTTCAAAGCTAAAAGAAGTTGAAATTTTGTGAATCCTGACAGTTGGGATATTTATATCCCCACTATTGATTGGATAAAAGATAACTTAAATCCCAATAATGGAACCAATCTCCATGGGATCCCGTGGGTTTTTTGGTTCTGCTCTATAACTTTTCACATATGGAAAGAAAGAAACATGGAAGCTATAAATTCTACACCTAGCAAGGATGCTAGAACGTGCGCTCAAATTGTCAACTGGACTAGGGAAGTTGCTCTTGCCTTTTCCAATATTATTAGTCATTGTACTCATAAATCTCCAAAACTTATTGCTTGGTCTCATCCCCCTGCAGGTCGAACAAAATTAAACACGGATAGGAGTGCTAACAACATATCCGGCAAATGTGGCATGGGAGGAATAATCCGTGATGCTGAAGGAAGCTGGTTTGGTGGTTTCTATGGCAGTATAAGCTCGTGCGGTAGCCTTGAGGATGAGATTCAAGCTATGTTCATGGATCTTGAAGTTTTGAAGTCGAAGATGTTAGAGGCGCCATCATTGAAATTGACTCGCAATTGGTCTACAGTTTGCTTCAAAACCGAAGTGAAAAAGTCACCCGATGACCTCCCTAATTGAAGATGTGAAGTGTTTTGTGAAAGAGATGAACATGAGTATTCAACACTCCCTCCGGGAGGGAAACCAATGCGCTGACCTCCTTGCGAAGATGAGTGCTGCCCAAGAGCTCCCTTTTGTCTATCTTGTTGAATTCACCCCGGACCTCATCCCCTTTATTAGGGCTGATGAAGCTGGGGTTAGCTATCTTAGGTTATAATTCTGGTCTTGTTTTTCCTTTTTATCAAAAAAAGAAGATAAATTAGGAAGATCATACCAAAATTTCTTCTTTTTTGGGTGGAGGGACTATTTCTAGCAATTTAATTTTTTGGCAGCCAAAATCTTATCTTGAGTTATTTACTTATTTATTAAGTACTACACTCACTCTCTCAAAATAAGTTTTCATTTTCCTTTTTTAGGAAGTTCTTCAAAATCACTTGTCTATATTGCCCCCTTTTTTTTTTGATTTGACACTACTATAGAATAATTTAAGGATATTTAAAGGAAACTCGTATACAATCAAATACTCATAATATTTAGTATGTATTCTTTCTTGTGGTCTTTTTTTTTTTTTTTTTTTGGCAAAAGAGCAATATATACACTACTTCTAGGAGACTCAGACAAATGATGCAATACTAAAAGATGTTTTCATACTTTATAGCAATAATTAACACATTAAATTTGTTTATAAAATAAACAATTAAGTCAATGCGCGTTAAGTCAACTTAATAGTACTCCATCTATGCCTCTCCCTTGAGGTACTTTCGGTTTTGGTCGGCATTAAACCGTATGATTAAAGAATATGTCATCTCAGCCGTTATCCGCCGCAGGCGGTGGAAATGAGATCTCCAAGACTCCAACCATGATTAAGTATTAGGGTTGACAACGACTTATACAATGTGATTGCACAAATTAGCACATCACGATTATACGATAAAATACGGCACGACACGACCCAACACGTCACGAAATATGACACGAAAGCACGAAGTTATAAATATAGTTAAAATAACATTTATTATTATATTTATAATCAAATAGGATTGATAACACGAAAACACGATAGTACGACCCAAACACGATACGATGACACGAATTGTCACTCCTACTAAATATTGGGAGCAATAGTAAAAGTTACGACCTGGTTCAGAATATTATTAATCAATAAAAATGTGTTTTTTTCTTCTTAAAAATATGTGTTTATTTCTAAGTTGTTAAGAAAATTACCAAACTTGAACTTTTAGTCATTTTAGTAGAACATATTTATAAGTGCCTTTATTGCACACATTATAGCGATAAAAAGTGTATATTAAGAAATAATAGTTAGCGAAGGTTAATTTAGTAACTTAATTGTTAAATGTGCACTTAATTTAAGATAAATTTTCTTAAAAAATAAATATTCATTTTTGAGACCGAGAGAATATAAAATCAGCAACTTTATTAATACTAGTAAATGTGGCACACATAATGCGTGTGCATGATTAATTTTTTTATTTAATACTTTTTATGTTTGTAATTTTATTTGAGTAAATTTTATTTTGAACCAATTTTATATCAATATCATGTTATTAATATCACTGTTAGCTCAATATATTTTCCACTTACAATTGCACCCTCCTCACGCGAGTAAGATCATTAATAACGTAACTGTGAGTAATTAACACCCTTAATTACATGTGATAATTTTTATATCTTCATTCACATATAATTAAAAGGGACCTCTCCAATACAAGTGTGGATTTGATTTTATGTGGCGTGAGTCTCACCGCTGAAATAGTTATGCATAGTTATTTTTTAATAAGAAAAATCCTTATTAGGATATTGTATTCACATCTTCAACTAAAATGTTAATAAATTAAGAGTCTCATCGAGAATTTGAAAAAGAATTAACTGATACATCATGTCAACAATCTTCCTCCATATCTGCATTGAATTTTTTTTTCTTCAAAAAAGTTGTTAATTCTAAGAGCCCGTTTGGTCGAACGTTTTGGCCAAAACGCAGGGATAAAACGCATCTTATTTGCAAAAAATGTGTTTCAATATTGTAATTTTCTTTTTTTTTTTCCCAAAATAGTTTTAGAAAAATCCGTATTTGATATTATTTATAAGGAAAGACTTCCATTTTTAAAACATTGCGTTTCAAAATTCTAAGTAACACTCAAATTTTTTTCACATTTACATGAACATTTGTAATGTTTTACTCCCTCTGTTTCTAAATAATTGTGTTTCTTTCTTTTTTTATTTGTTCCAAGAAAATTGTCTTTATTCTAAACTTTTCTTTTCAAAAAAATACTTTTACCAGTATAACTTTACTTTTTCTTTCTACTTTAATTATGACTACGTGTTCAAGGACTTTAAAGGAAACTACATATTATACTACTCTCTCATCCCAAAATTATTGTCTTATTTGACTAACACGATTTAAGAAAAATAATTGACTTGATTATTAATATTGATATAGTGTGTAGTTTTCTTTAATACCCATGTGCATGCAACTCATAATTAAAGTGAGAAGAAAAAATAAGGGTAAAATAGTAAAAATATTATCCTAAAATAAAACTTTCAAACAATACAATTATTTTGAGACAGAGAAAAAAATAAAACAAAATAATTATTTTAAGATGGAAGAAATAATATTTATAATAGAGCCAATAAATTTTGGGTTAATTACACCACTAGTCCCTCAATTATTAGCTTTTTCACGAATAGTCCCTTAGGAATTTTTTTTCAAATTTCAGTCCTTAGAGTATTAAAAAGTCACGCGGTTAGTCTTTTCGATGGATGCCGTTAATAAAATTCCATTAAGTAACCCACGTACCTCCCATGTGCATTTGAGTAAGGGCCAAATTGAAATTTTACTTATCATCTTCTTCACCAATTCTTCAAACCCTAATCTCCAAAACTCACACACACACACACACACACACACACACACACCGAAAATGAGTGATTTCACTTATCTCTTACCCACCAAAACACAATTATCATCAATGGGCAAATCACCCTCCTTACTTGCTTAACACCACCATTGGATCTAACACCCCCACCTCCACCTAACTCCCAATCCCAAAAACACGACAATACACCAAAATGACCCGAAATCTCGATCAATAGATCTGAGTCCTTGAGCCGGATCTCGATCTAGATCTAGCCAGTCCTCGTATATGAAGAGCCACGGCGTACCAAATTCTCCTCTTACCATATTCGTACTCGATTCGTCGTCGCATTCGAACCACCACCGCCGCTTGTCGTCGTCGACAATTGGGGAATGAAGAAGGATATAAAAGATAGAGCTAATCAATCATCATAGTCATCTTGTCCAGCGTGGAATTTGAAAAAGCCACGGCGGTGAGAGGCCGAGGTTCACGCCGGAGTTAGACGACGTGGTTGCTGATGTTGGTGGTGTTACTGGAAAACCCTAAATTAGAACTTAAAAAGAAGGCGAAATTCAAGATTTTGGTGAACTATCTTGAAACTGCAGAAGCTGAGTGAACCCCCTAGAGCCCCTAAATTCTCAATAAAGAAATGAAAATACAACAATCCAAAGACCCAAATTGAAGATGAAACAAAACCCAATTGTTGAAACTAGAGAAACCCCAAAATTTTATAATCAATCAAGAATTTAGGGAAATTCTCAATAGGAATTTAGAAGAAATGGACCTAGACCGAATAAAGCAGAGGCCATCAGGGGTTAAGTGTCCCAATTTGTTGCCTATTTTGGGGTAGAGTAAAGATAGGGGTTTCTTGGGTTCTTCTTAAGAAAATTTTATTTTGCAATTTTAATTTTATTTGGTATTTTGTTTGAGTTTTATTGGTTGAAGTATGAATTTGGTTTGATTTTTCAGTGGAGACTTATGGAGTTTGATGATTTTTTTTTGGGTTTGAAAAGAAAGAGAGGTTGAAGATGAGTTAGTAAAGATGGGCTTGTAAAATTTCAATTTTGCCCTTACTCAAATGCACGTGGGAGACACATGGGTCACTTAATGAAACTTTACTAACGGCATTCATCAAAATGACTAACAGGCGTGATTTTTCATACTCTAAGAACTCAAATTTAAAAAAATTATTCGTAAAAGCTAATAATCGAAGGACTAGTGGTGTAATTAAGCCATAAATTTTCTTAGTACATATGTCCGGTCAATTAAAATGATTATTTAGAAAGAATAAATTTTAACACAGGATCATCGCTCTCTGAAATAGACGCATGTGAACGGCAGCGCGTACCCATGATCCAAACAACAGAGTACGCGCCACGTCGGCGCCTACCAATAGAGAATTGCCACATCGATATCTACTATTTTCATCCCAAATTTTGCATCTATAAATACCAGGTAAGTAATAACCCTCTCCCCCTCTCCATCTCAATCTCCATCTTCATCATCGTCTTCATCATCATACCCAGTTACGCTGCCTCCCCCTCCTTCATCACAACCACAATCTACACACACACACACACATAAATATATTAGAGACGCCATTAAGTTACAATCCTTATCAGAGCTCTGATTCGCTTAACACATTCCTGGTTCGTTCCTCTCTCTCTCTCTCTCTCTCTCTCTCTGTACATCTTGCGGATGAATTTGAATTAAGCATTTCGATTTTAATTCTTAGAGATGATAAATAATTTCTTTCCCCTTTTTCTTAATTAATTTTTATATATTTTGTGACTCAAACTCTGGGGGCTCGTATTCAATTTACTCAACAGATTTTCTCTTTTCTGGGGCTAGAATTTATTTCCTTTTTTGGGTGCTTCTTGTTTTGTTTTGGATTTTTTTCCCTCTTTTTGTCAGTAAAATAGTTCATTTGGGTTAGCTTGCACGAACCTCGATTTTCATTTCCAATTGATTTAGGGTGTTATTGAGAATTAGTACAAAAATGGAACATGAATGGATAGATTGAGAAGCCGGGTGTGTGATTTTGTTGATCTAGCTATGTGGAGCTGATTTATTTATTTATTTTCTAGTGTTAAAAAGTGAATGATTTTGTGTTTTTGGTAGGAATAACAATTGGGTGTTGCTTAAATTTTCTTGTAGTTATCTCTTTTTGGTGATTTCAAAGAGTTTGGCTTTTTTCTAGTCATTTTAATTAACAAAAGTCTAAAAAATAAATGTGTAGTTTTGGCTTTATCTTCCTCCTGATGTGTAATCTTCTCTGACCTTTATCATGGAAGTGTGTGTACTCTATTTCAACAGTATACCCTGGTTGGCTGTTGCTTAATTGGTTTATCCTCTCTCAATCATTTATTATTGTTGTACCCTAAATCTTCAGAATTTGTACCCTAGAAATATTGGTTCCTTAGCCTAATTCAGTTCTGACCCACAATGATTATTTATTTTCTTTACTTGAAAGTTAATCTGCAATTGAGTCCTTCGAGAAAGTTTAAGAATTTTTGTTTTTGCTATGTATTTTTTATGTGTTCATCCATTTTGTTTCTGGTGAATATTTTATGTATTTCCCATGATCAGAATTTAGTGCAGAGTTTTAGATCATTCTTATATGTATAATCTTCTTGATTATCAAGTGTTCCCTTGTAATATATTAACTTTTGATGATCAAGAAACTATCAGTCAATTGATAAACCTAACTTTCAAGCACCCTTGGTTAGGAATTTCGTATGGGTTTTAAATTTCCGAATCTTATTACCTTGGGATGTACTAATTTGTACGCTATACGTGGCTTCGCTTCAAGTTATGAAGTGGATTTTTCCTTTCTAATGTCTTTTCAAATGTTGAAAGTTAGATATCGTCTTGGATTTGATTCATTACATGTTAATGCTGCATAGCTTGTCGAGAAAATACAGTCTGGCTTTTTTCTTTTTCTTTTATTTGGTTGATTGGGATGGCGAAAATGCCTTAAAAGGAAAGTCAGACACCAGCCAAAAGGGACATGTTAAAGCAGAATCTTTGTGTTTCTTCAATCTGTGTTGAAATCAGGACATTAATGAAATGTGTGTGTGCTTGAAGTAGATAGCGTTTCTGGTCTTTTATGGTTTGCGTTCAACCTACCCACCCACTAACAACAACACTTATTTTTCACGTTCACACTAGGTAGATCTTCTCATCCTCAACTACCTCAATGCATTTATGGTTATCGAAAAATTTTATAATGATCAAACAAAATATTAGAATCCCAATTGACAAGTTGCTGTTTTTATTGAGCTTTTATCTTAGTCGGTTGAAATCAACATTGTAATGGTCACATAATCATCTTTTCTTGTGTTCTTTGTTGTGATGAATTCTTCTTTGTGGGAATCTTCCATGTTGTAATTTTTGACTTTGTTTCATTGACTATATGTGTCTTACGTTGCTTTCTAGCAATTCAAAATCATAACCTTCTCTTGGCATTTATTTTGCAGACATCAGCAACTTGAAATACACATCCTGAAGCACAAAGACCAAATGGCAATCGAGCAGTACTTCCAACAGGCTATGACTCAAGATGGTTTCAACAAAGAGGATGCAGCCTCTCTAGCAAAGTGGAAATCTGTATCCGAAGAGATAAGTGGGTCTGAAAACGTGACTGATGGTTTCGATTGCAATATATGTCTAGATACGGTGAATGACCCCGTCGTGACACTCTGTGGTCACCTCTACTGCTGGCCTTGCATCTACAAATGGATTCATTACCAGGGTGCCTCTGCTGAATACATCGAAAAGCAACAACCCCAATGCCCGGTTTGCAAAACTGAAGTTTCACAAAATTCCCTAGTCCCATTATATGGTCGCGGGCAAACTACAAAGCCTTCTGACGGGAAGGCTCCAGATGTTGGTATGTTTATACCAAGAAGACCTGCTAGTCCTAGATGCGGGGTTCACAACGCCACGACCACTAGACCACGTCCAGCTCTGCAACTCCATCATCGCGGTTATCCACAACCACCACAGCCTTACCCTGGCGTGTACGCTGCCCCGCCAATGTCCAGCTTCGGGGGCCTGACAATGAGTAATTCACTTAGCCCGACTACCCAAATGTTCGGGGAAATGGTATATGCAAGGATATTCGGGAATTCGGAGACCCTGTATACGTATCCAAACTCGTATAATCTAGCAGGGATGAGCACGGCTAGGGCGAGAAGGCAAGCAATGCAGGCCGATAGGTCACTCAGCAGACTCAGTTTTTTCTTCTTATGTTGCTTAATTTTGTGCTTACTACTGTTCTGATCTCGTCTTGTTTTCTTCCTTGTTAACATTTTGTATAGATTTGTATACATCATAGATAGTAGAGTATGTGACCGATTTAGACACAATCGGCCCGGTGTAATAGACGTTAGAGAGTATGCATCTTGGTGCTGAAAACATAAATATGAATGAATATACATGAATTTTCTTGTCACTAATTGTTTGATGAATGAAGCTTAGGTATTGTGAAATGTTAAACTTGTGGGATTGAAATGCTCGGAAAATCTTAACCCCTAAGTTTTCGTTTAAGCTCTTCGTGTTTATATATAGTTAACGAACGAGCTCGAGTCAAGCCGAGAATCCTAATGGCAAAACTAAAACCAAGGACTTAAAAATGCTGGTCTCTCTTCTTCATACCGTTTAGCAACTTTTCTTAGAACGTTCATTTTCGATATCTTGGAACAACTCTACAGCCTCTGCTTTCTCACTAACTACGTTTTCTGGCATTTTCTAGCTCGTGAACTATGTTTTGTGGCATTTTCTCGCTCGTTAACTACGATTTGTGGCATTTTCTTGATCATTAACTACGTTTTGATAGATGGATGATCAAGTCAGTGTTATAAGAATGTTCAATATCAAAATCTTGAAACAATTCTATTATATAATTTTTCTTTCTCATTAACTACGTTTTGATTTGTCGGGACGCTAAAAGACGAGAAAGAAAATTGTTGTCTATACGCCACACTGATCAAGAGATGAGTGATTGGGAATCGTTTTGCACACACTTGGTCTTCACTTTTGAAATAAGAAAGGATCAAACAAACCGGTTGGCAGAGACTGGAAATAATGGCAGACAAGAATGGCGGCTGAGTATGGAGAAAGATAAGAAAGTTGCAAGAAAGAAAACAAGAGTCACCCATCTTCTTTCTTTACCTCAACTCTCCCTTGTCACCATTACTCTCTCCAGCTATAGTATACCTTATCACGGAAATGGACACCATATTTTAAGGGATAGGTACTTACATAATATATATATATATATATATATATATATATATATATATATATATATATATTCGAACTGCTCATTGGGTGGTTGGATTATATCCAACTTATGGAACACTTTACATATATGTATACCCCTTTCGTTGCTGGCAAATATTTTTTTCATTTCACCAAAGAGTTTATGTTTGAAAATTTTAATAATTAAGAAATATTTAAGTGTTATTAGAGTTGGTAATAATTACAAAAATACTTAAGAAAAGTCAAGATGCTTATATCACATATGGAGGGTTAAGTTAATTTTTTTTTTTTTTTTGAGATTGTAGGCATAATTATAAAAGTAGACTCTTTAAGTAAAACATCTCAAAATAGAATAGTAGACTCTTTGCATGGAACGGATGAAGTAGTTCATTATTCTATTTTGGGATGTTTTACTTAAATAGTCAACTTTAAAAATTTATGCCTACAATTTTCATAATTTTATTTTGGAGATTGTAGACATAATTATAAAAGTAGACTCTTTAAGTAAACATCCTAAAATAGAAATGAGGACTCTTTGCATGGAACAGATGGAGTAGTTCATTATTTTATTTTGGAATGTTTTACATAAATAGTCAACTTTAAAAATTTATGCCTACAATTTTCATAATTTTATAAGTTTACCCTACACATGTAGTATTAACATATTAACTATACTCAAGTATTTTTTTTTAATTATAACGAATTCTAATGATATTTATATTTTTCTTAGTTATTAGACTTTTCAAACGTGAATTTTTAGAATGGAACAGAGCGGGTATATATATATAACTAAAATGCCTAGATAAAAGTAAGGTCTATGTACATGTGTAATGTGTGTAGAGTGTGTATATATATATAGGCCCAAATAAAATATCCAAAGGGGTTTAATTATGCCTTTTCTTGATCTACTTAGGGTTGAGAACATAAAATTTCCAATCGAGAATTGAAATTCAAGCAAACGAAGCGTGACATTTAAACTAGATAGATAACTCTAGTTCTAAATCTTAAATATGAATTTGATTATCTCAAACGTCACCTTTTATTTGATGCATAGGTTGGAGTTTGTAAACAAAATAATCAAAAATTTAATGCATGGGTTGGAGTTTGTAAGCAAAAGAATCTTAAAATGACACCTTATATCTCCGTAAAGCATAAAGGTAGGCATATTACAAATCTTATTGCAACTGCTCGTTTTTTATCACATCGTCTGGTGCAGATCTTTTTCCTGTCTCATCTCATCGAAAACCCTTTTCGCTCCGCATAAACTTATCTCCTTCTAGGGGTATTTTAGTGATAGGTTCTATAGGACTTGAAAGACCTTTTCTTAAATCCAAGCAATCTTTTCGTAGGCGCTTGCCCCCGATCCAACCGGGGGATCGAATTGATTATCGAAACAAGAGTTTAATTAGTCGATTTATTAGTGAACAAGGAACTCTTTCGTTTGGTTGATTTCAAACGGTCAAGTACAAACACTATATTCAAAACGAAACGAAATAAACAAGAATTTGGACTAATTAAAAACTAAGCATATTTATCACTAGCAAATAAATAATAATTTGGATATCGACATGTGATTGATTAGTATAGAAAATGTCTTAACCCTCTAATTGGATCATCGATACGTCTATCTAATTAAGTGATCACAATATATCTACTATTGTTACTTTTCCTACATTATTAAGGTAATTTCTCAATAATTTAAAATTGTGAAGAAAATGGTTGAAGACTTGAAGAATTGATTGATTCCTTTAAATGAGAAAAGTTAAATTAAGTCATCAAGTTAGGTCAAGAAAACAAGCATTAACAAAAGCATACATGTCCATTAGCTATCCTTGAAAGCCATCATTCCAACCACCCTTCGGTTGGAAAAATTCTTTTTCTTTGGTAAGCTTTAACCTTTCAATGCCCATCACAAAGAAAAGGAAATTAGGGCTTCAATTCCAACTCTCAAGTTATCTATCAATAGCAAAGGGAATCCAAGAAAGAGACATTTTTCAGTTTTGAGTGTTGTACAAGAGTTGGTTTTCACATTGTTGAGCTTTGGGACAGTTTTGCTAGGTTTAGTTCTTTTCTTCTTAATAAGTTTTTTTTTTTTTTGGCTCCGTGTCGTTTTCTTGTTTCAATACGCTACATATCAATGGTTATTCTATTTCATAACGACCTTTATTATTCACGAAAGAGCATGAGAGTTCTCCGTATTCGTTCTCGTAATTCAAAAGAGTAACGTACTAATTTAATTTAAAATATTAGAAAATTACTATTTACATCCATAAAATTACTGAATATACTCAATTACTAAGTACACTCCCACCTAATATTTTCAACCCTCAAAAACTAAGTACACCCTCCTTAATTTTCTTTTATACCCTTAAAAATATTTTTTCAAAAATATTAAGTACACCCCACCCCAAACACACCACACCCCATCCTCCTCCTTCCCGGTACACCCCACCCCCTTCCTCCTCTCTTCCCCCGCCCCACACATCCACCTCCTTCCTCCTCCCTTTCCCCGCCTCCACCCACCCACCCACCGCCCCACTCACCCAGCCTCCCCTTTACTTTGATTTTTTTTTTTGAACACCCCCTTTCCACCTCCTTCCCCGCCACCCCACACACAGCCCACCCCCTTCCTTTTTTTTAAACAGTTTGTTCGGCACTGTGTTACGTAACACCCATAGTAGTGTTCAGCACCCCTACCGAACATCACTATGATTGTTCGGCATCCCTACCGAACACCCATAGTGATGTTCGGTAGGGGTGCCGAACAGCCAAAAAAACAAAAAAAAAAGGTATTTAGGTCTAAATTTATAATAACATTTTTGTAATTTTTGTTAGGGGGTGTACTCAGCAATTTTATGGGTGTAAATAGCAATTCTCAAAATATTATTCTCGAAAGATAGGGTCATGGCTCTTTAAAGAGATGAAACTCCAAATGCATATTCACTTTCAAATAAAAGTACATCTATGGAATGTATCTTTAACTATCATGAAGAGCTCATTCCTTTCTGGTCCTGAATTTTCTCTTCAGAAATTATGTATGGGCGGCAGCCGACAGGCACATACATGAGCCGGTTGTCGCTCGAGGGAGTCCAGACTCTGCTTGGGTCCTTCTAGGCTAGCTTAGGTAGAGACATTAGTCCTGTACGTATCATTAGACAAGATCAGATGTCAGCTAGCTTGGGTACAAACTATTAATGCTCAAGTATCATTAGAAATTCAAGAGAACTTTTGTGACCATAAGAGAAGTTCGCTTACCTCGTACAGAACACAGTTTCTTGTTTCAATTTTCAGACGACGAAACAATTTATGAGTCAAAAATAGCTTTGCTGTAGAGAGCACCTCTTTGATATGGCACACTGTTTAGCTAATACTCTCGACTCTCGTACTTCAATTCCATGCTTCCGTTCTTTCTACCTCCACACTGTGACCATCCCCTCCCATCTCAGAACTTGCATTGGATCTTCGGTTTTCCTTTTAATATGTTCCACCAATTTTTCATATACATTTCTAGTGAAGAGACCTTTTTCACGGAGAGATTTTTCAATCTCTGCTGCATCCAAATCTTCCTTTCCATTCAAATATTTCAGGCAAGAAGCCAAAGTGCTTAAGTCCCGTTTCCGTGGAGGCTCATTCAGCAAAATTGGTTTCTTCACAGCCTCCACTGCCTTGTCCATCTGATCATCTTTAACATATCCAAATGCCATATGACTCCATGTAGTCGCAGTTGGCTCATTTCCAGTCTCTATAAGCCTTTTCACAATCAATTCAGCCTTTCCCCAAAGACCTTTCTCGCAATATGCAGAAATGAGTGAATTTGGGAGCCGAAGGTCAAAATATTTTGGCCCTGCTTCCCACCACTCTTCAAATATCTTCTTTGCACCATCAAGGTCATCCAACTTGGATAATGAATTTATCATCAGTAGACAGGTTTTATTGTAGAACTTCCCAGATTTCTTGTTAAGGTTCCAAATGCGATACACGTCATCTATTTTCCCCATTCTAGCATAAAGAGTCGTTAAACATTCATAAGCCAGCTTTTCTTCTCCTCTGATGACGTGCTCAGATTTCTTTAAAGTCACAAACGCCATTTCTGTATCACCGGCTTTTAAGTATGCATCAGCTGCAGAAACATACGAGCTCCAGTCCATTATAATTCGTGGATCAGCTTCCATCTTCATAAGGAGTTTTTCCATATGCTCTATGTCCGACGCAGCTCCATATGCCTTTAATCGGATAAGATACGTGTAATTATCAAAATTAATTCCCTTCTCTTCCATCTCTTGCAGTAGAAGATCTAGCTTCTCGTGGTTCCCCAGCTGGGAATAAAGGTGTAGCATTACATTGTAGGACAAGGATCTAGCACATCCCAACTCCTTCATCTTCTGCCAGGTGGATTCTGCTTTCTCCAACAATTTTGCTTTGGCATAGCAGCTCAAAAGTGCACCATAAACCTGCCAGACCCTCAAAGTGTTTGGAACACTATCAAAGTAGGCCTCTGCTTGTTTCACACCACAAACCTTGGATATTAAATCAAGCTGCATTGAAACATATTTAGGTGAAGGATCCATGATCTTTCTGTCACTCATCCATTGAACTATCTGATGAGATAGGAAACAAGATTCAGGGTTCAGAAAACTTGACATTAAAAGAGGAGTTAAATTTTTTGCTGCAAAAGTTGAGTATAAATGTTACTTATCAAAAAATAAAAAAAATTAAAAAGTGGAGTATAAATGTCTATCCCAGTAAACTTTTTGGGAAGGATCTGGTATCCGAATTTTGTCATAAGACACTACAGTTTGCACTAGGAGCGCCACCTTAATGATACCATTAATTGCAACTGATAAGGTTTACAAATGGACTAAATATTTGCATGGATCCTAAAGTTTAAGGAAGATGACATATAAATAAAAATATTTCCAGGTTCCATCAGTAATTTCTGATCTGGTCATAAGGGTTTTTAAAGTTAGAGGCACAGCAGGTGTGAACTTTATAGTTGCAGCACGCAACATAAAGGAATGATCATTTTGCCTATGAATTGTGGCATCTGTAAGCTATTAAATTTTGGATAAACTTTCGGGGAAAAACCCCTGAACTATTTACACATTTTATTTACCACCTTAAACTATCACCCCGAGTGAGTTAGTCCATCAACTCGGTTCGGTAACGTAGACCGTGGAATTACATTGTGCTTGTGGGTTCATGTATTATTTAGTGAAAAATAATAATAATAATCCAGGCAGGCTTCTTGCTCTTTTTTTTTAAGTAAGGAGTATCTTAATAGAGCGCCAAAACAGGTGGCGCATCCTGAGTACTCTAGGGGTATACCATACACAAGCTAAGTAATCACAAAACTATCCACAAAATCTACAAAAGAAACAGATGGAACCGTATCCTTGCACCAAAAAAATAACGTAAATAGCAAGGACTCCTTAAGCTTAGGAATAGACATTTCAATATTCTCAAAAGCCCTTCAATTCCTTTCTTTCCACAAAATCCAGCAGATACCCAAGGGAGCAGCATCCCAAATCCAGGCTTTTCTTTTGCGCTTATAGAGGGACCAACTAAGGAGAAGATCCTTGAGAGAGCGAGGAAAGACCCAACAAATGTGGAACAGATTAAGGACCACATTACACAGAGACTAAGAAATGGGATCCAGGTATTGTTGTTCACTTGTTTGAATGAGGCCTTGAATGGATCAAAGGGGGCTTGCAGAGATGAAGTTGACCAATAAACAGGGAATTTGGTCCAGAAAATTACAATGTGAAGTCATCTGCTGCACTGCCTGTGCACATGTGTTATTTGTTAAGTCAATTGACCGTCAATTAACCAAAGGCTTTATGTATCGGGGTATGGCCCAAAGAAGGGCCGTAGCCATCAAGTTTAATAAATTTAGGGTACAGGGTCAAACTTGAGGGGGCAAATAAAGTGTGTAAATAGCTAACAATTACTCCTCCATTCCAGGTAATGAGTCCACTTTTGACTTTTTTTTGTCAACTTAGTTAAAATTTGACCGATAATTAACATAAATTTAGTGATTTTTACAAAGTTATGAAAGTTGTAATCCACAGTATTCTTTAGATAGTTTTTAATTAATGAAATTTTATTTCTTAAAACATAAGTAAAGTATATAAAATTTTGATTTGATTTAAGTACTCTTTGCCTCGAACGGAAGGAGTATGTTGGTTGAAAGGAAGATTATATTGAACCATTAAAAACTAACAATTGACGGACAAGAGGTCCATCAAAACGACAATCAAAAAGCTAAAAACAAAAAAAAAAAAAAAGAAAGGCAAAGCACTCCAATCCGCCTGAATCTCTGAGATGGGCACTTCTTGAAAAGTGCTCCTAGCTGAAACCCATAAAGACTCCATATACACAAGTCTATCTAAGAGAAGAAGAAGCCAAGGCAGCGACAGAACCAAAAATATCCTGGAATTGTCCAGATTAGAGGTGGCAATTTTTTTCCATATCCGTATGCCCGCTAGTCCGCCTACTAATTAATGGGTACGGGCACATATAAATTTATTAATCGGCTAAATAGGCATGTCCATTTAAGACCACTAATTTTGGTGGCATATATGGGCTTAAGTGGGTGCCCATCTAACCCATTGGTCATTTAGAGTGATACCCACTTCATTTCATTCCATCCCGATCTCTCTCTTTCTCTCTCTCCAAACACCGAAGGCTCAATTGCCTTGAAATTTTGAAGCTCGGAAGGAGAGTTCGTATCAATCATAAGGCAAATATGGGATATTTTGCCATCAAAAAGGAGAAAATTCATAGAAAATTAGAGAAGGCATTATAGCTTTGTCGAGCCCGGCCTGTGAACCTTTTCTCGTCTTCTCCACCAATAGTGGAGTTCTAGCTACCATCTCAGGGCTACTCTACTAGTGGCAAACACATGCCTTACCATATTCAGTGAACAGATCAAACGCCACCTCCTCGAGTTTTGTTTTGTTGGCGAGATCCAAACTTATAACCTCCGATCTGCTAAAATCTTCAAATAATACTAATTAGTGCATTCCGATGACCTTATATACAAACCCCTCTGGGTATACCCACATATTAACGAATTCCAAGTGACAACATTACGCTTGGGCATTTCATTGAATAGTTGGCGAGCCAAGTCGAGTTGATCAAATTTCAAGTACATATGAAGAAGTGAATTTTGTAGGAACAAGCTTCCAAAGCCCATGGTACTTTAGTTGATTTTTGCCTTTTCCTTCGTAGTCCGTGCTACAAAGACTCATTTCAAGAAGCCCATCCATCTCCCATCCGCAATCATCAATGATTTCGAATCCCGGCAACCTCTTCTTTCTTTTAAAAAGTATGCACCCAAGGTTCCGGAAATCCCAAACAAATAGTGCTACCCCTCTCCTTTTCTCCTTTTCTGCAAAACTTACCATTCAGTGTCCCCGGGACGCATAGGGCGTGAACATGGGATTCCTACACGACGGCAATAAGCTCGTTCTTCCGCAAGACCTCTCAATCGAGCAAAATATTCTTCAGTAGGCACGTATACCAAACCAACATCATACTCTCCGAGACTCTATACACTTGATTCTCCACCGGTGACGGCTTCCAAAACCGACTCCTGGAAGAGAATCCAGACTCCGAACCCTCTAAATAAGCCTTGAAGAAAGGCTCTGGATTTGTTTGGATTGACGGTTCCACTCCCCTTTCCAGGTCCGTCCCATCGTTAGGATTAGAACGCCCAGTTTCTTCCTTTTTTGAATACGTCACAAAGCCAAAGCACACACTTATTCATAGGAGAGACTCTCTTTTTTCTTTCTCCCCGAATTGTCTACAATCGCCTTGGTCCAACCAAGAAAGGCATGGGATGGGCATTGCTTGAGCTAAGTCAAGCTTTTTCCAAGTGTTGTAAAGACGGGCTACCACCTAGAAAGTCAACAAGAAAGATGAAAACTTCCGTCAGCGCACCACTTTGGGCTCTGGTCCACTCTCGCTCTGTTTACGCAATTTGGTTCTATCCGCCCGCTTCAAGGCAAGGAAGAGCACCCCGACCCTACCTAAGGTCTCCAACTCTATCAGTACTCCCACTATCAATTAGGGGTTAGTAAGGCTACATGCAAACCATTTTCCCTCTTAGGTAACTCAAGACTGTGGTCAAAGTCAAAAGACTCCACTGCTCTTTCTGGCTCTCTTTACACTAGATCTGGCCTCACTCGACTCCGTGCCCCCAGAGGTCCTTATTTCCTCCTTTGCCTGCGCTTCCTGCTTTGCTTTTGAAGGCTTTAGATCACTCTACTTATGCCGAACGTAAGGCATAAGGCAAGGATTCTTAAACCTTTGTAAGTTGTCCATGTCCCTCAATCAATCAATGGGCCAAGTCGAGGCATGTCTTCTTTCTTTCAAGCAAGACGAGTTAGCTCCTTTCTCTAAAAGATGAAGAGAAGAACTTGAAAGGGTTGGACTTGGCCTGGCTACTCTAAGTTTGATGCCCTTAAAGAGGACTATAGTCAATCTGGAGTCTTCCCTAGCTTGATTCTTTCTTTCCTTCCGTCGCTCAGTGGATCCGGCCCCTTATACAAACTTTCTATCTCTCTTGCTCCTTACTTGTTGAGCTCGGTAAGCTCTTCAGCAAGTAAGTAATTACTCCTCTTCGTTTACTTTCTAAGCTAGGTGACCTGAGCTTGGGGATTGAGTATCCTTAGTAAGGGAGTTGGCAAGATCACACATAGTTGACGTGATAGCTTTACTCTAGCCAACGAAGCGTCTGCTAGGACGAGATATAGACCTTGAATACAAGGCTGCCAGGTCTTACCTTTAAAGAGAAAGTATAAGGACCTAGAAGAAAAGTGGTCTAGATGATTACTATTAGTTAGACGGAATAGTTATTTAATTGAGACTATTACGAGGACTGCACTAGAACAGGCTCCCATGGAAGACAACTAGACTTGGCTTGAAAAGAGAAGAGCAAAAGCCAACTCTAAGTGGTAGGCTAAGTTTCATTTCTCTCCAAATACTTCTAGTCGAGCTCCCTATTGGATTGGTCGAGCCTGAGCGTAGGGTCGTTCTTACTCATTCCTCTCAAAGTCATACGAGCTAGCTGCGATAGCCTTTCGATTACTAAAGGCACCTGGCTTGGCCTTCTTTGCTATTAGTATCAATATATGCTGCTTTTCCGCCAATCCTATTAGAAGGAAAAAGCCTGGCTGAAAAAAGTATACTCTTTCTCTTTATTATAAATAATAGGTCAAGAACACAATCGCCTTAGGCAAAGGGGTCTAAAGGCTGCTAGTTGCTCTTGGATATCCTGCTATTTCAATTTCATGTATTAGGTTTTCGCCATTTTGCCTTCCCAATTGGGAAAAATGCAATCTTTATCGAAGCTATTTCCCGTGCTTGTCTTCTTCTGATTCTTAGAAAAAAACCTCTATAGCAAAGCCGTCCCTTTGTCGAGGGCCAACTTCCTTAAATTGAATTGTATAATCAAATCTTTGGTCAATGAAACTCTGGGACGTATACGTAGGCTTTTCCTTACACAATTAATAAAAGTCAGTTAATAGAACTAAGGCAGGCTCATCAAGATCATAGATTCTTACCACCCGTTCCAGAAATAGACTTAGGTATGGGACCAAACCGATGTGGCTTAATCAGTGCTCTTGTTCAACCACTGCAATATACGAGACCATTTTCGTCACCGAGTCCGAGGATGATGTGGCAAGATGTTTTGAATAAGTTTTCTTCCTTTCTTTCATAGATAGATATCTCAGCTTTTTGTCTTCGTAGATAGCACTTTAAGGAGTGATTGACCGCAGAGAAGGGCGCAACTAGAAAAGAGTTTAGCCTGGAAGGAGAAGCATAGAACTCCCAATTAGAAGAGTTTGTCTATTTGCTTGTCTACGACCTCAAGGTGAAATACAAGGCTTGAGTACGCGTCTTTAGCGTGCTCTGTAGTTAAGGTCCTCTTCTCTTCTTGTTTAGTTTGTGTCTTCGGTGAAGAGTGGAGTTATTCTCTTCTTTCTCGAAATTACCTATATAAGGGATGAGACCCTAGCTCACCGGCTCCTTAGCACCAGCAAACTACTGGCAAAGCCAAAGGCAGATTTCGAAATCAGTCGAAGATCGCATAGCCATTGCTCGTAAAGGTCCCGGTAGCGCGTAGTAGGTGGAACTCATGCAACTATTATTTATTGGAAGGCAAAAGGGAGAGTCAAAGTCACTAAAGACCGGTTGGCAGGTCCTTGCGAGTGATTAGACTTTCGACATGAAACGAAGCGGCCATTCAGTCCAGTATTCTCTTTTCGCCGGCTCGGACACATATATCGTATGACTTCCATCGGTAGTGCCTTTGGTTGGATAGAGGTTTCACTCCACCTTTCGAGACCTAAAAGAGCCTTTCTTTCCCATCTGAATCAACGAAGGAAAGCAAGAAAAAGGAAAGCTTTAAAGTCGTTTGGTATAGCTCTCTCTTCTAGAGCAAGAAAGTGACGAGTTCACGAGAGAAAGAGTCAAGGGAGACTAGTACACCATTTAGAAGCTATTCACGTAAGGTATCTAGTTCTTGATGACAATAGAGAGATTTGCTTCAAGGCCTGAGTCTTTATCGACACGGGACCTTCTTAGACCTTATTTACGAAGATGGAGACCATTTCTTACCTATCTTGCATAGATGAGCGACTCTCTTTATGACGCTTCTCTCTCTTATCCTCTATATTGAGCGAAATTCCCTTCTCACTTTCAAGGCGTAGGAGAAAGGCTTCTTCTTTCACAGGGTAGAGATGGAGACCATGACCCATAGCAAGTACCACAAAGGTCTCGCAAAAGAGCATGCACTATGTCTTCCCCACCTTTATTCGATAACATGGACATAAATAGGCGAGCGTCAAATGGACTTGGGTGCCCATTTAAGCCCGTTACACATATGAGCGCTGCCCATACCCGCCCAGTCCGCCCGTTTGCCACCAATAGTCGAGATGCACCACAAGACCGGAAGCACCCCCACATTGCCACAACAAGCTGGCATCGCTCCCCCTACCAAAACCCCTAAAATGAATCCAAATGAGTGAAGAAATAGAACAACGATTGACCACTCTTCCCAAACTACCCGAAACAAGCTATTCCACAGGAACAAGGCTCCCCCTAAGATGGAGAAACATATGATTATGAGATTCAAGCACATCTGCACATCACACACCAATTGGGGGAAATTTGCTTGTACAATTTACCTTACAAAATCCCATTAGCGTTGAGTTTATTAAGAACCACGGTCCACATAGAGACCCGGATTCTGGAAGGGATTTTCGCTTTCCAAATGAACGTAGAAAGGGGAAATGCAGACAGGTTAGGCAAGCAAATCAAGTAAGAAAGAAAGGAACGACACAAAAGTGACCCTGAGCCCCCAACGACCAAACTCGAGATTCATAACTGTAGGAAAATCTTGCTTGAGATAGAAGATTAAGCAAATTTAGAGCCTCATGTGAATTACCAAAAAATGAAAATTCCAAGAAAGGCAAAACCCCACCCCCGGACAAAACGCTGCAATAGGCGAGACAAGGCATTACACAATAGCACTTCTGCCACCCACACATCCTCCAGAACCAAATTGGGGCACTATTACCCACCCTCAAACGAGTGAGGAATGAATTCCACAGACCTTTGAGAGTGGCGGACCTTCCGATGCCAATGTTCCACCCATTTTGTTGCATATCAAATTCACACTTAATCACTTTCTTCCAAATAGCGTGCACTTCATGATAATGCTATAGCCATTTTCCAACAAAGGGAGAATATTCATGCAGACCCGATTCTTAAAGCCAAGCCCTCCTCCTCAGGCTTACACAATTATCCCAAGCAACTAAATGATCCGTTTCATGCTCCTATGCCCCTTCGATAAGAAATCCTTCATGATTTTCTCAAGACCAAAAACGGAAAGGAAATATAGGGAATATGCTCTTAATCACTTTCTTCCAAATAGCGTGCACTTCATGATAATGCTATAGCCATTTTCCAACAAAGGGAGATATTCATGCAGACCCGATTCTTAAAGCCAAGCGGCCCAAGCCTCCCTCCTCCTCAGGCTTACGCACTTATCCCAAGCAACTAAATGATCCGTCGCATGCTCTTATGCCCCTTCGATAAGAAATCCCTCATGATTTTCTCAAGACCAAAAACGGAAAGGAAATATAGGGAATATGCACACTCTAAAAAGAGGAATCCTCCCGGCTAGAGACAAAAAGAGAAAAAAAGAATTATAAAAGAGCCTGTTTCCATCCATCAAGCCGCCTCGCCACCCTCTCCACCATAGGATCGCAAAGCGTCCTCGCTAACCCCTCCAGCACAGTCCCAAAATGCCATAGCTAATGGATTCCTCCCAATTGGGGGACCCCTAGATAGATAAGAAAAAGACCAAGATAAAACCTGACAACAAACAACTGAAGCATACTCTTAACATCCTAAGCTAGCCTAGACTTGGCAAGATCAATCTTGAGCCTGAAAATGGATTCAAAGGTTCAGAGGATAGTAAGGCATTCTTAAAGAATTAGTACCTTCACACAGAAAAAAGACCGTATCATCGTCAATCGTCAATCGTCAACTGAAGGTGAGATACTCTAAACTCATCTATCCCCACCGGGCTACCCTCCAATAGAATGACTTCTTCACCTCTTGAAAACATGCTACTACCAAGGACATTTGCCACAAGTGTAAAAAGGAAGGCCCTGAGGCGAGCTAGGCGCTCGCATTTCATAACTACACCTGTATAAACTACAAAATAGTGAATCTACCCTATTAAGTAGAATATGGAAAGAATGAGGGTGAGAGCAAAGCCTCTTCCTTAGACACTCTATTTCTAACTTCAACTATTTTCGCAATGACAATAGTATATCAGTTTCCAGTTCTCTCTTAAGAATTTCCTACTTTGTTAACGGTTAACATACCATATTTCTCAAAAAAAACAAAGAGGAAAAACTTAGTTATTTCCCAAAGCCTCAAGCGTAATGGAGATACAAGTAAAACTAGCACATATGTTCACCTGTAGCACAATTATGTTACATTCAAGTATATGTTGTTGGATTAAGGCTCCATAGACATATCTGTACAACTATATAGAGGCAATATCCAGATACACCAGTTTCAACAAAAGAGAGAGAAAAAGAGAACAGTAAATGTATCCCTTTTCACACGGTTTCACTTGTAAACAAGAGGAAGAAGCAAATGTGGGGTTTTTACAAATCTGCACAAAGCCTTTGTCTCAGCGACTCGGGTAAGACTCCATGAATCCTTTTTCATCATTTTAGTCAAGTCCAAATGGAAGGGAATTCTTATCAAATAAAATCCATCTTTTAAGCCCATATAAACTCAGACCGAGGTGGTTTTGAGTGATTTAAATTTCAAAGAGAAGTTGAACGTGTTGGCATACACTAAGGTACAAGGAGTAGGAAAATGGTATGAGTAATCACCATCCATTTCCGACCTTGCTATCCAGTTGTATTATCCGTACGCTACTCCCTTCGTCCCAAAATGGGTGCTCCTTTTCAATCTTTTTCTTTTGCAAAAATGTAGGGAGTTGACTTTTAGACCATTTTTAGTAGTAATACGTATAGATGATAGACATCAGTGGTGTACTTAGTAACTTTATAGAAAAAAAGACTTATTCTGGGACAAAATAAATTCAAAGGACACTCATTTTGGGACAGAGGGAGAATTAAATAAGCATTATCTCTACATCAATTTCTCAATTCCACTCAAAAATTACCTTTTTTTACCACTTCTCAGATTACTATTTAACATACATTTATTTATCATAAATTACCATGATATTTACTACACAAGAAAATAGTAAAAAAAAAAAAAAAAAAAGCCAAAATTTCCGGAAAACTACATTCATCAGTCAAATGCAGATGGAGAGAGGGGGAAATACCTGGAGGCAATGCTTGAAGCGCTTGGATTTTCTAAATTCTATAACAATACTGTCAAGATCTTTTCGATCAATTTGTCCTCCTTCTTCAACCCACCGGTCTAGAATTGGAACAACTGAAACCCTAGGGTTTCCAGCTGTGGCCAGTCTACTGTATAAACTAGCCGTAGTTGCAGTAGTTGTGTGCATTGAGGGGGCAGAAATTGCTAGGGTTCTTGCTGCAGGGTATCCCATAACTCCGTTAAGTCTTGACCCATTGCCACAAATAATCCATGGATTTGAACATTTACACAGCTCAATCAGTTTCTTCATCAGCTTCAAAGGGAGACAAGGATTCCAACTTGCTAGGGGGCCGTTGAGAGAGAATATGAGCTAAGAGTGTCTGTGTGTGTGTGTGATACGCGAGGGTTTAATTGGGTTTACGGGTTTAACCCGTCTTAACCCGCGAAATTTTTTTGGTTAAGATGGGTAACCCGTTTTAACTTGTTTTGTCAATGGATTGAGTTGGGTTGGATTGGGTGGGTTTGTGGGTAAGGGATTGAGATTGACAGGCTAGCATCTATATATATATAATGACAATGGCTATAAACGGAAATTTCCCGCCCAAATGTACTTTCCAAAAATAGAACTTAATTTGTTTTGATGAAATTCATGTTATGCATTGAAAATTGGGTCCATAATATGCATGCATCTTACTTCAATTAAATAAAGGGTTTTGTTACGAAAATTGTGTTATGCATTGAAAATATAAATGTCTATTATCTAATTTTTCTTTTATAAAAAAATGCCAACCATAAATAAATTTCTTGGAACAAGTATTCGTACATTAATATTACAATCTCTAACAATTAGTAGCAAAGGTCAATGTAGTCATTATAGTACATTCTCATTTACCCACATTACGATTCTTATAATTTAAGCATTCTTGACTAGCCATATCGATCTCATGTATATATAAACAAATTTGCATATATGTAATTACATTTTGTTTGTTCTTAGTTAATTGTAACTTTTTTTTTTCTGATGTTGGGTGAAAGTAAAAGTGAGCTCCAATATATATATATATATATATATATATATCCCGCCAAAATGTACTTTCCTAAAATTAATAAATATAATAATAATAATAATAATAATAATAATAATAACAAAAATAATAATAATAACAATAATAACAACAACAACAACAACAATAATAATAATAATAATAATAATAATAATAATAATAATAAGAATAATAATAATAATAAATTAATAATAAACTCTTTGGAAGGGAGTAATAATAATAATAACCGCGCTTATAAAGAGAAATATTCCACCAAAATATAGTTTCCTTAATTTGTTTTGATAAAAACCCATGTTATGCATTGAAAACCGTGTCCATAATATGTATTCATCTTAATTCAATGAAATAAAGGGTTTTGTTGCATAATGTGTCTTGCATTGAAAATTTAAATGTCCATTATCTAATTTCTTTTTTTTTTTTATTAAGAAAATGTTAAAGCTATCGAAATAGGAAATCGATTGTTCTTAAGGGGTAACTCAATGATAGATTTGGGGATTCACCAAGTGTGAGGTTTCGGGTTCGATCACTTCCACGTCTCCTTAGAATACACACAAACCGAACCATCCACGGATTTGTGGACACGTCGACTCAAACTTACCCCTTCGTATATTAAATGCGAGTATAAAAATTAATATAAATATTTACTTGGGGTCAAATACGTTACTCCATGACTCTCTCTCTCTCTTCTATATCCCATTACCATCTCAATTCCTTGAAATTTAAGCTTTTGAGATCGTGCCAACCGTACCCCTAAAGCCCACCACTCACTTCAACCATTGTCCTTGTCGAAAAATGTCGATTATTCGCCCTCTCTATATACCACAACCATATTATTTATCATTACATAAGTAGTTTCTATCCATAATCCCCCCATTCTCTATATTATTAGCCGGCTCGAAGCAACTGAATTTCGCTAACCACTAGGTCCACCTAAGAATCATCCATCTTTGAGATGAGGGACACAAGACACTGTTTGGAATGTTTCAAATTTTCATTGTAGACGATTTAAAAGCATTAACAAGATGCCATATGACTTCTTCAAAATTTTCATTTACTTATTTTTCATTGTATATATTTTATTTTAAGTAGCTTTGTCTAGAGTTATCAATCTTAAGGAAATTTGAATTTTAATAGTAGCAATAATCGTACATGTTTAATGACCAATGTTGTATTTATAAAATTATTCCAAAATTTATAAATTTTTATTTATTTATGTGATATTGTATTATTAATTTTACTTTTTTTCCTTAATCTTTACATTATAATTATTTGTTTAATTTATGCACATCGATCTCATAAACCTTACGTTACAGTTATTACTTGCTTATTTTGTTAGAATCAAAATTTTTACATGTTTTATTTCTATTGAGTATAATTTAATTGAAATATTTATATGTCCGTGCGTTTAACGCACGGGTGTAAATCTAGTTACTATTAACACCACCTACTCCTATTAATACACCCCTAAAATAAATTACAAAAATATCATTATTTTATTAGACATAAATATTATTTTCCTACTAAATACACTCACCTTTATATTACAATACCAACTAAACTTCTAAATACACCATTTACCTTTTTTTTTTCCTTTCTTCTTCTTCCCCACCCCTCCCCTTTCTATCTCCAGTAAACCCCCTCCCGGCAATCCCCTTCCGGCAACTCATTAAACCCTCTCTTTCCTTCTTTCAAATTGATCCATTCTTCCCCCCATTTTTTTTCCCTTTCTTTCCTTCTTCCCCTCCCCTCTCCCTTCTCTCCTTCTTTCCCTCTACCCACCTTTTGAAAAATTCCTGCCGGCAATTTTTTGTTCGGGAATGAACTACCGAACAATCGGGGGTTGTTCGGTGGCATTTTTCGAACATCACCGTGATGTTCGGAATGCCACCGAACAACCCCGATTGTTCGGAGTTCCTCGAACAAATTCCGGCGATTTTTCGTTCGGGATTGAACTACCGAACAACCCCCAATTGTTCGGTAGTTCAGTCCCGAACAAAAAATCGCCTGCCAGAATTTTTGTTTTTCAAGGACTTCAAAGAGGAGGGTGGAGAAGAAAAAAAAGAGGGAAGAAGGGAGAATGAGGGAGATGAGGGGGGGGTGTTCCAACCATGCCGTGTGTGGGGGGGGGTTAGGTTTAGAATGAAGAAAAAAAAATGAGGGAATGAGGGAAAGAGTGGAGGCTGGGAAGGGGAAGGAGAAGGGAAGAAGAAGGAAGGAAGGGAGGGGAAGGGAAGGGGGTGGGCTGTCTGTTGGGGGGTTGGATGGGATAGGTAATAGGTTTAGAGAAATGAAATATTTGGAAAAAGGTAAAATAAAAAATGTTGGGTGGTGTATTTAGAAATTAGGTTAGTTTGAAATTAGTGGAGAGGGTGTATTAAGAGAAAAATGTGGTGTTAATAGTAGACCTCTTTTTCTTTTCATTTGGATTCTATTTTGTAGGATTAATATATAGGAGAGGTGCTAAATAACACCCCCTATATGCTAAATGACACCTCCTCCCCAACCAAAGTGACTTTTTGTCCCTCACCCTCCATTTATGCTTTATGCTAAATAATACCCCCTTCCCTCCCCAAGACCCCCTTTAAATTTATAATTATTTTTGTTTAATTAGTATTAAAAAAAATTAAAAAAAAACTGGAAAAAAGAATTTCGTTAAAAACTTAACGGATTCGTTAAATTTTTAACGGAAATAAGGAGGACCGGCCCTTCCTAGGGGTTTAATTGAATTACACCACTCACCCCTGGGGGTTTAAACATTTTTAACCGCCCACCCCTGGGGGTTTAAACATTTTTAACCGCCCACCCCTCGGGGTTTAAACATTTTAAACCGCCCACCTCTGGGGGTTTAAAAAGTTTAAACCACCCACTCTGGGGGTTTGAATTTTTTTTTCCAGTTTTTATATAATTATTAATATATACATAATTTTATATAATTATTAAAAAATAATTATTAATATATAATTTTAGTTTATATATATAATTTTATATAATTATTAATATATAATTTTAGTTTAATATATAAATTTATAAAATTTAATTTAAGTTTATAAATTATTAATATATAATTTCATATAATTTAATTGTAATTTATAATTTTTATAATTTAAAATTGTTTAATAAATATATAATTTCTAAACTAAAATTAAAATTAAATTCTAAACTAAAATTAAATAATATGAAATAATATATTAATAATTTATAAACTAAAATTAAATAATATAAATTTATATATTAAACAAAAATTATATATTAATTTGTGCAAATTTTATTTATAAATATATTACTAATTAAATCAAAAATAATATTAATTTTAAAACTAAAATTATAAAATTAAATTAAATAATTTGAAATTATATATTTATTAAAGGATTTTAAATTATAAACTAAAATTATAAATTACAATTAAATTATATGAAATTATATATTAATAATTTATAAACTTTATAATTTAAAATTGTTTAATAAATATATAATTTCTAAACTAAAATTAAAATTAAATTCTAAACTAAAATTAAATAATATGAAATAATATATTAATAATTTATAAACTAAAATTAAATAATATAAATTTATATATTAAACTAAAATTATATATTAATTTGTGAAAATTTTATTTATAAATATATTAATAATTAAATCAAAAATAATATTAATTTCAAAACTAAAATTATAAAATTAAATTAAATAATTTGAAATTATATATTTATTAAATGATTTTAAATTATAAACTAAAAATATAAATTATAATTAAATTATATGAAGTTATATATTAATAATTTATAAACTAAAATTAAATTTATAAACTTATATATTAAACTAAAAGTATAAACTAAAATTAACTATTAATAATTATGTAAGATTATATATTAATAATTATATAAAATTACCTATTATTAATTATATAAAATTATCTATTAATAATTATTACCAAATTATATATTAATAATTATATAAAATTATATATTACTAAAGGGGGGTGTCATTTAGAGAGGGGGCGTGTCATTTGGCACCTTGAGGGAGGGAGGGGGGACGGTGTCAGGTCCAAGGTTGCTCAATATAGGCTAGAAGGGGGGGTTGAATAGCCTATGTCCAATTTTTGAAATTGATTCAAAAATTGTTACTTTACTTAGGTTTTTAAAAGGTTTTGCAGGCGGAAGTCTTGTGAAGTATAGGACGAGTTGGAATGGCTGATCTTCACAAGACAAGATCAGCAGTTTTAAACAGCTTTGAAATCTGGAAATTTAAAGCAACACAAGCAAATCACTATCACACAGTAGACAGAGTATTTAATATGGTTCACACTTATGAATAAGTGCTACGTCCACAACCAAAAGTGGTCAACTTTGGATTTGAAAATCGTGTACTAAGTTTTTCCACTAGATATTTTACAAACTAAATCTCTAATGGATTGTGTACAAAAATTTTGTTGACCAAGTGTTTGTGTGGGAGAATTGATATCTATAAGATACAATTCTCGTGAGCTATGAAAGCTAGGTGTTGCAATCAATGAAGAGCTTTTAATGGACTAGACTTCTAAGTATGAAGCTCTTCAATGACTAAGTACAGATAGGACGTTTAAGCTTTTTTAAAAACTTGAAGAAGATGGAGATTCAATAGTTGAAGTTGTTGAAGAGTTAAGAGAAAATAAATGCAGCAATGAAGTCTCCTTTTATATGCAGGATGAAGCTTGGAGTCGTTGGAGATCTTCCAATTTGAATTTAAGAGCAATTAATGCTCTAATCTGGTTGTTGATCTCGATAGGCGATCCGCAATCGCGCTCTGTCTCCGACACTTTGCCAAAATAGGCGGCTGCGCTTGCGGAGGAATGTACTTATCGAGTGTATGCCAAGAATGGAAACCTTCATTAAATAAGATTTGCGAGTTAACGTTGCATCGCAATGAATGAAGTCTTCAATTTTGGACATATCTTGGCATCTCTATCGGACGTTCTTGGGTTTTCAATATTGCTGATAAAGCTTGGCAGATGCGAGCTTGTCCGATATCCAAAGAAAGACTGCTGATTCACGAATTTCCTATTGTGCAGAGGACGTCCTGATGTGCTATAGGCTATCTTCTTCAAGACAATTACAATTAGCAACCCTAAGCTATTCAAAGCTATGCCTAAGTACAAGTTGCCACACTAACAGACACGCAGGCCTATTAGTCACCTTGTCTTAGACTTAGGTTATGGATTCAAGCAAATCTAAACTAAATGCAACAATCTCCTCCTATTTGCTTGAGTTCATGACCCTATGAATACAATATCAGCTGACCATGTTCAAGTCTAGTAATAACATGCTTATGAGATTTATATTAAGAAAGCATGCCCTAGATGAACTTACACAAAGGTCATTGTATTCAAATATTACACAGTGTCTACAAGTAAGAAATTAAGCATAGAACATATATGTAATATGACTGGATTTAAAGACATGCAATATAGGCAGAATAGGCAATGTAGGACATGTCTTTAAACCAGTGGTTTAAAATTCATGCATTCACATAATAAGCAGTTCGTAATAAAACATGAAAGATTGAAAAACAGACATTACGCATTAAACAAGAAGTTTAATTTACAAAGTTTTTCAAAAAAAGATTATACAAATTTATCGGCCGGTTCGAGAGTATGACCTAGATGGGGCATAACCTTTGCCTTTGCCTGATGAGGATTGCCCATATCCTCTTGATGTCCATTTGGAGTCAACGACCTTGAGTCTAGCAATTTTTCCTTTCTGCGCTAGCTCCTCCTTAGTATCCGCCAATTCGAGGAGAGGCGTTGGTTTTTATGCCTGACGAGTGTATATCTCTCGTGAAATTCAAGCAGCTGATCATTGTTTATTCTGCTTATCTCCTCCTTCATGGACTCAAGCGAGCGGTCAATATGGCCGAGGCGATTTTCAGTAATTTTGCGCTCTTTGCGATAGAAAGCCAAGTGCTTTGTGGTGAGACCGCACGTCGCTTTCACTGAGGAGTGAACAGAGCGATTTGCAAGACGTTAAAGTTTTCTGGTAGATCAGCTCCAATAGGTTTGGGCTCCTCCTCAGCAGGTAGCCCAGATGAAGTGTAGGTAACCTTCCTCTTACCCTTGTTGGCTTGGGTAGAGGGCCACCGAGCGCGGCAAGCGCAGCAGAAGACGCACAGCATACCGCAGCAGCAGCCACGCGTTGGTTGTCCTTTTGGCCATATCATCCCTGTAACGGGTGATGTTGTTGGCTGTGAAGACGTAGGTGTTTGGTACCTTGATGAGGTCGTCATGAACGACTGCCTCATCAATTTCCTCATAACTCCGGAGGATAACATTAATATCCCTTAGAAAGGGTCTCCTCATGGAGGGGTGAGCTTGGACATCAGTAACACTCTGGGATAACATTGAGAAGATGATTTTGGCCCAGTTGAGTTGCTTGCGGAGGACCACAGCCTTGGTCCACATCAGCTGCTGGGAGGTAAAGATGTCCCTCGCGCCATTTTTGAATAATATGCTCTTGTCGAGCAGATGGTTGATATGATAGGGGTTCTCTGGGAAGAGGTTCCTTGACATCTCAGAAAACCTCTCAGGTTGGGCAGACCCCCTCATCATCTCCCAAGCAGTTGCCGATTCTTCATCGGTCAATTCCAGCTTTCCTTCGATAGGCAGACCCAGCATCGCGCCTATATCCTTATAGGTCAACTTGATATAGTGGCCTCTGATGAAGCCCTTGATGTAGCTTAGGTTGACCATTTCATTGGCATTTGCAGGAGGAGGAGGTAGGATCATCCTTGTGTAAAACTCCTCTGCCAAGAAGTTGCTGTAGTGGGTGTCGTTTAGTTGAAAGAGAGGAAGCAACCCACATTCTTCCAAATCCTTTAGCAAGGCAGCACCAGCAGGCGAATTAATGATGGAGTTCTTGTCAATAGTCATTCCTGGGTGGTAATATGACCTAGGATGAACATGGAGTGGTAGTTCAGCAGCCTTTCTAGCCCTAGATGGCATGGCTGAGGCTGAAGATGAAGTGGTAGCTGCAGCCTTGGAGGTTTGAGTTTTTGCCTACACAATCGGCAGATGTGAGAACAGCGGATAATCATGCAATCAGCAGATATTTTATCAGAAACAAGTACTGTTCAGATTTAAACCCAAAACATAAGCATATTATGAAGAATGGTAATAACAGTTCATGAACTGGGTTTTTAAAGTGTGACAGATTTTGTCAATTTTTGAGCTAACAATGTGATATAAAACGAAAGCAAAGTATCATAGGAAGCTCAAAATTAAACACATTCACACTCAAACAGGCAAGATTCAAGCAACAATCGTAAGAATTCGATATTCATCAATGGCGGACAGTTTAAAGATGTAAAATAGGTCATGATTAGATCGTAAAACTGGATTTAAACGAGTTTAAAGGTGTAGAAACTCTTACCATTGATGACTCGAAGCTTAAAAAGTAAAGATTTTTGCGGTTTTGAGACGATTTGAGCAGAATCGCAAATTCGAGTTTTGAAGGTTTTTGAATGTTTGTAAATGGCGGTTATAGAGAAATATGAAGAGTCACTGTACCTTTTGCCTTTTTATGCCTCTGTCAGGTCATTTAATTTTATTTGATAAAATTTGAAGTCCGCATTTATGACTTACAGAGTGACTGTTCACTTTACGCACTTAAGTCAGCCTATATTTTTAGAAGACTGCCGATATGAAAAGTAGAAGTACTTACTCAAGGTTTTCTATATACTCGGTAGAGTTGCAATCGGCATAGATACAAATGGATGATCACATAGACAATTCTATATAGGCAGTTAGTAAAATAACTTAAAGAATTTGCAAGAAAGGTTAAGGATTGAGGTCAAGCATACCAAGCTCTCCTCTTAAATAGGCAAACCTGGTTGAATCAAGTGGTTTTGTGAAGATGTCGCTACACGATTCTCTGTAGGTACATATTGCATGCTGATGTTACCTTTTTCAACATGGTCTTTCAGAAAGTGATATCTTACATTAATGTGCTTAGTCTTGGAGTGCATGACAGGATTTTGAGAAACTGAGATTGCTGATGTGTTGTCACACATTATAGGACAATCAGCAGTCTTAATCTCATAGTCAACGAGTTGCTGTTTGATCCACAGCAATTGTGAGCAGCAGCTACCAGCAGCTATGTATTTAGCTTCAGTTGTTGAAGTAAACAGATGCTTGCTTCTTTGGCCCATGAGACAAGTCTATTACCTAAGAATTGACATGTCCCACTTGTGCTTTTCCTGTCAACCTTACATGCAGCAAAATCAGCATCAGAATAGCCTAAAAGATTAAAAGATGAATCTCTAGGATACCAGATTCCCAAATTTGGAGTATCTATCAAATATATGATGATTCTCTTGACTGCTTGTAAGTGAGACTCTTTTGGATCAGGTTGAAATCAAGCACAAACACAAACAGCAAACATAATATCAGGCCTACTAGCAGTTAAGTACAAAAGTGAGCCAATCATGCCTCTATAAAGAGTCATGTCCACTTTCTTGCCCTTTTCATCTTTGTCAAGATGGCAGTTAGTGGCCATAGGAGTGCTGAAGCTGTTTGCATTATCAAGGCCAAATTTCTTGATAACATCTTTTGCATATTTGGCTTGACTGATGAAGATACCATTAGAACTTTGTTGAATTTGAAGACCAAGGAAAAAGTTGAGCTCTCCCATCATGCTCATCTCAAATTTACTCTGCATAAGCTTTTCAAACCTTTTGCAAAGATTTTCATTAGTAGAACCAAATATAATGTCATCAACATATATTTGAACAATTAAGGAATGACCTTTATGCTTCATAATGAAGAGAGTAGTGTCAATTTGACCCCTTACAAAGCCTTGAGATGTCAAGAACTTTGAAAGGGTCTCATACCAGGCTCTTGGAGCTTGTTTGAGTCCATAAAGGGCTTTCCTCAGCTTGTAGACATCTTCTCTTCTTGAACAGTCTATGAAACCAGGTGGTTGCTCTACATATACTTCTTCTTGAAGTTCTCCATTCAAAAATGCACTCTTTACATCCATTTGATAAACTTTGAAGTCCTTGTAAGAGGCATAAGCCAAGAATAATCTGATAGCCTCTAATCTTGCAACAGGAGCAAATGTCTCATCATAATCAATACCTTCCTCCTGTCTATATCCTTGGGCTACCAGTCTTGCCTTATTTCTGATAATGTTCCCATTTTCATCCATTTTGTTTCTGAAAACCCACTTTGTACTAATAACAGCTTGTCCTTTTGGCCTAGGGACAAGTGTCCAAACTTGGCATCTGTCAAATTGGTTTAGCTCTTTTTGCATGGCTTCCACCCCAGCTTGGATCTTCCAAAGCTTCATTTGTCTTCTTGGGTTCAATATGAGATACAAATGCAGCAGAATACATGCATTCATTCCTTGAAGCTTGTCTAGTTTGAACACCAGCATTAAGATCTCCAATAATCTGAGTGATAGGATGATCTTTCACTTCTCTAACTTCTGCAGGTTGAACTTGTCCTATTGTTGCATCGGCAGAGTTTGGTTTTTGAGAAGTGGAGGTATCTGAAGCTTGGTTATCTGAAGGTTAGGTTAATTCCAAGGGAGATTGAAGAGCTTCTGGTGTGGAGGGCAAAGTGGATTCTGGATTTTTAGAGTTTTCATTTGAAGGCTCATTTGAGGATTCTATTAAGTTGACTCTTGGAGGCACTTGTGAAGGAATGGGATCAGTTGTTCTTGAGCTTGGTTGTTCTGTACATGTCTCATACTCATCAGAATCATTAGTAACCTTTGGAGCCAAATGTGGCCCAATAAAATCAAATTCATCAAACGAAACATGTACAGATTCAACAACCCTAAGTGAAGTTTTATTATAAACTCTGTAAGCTTTTGAAAATTTAGCATATCCCAGAAATATTCCTTCATCACTTTTGGATTCAAATTTACCTCTATGTTCTCTACCATTGTAAAGAACATAGCATCTACATCCAAATATTTTGAAGAATCCTATGTTGGGAGCTCTGCCTCTCCATATTTCATATGGAGTTTTGTTATGAAATTTGTTTATAATAGACCTGTTTTGTGTGAAGCAGGCAGTGTTCACAGCTTCTGCCCAGAAATACGTAGGTAGTTTGGCTTCAGCAATCATTGTCTTCCCTGCATCAATGAGAGATCGGTTTTTCCTTTCAGCAACTCCATTTTGTTGAGGTGTGCGAACTGCAGAGAAGTTGTGACCAATTCCATGATCATCACAGTATTTGGCAACACCATTGTTCTTGAACTCTGTTCCATTGTCTGATCTGATACCAGCAATGTCATCCAGCTTTTGAGTTTGTAGTCTTCTGAAGAGTTCAGTGATGATGTCATATGCTTCATCTTTGGAAGACATCATCTCCACCCAAGTAAATCTAGAGTAATCATCAACTACCATAAGTGTGTACTTGCTGCCACCAAGGCTTGTAGTAGTGACAGGTCCAAACAAATCCATATGCAACAGTTGCAGAGGTCTTGTTGTTGATAGGCAAGGCTTGCTCTTGAATGAAGACTTGTGCAGTTTGCCTAGTTGACATGTTTTGCAGAGACTGTGTGGTTCAGTCGATATTTTAGGCAAACCAACAACTAGATTGTCCTTTGATAGCTTCTCTAAATACTTGAAGTTGAGATGGCTAAGCCTTTTGTGCCATAACCAGCTATTGTCATTTGAAGATCTCGCAACAAAGCAGAGATTTGACTTTCTTCCAACAGCATTAAGATCAACAGCATAGACATTTCCTTTTCTGAATCCTGTCAGGATAGTTGAACATGTCTCATTGTCCTTTATGAGACAGTGACTTGAGGAGAACTGACAGGTCAGTCCTTTATCACAAAACTATGATATGCTCAGCAGATTGTGCTTCAAACCTTCAACCAGAGAGACTTTGCTGATTGAGAGGTTTCCTCTCACTATGCTTTCATAGCCTATTGTCTTTTCCTTTGAGTTATCTCCAAAAATGACTGAGGGACCCTTTGCTTCAACAATATTTGAGAGAAGATTTGGATCACCAGTCATGTGCTTAGAGCAGCCACTGTCTAGATACCATAGATCTTTCTCTTCTTCATTGACAGCCATGAAGCATTCCTGAAATATAGACATTTAAGAATATGGTCCCCTTTTATTTTTGGGTCCTCAAGGTTAGCAACCTTTTGGGACCCACACCTGTTTGACCTTTGGAAGAGTAAATCCTCTAGATTTAGGTGTGAATCTCAGAAGGCATTCATGAATCTCATGACCATGGCCTTTGCAGAAAAAGCATTTGTGAAAACCTTGAACATGAATGATGATTTCTTTTTGGGCTTCTTATTATCAGCAGTCTTTGGAATGACTTTTGTGCTGATAACTGGCTTATAGGATTTAGGCTGATAATGCCTTTTCTTATTGATATAAGGTTTACCATAGGTAGACCTTTTATCAACAGATTTTGCATTTACAGGCAAAACTCTTTTAAGCTTTTTATCGGCAGTGTTCACTCCTTTCACCTTTTTATATGCAGTGTTGGGATCAACAGTCTTGCCTTTGACAAATTTAATAGGCTTGAGTTGAGTGATTTTTGACTTGCCATTAGTCATCCCTGTTTTCTTAGGGTAACTATCAGCAGGTCTTTGTTGCTCAGACTCCTTATTAGCAGAGTCATTATTGGCAGGTTGCTTACCCTTGGACTGGTCTTTGGCCTTCTTAGGATAAACAAAGGGAACTTTGTTTGAACCAAGTCCTTGCCTGTTAGGAGGCTGCTGGTCATAAGAAGCTTCTTTGGCCAAATCTTCAGCAATCACCTCAGATGTTTCATCTTCTTGAGAACCAGAAGAATTTCCTACATTGAACTCACTTTGGAAACCAATACCAGTTTTGTCATCAAGAGATTTTTGGTTTGAAAGAATGGTATCAAAGTTTCCTTTAGAGTTATTCCAAGTGTTGACAACCTTTTGAAGGTCATCTTTCTCAGAATTTATCTTCTTGATATGTTCAAGTAGGAAATCTACTTTTTCAGTCAAAGCCTTGTTCTCTTTTTGTATCTTGATACTTTCAGCTTGTTGTCTATCAAGATCTTTGATCTTAGACATCAATACTGATTTCTCAGAGGCAACTAGTTCATGCTTCTTGGCCAGTTTCACATAGGCAGCTTTGAATTTGGAAAATTCATCCAGCATGTCTTTGTTTGCTTTGATGAGCTCTCCCTTTGAAGGTTCATTAAGCTCGTCATCATCATCACTATCATCTTGTTGAAATGGTAGAGACCTTACTGAATCATGTGGTGATTCCCTGGCCATAAGGCATATGTTTGCTTCTTCAGCAAAATCACAGGAGTCATCCTCATAAGTGTCAGTGTCACACCATGTAGGCAGATTGCTTTCATCAATGTCCTCAGCTACCATCCCTTTTTGCTTTTGAAATTTGGACTCGGGACGTTTCTTATAAAATTCATATTTTGGCTTTGGACATTGAGAGGCAAAATGGCCTGGTTTCCTACAGTTGAAACAGACAAGCTAATTATCCTTTTGATAGTCTCTTGATTTATAAGGAGCAGGACTTTTAGGTTGAGCAGCTGTTCTATGAGGAACGGCAGTTTTGTGAGAGGACTGCCTATGTGATGATGATTTGTTAAACCTTTTGAAACGTTGATATTTCTTTACAAACATAGCAAATGCTTCGTCAGAAAGAATATCATCACCATCACTGGATGATGTAGATGGGGTTTCATCAGGTGTTGAACATGAAGGTTCAGTAGACATGGCTGGTAATGACAAGTTTTTGAAACTCTTTTCCATCTCTTGAGCTTGTTGGATTTCAAGCTCATAGACTGATAAACTAGCATATAAGTTTCTAAGAGTCAATTTGTTTAAATCTTTTGACTCTTTCATGGCAGTAATTTTAACATGCCATAAACTGCCTAGTGCATTTAGAAATCTCATGTTTATTTCTTTCTTTTCATACTTCTTTCCTAAGGAGTAGCAAGAGTTGACTACCTCATAGAATCTGTCATAGGCGCTTCGCAGAGACACTTTGGGATCCTTTTTAAAGGAGTCAAACTTCTGAATGCAGGTGTATAATTTGTTGTTCTTTGTCTCACCATCACCTTCCAGATATTCAAGGATGGCTTCCCATATCTCCTTGGCTGTGTCCAGGTTGATAATTTGCTGATAAGTGCTTATATCAACACAGCTAGTAATAATGTTGATGGCCTTTCCATCCAGGGCATCATTCTTCCTGTCTTCATCGTCCCACTCTTCTTCTGGCTTTAGTACTTCAGGTTCAGCAGTTGGATCTACCGTGGCCAGTGTGTTGGGCTTCATTGGAATTCTAGGTCCATCTGTGACACATTTCCACAAACGTTTATCAATTGAGTTCATATGTCTTTTCACTTTATCTTTCCAGATGTCAAAGTGAACTTCATCCAAGACAGGACAATGGTTCACGTTTGAAGTTTCCAACATTTGGTGAGCAGCCATGATCTTTAATCTCTCAAGAGGTTAATCTTGGAAAAACAAGTTTTCAAAGAGTTAAGCTCTGATACCAATTGTTAGGTCCAAGGTTGCTCAATATAGGCTAGAAGGGGGGGTTGAATAGCCTATGTCCAATTTTTGAAATTGATTCAAAAATTGTTACTTCACTTAGGTTTTTAAAAGGTTTTGCAGGCGGAAGTCTTGTGAAGTATAGGACGAGTTTGAATGGTTGATCTTCACAAGACAAGATCGCGCTTTAAACGACTTTGAAATCGGAAATTTAAAGCAACACAAGCAAATCACTATCACACAAGAGACGAGTATTTAATATGGTTCACACTTATGAATAAGTGCTACGTCCACAACCAAAGTGGTCAACTTTGGATTTGAAAATCGTGTACTAAGTTTTTCCACTAGATATTTTACAAACTAAATCTCTAATGGATTGTGTACAAAAATTTTGTTGACCAAGTGTTTGTGTGGGAGAATTGATATCTATAAGATACAATTCTCGTGAGCTATGAAAGCTAGGTGTTGCAATCAATGAAGAGCTTTTAATGGACTAGACTTCTAAGTATGAAGCTCTTCAATGACTAAGTACAGATAGGACGTTTAAGCTTTTTTAAAAACTTGAAGAAGATGGAGATTCAATAGTTGAAGTTGTTGAAGAGTTGAGAGAAAATAAATACAGCAATGAAGTCTCCTTTTATATGCAGGAGGAAGCTTGGAGTCGTTGGAGATCTTCCAATTTGAATTTAAGAGCAATTAATGCTCTAATCTGGTTGTTGATCTCTGATAGGCCGATCCGCAATCGCGATCTCTCGACACTTTGCCAAAAATAGGCGGTCTGCGTTTGCAGGAGGAATGTACTTATCTGAGTGTATGCCAAGAATGGAAACCTTCATTAAATAAGATTTGCGGAGTTAACGTTGCATCGCAATTAATGAAGTCTTCAATTTTGGACATATCTTGGTAGATCTCTATCGGACGTTCTTGGGTTTTCAATATTGCTGATGAAGCTTGGCAGATGCGAGCTTGTCCGATATCCAAAGAAAGACCGCTGATTCACGAATTTCCTATTGTGCAGAGGACGTCCTGATGTGCTATAGGCTATCTTCTTCAAGACAATTACAATTAGCAACCCTAAGCTATTCAAAGCTATGCCTAAGTACAAGTTGCCACACTAACAGACACGCAGGCCCATTAGTCACCTTGTCTTAGACTTAGGTTATGGATTCAAGCAAATATAAACTAAATGCAACGACGGGGCTAGGGGAAGGAAAGGGGGGGTGTGTCTTTGGGGAAAGGGGGCTTGAGGAAAGAGGGAGGGAAAGGAGGGGGCAAAAGAGTCACTTTGGTTGGGAAGGGGTGTCATTTAGCATAAAGGGGATGTGATTTAGCACCCATGTATATAATAAGGGAAGCGCTAACCCATTTTCTATTAATATATCACTCCTCCTAATATACCTCCGTACCAATTTCACACTAATCTAATTTTTAAATATATCACCCCACATTTTCTATTTTACCCCTATATTAATTCACTATAAACCTAACCCACTCCACCCCACCCCACACCACACCGCTGAAACCCCCCCTCTCCCCAAAACTAACGGCTCCCTCATCTCACTCACCTCCGGCAGCCTCCCATCTCTCTCTCATTCCCTCTCTTTTTCATTTTATTTTTCTTCTCAAACCTTCCTCAACTCTGGCAAGTTAAGCCTCCCATTCTCCCTCATTCCCTCTTTTTCTTTCTTCTCCTCCCTCCTCTTTGAAACCCTTTGAAAAAAATCAGGCGATTTCTTCGTTCGGACATGATTGACCGAACAACCTCGGTTAGCATGATGTTCGGTTAGGGCTAACCAAACAACCCTCGATTGTTCGGTCGACCATGGCCGAACGGAGAAATCGCCAAATTTTTTTAAGATGATGGTTGGTTTGAGAAAGGGGAAGAAGGAGAGAAGAGAGAGGGATGGGAGGAAGGAAAGCTGGAAAAAATGGGGGAGGCGGAAAGAATAGAGGTTTGGGAAGAAAGATTAGAAAAAAAATGGTGGTGGTAGGGGGAGGCCTCACTCCAGTCCGTTTAACATCTCTACCTGCCATATGAATCTTTCGCCATTTCCCTGCCTTAACAGATATTTTATCATTTCCCTGCAAATATGAAACTTTGGTTATTAGAACTGCATAATGCATCTGACCCTTACTTTCACAAGGATATGGTAAAGCTCAGTAATCAAGGCTTGCTTTCTTAACTTGTCAAGAACGATTAGGCTTCAAATCTTCTATCACGCTCCCTATCACACTCTGTGTCCCACTTAATCATAGCCTTACACGTGTCATTGTTATTTTAATCGGTATTTTTTTTACAATTTTTACAATGAAACGTGTAGGACTGAGATTTAATGGGACACATAATGTGACATACAGTGAGATAGAAGATTTGAATCCGAAGAATTTCTCTTCGAATTGCAGATACTCCTTTTGTGTGCATAAAAAGTTTATAGAAAGTTTAATTTGGTAAGATAAGAATGAATAAATTCCGCCGGACAGTTTTAAGAATGTATTTTAGATATTAATACAAATAATTCTTTCTGCTGTAATTTGTTTATGGAGTGAATCGTAAAAAAAAAAAAAACCCTAAACTATTTCACGTTTTGCAAAATAAGATACGTGTTTTTTTTTCCGACCTTTTAAACCATGACATATTTTCAAATTTTCAATTTAAACCTTTCGCCACTTGGGTGTTAAAAATCATAACGGAAATCTGACTAGGCTGCTCATGACGGGGCATCTACATGGCATATGACGTGGCAAGGAAACCAAATTCCCTCCAAAACAAACCTTAACGTATTTAGTGAATTTAAAAAAAAAAAAAAAAACCCCTTATTTGCTTGCAATTTTTTTGGGTATTTATATACACATTTCATCCAAAAATTTTTTTTTCCAAATCTCTCTCTCACAATCCTCTTTTATGTTACTTTAAGCATCATGAATAATAGGCGCTTTATTTCCATTGTGTGAAATTGATGTCATTCAAATAGTTGCTCTATTATGGAGATTGACTGCTCGAGATGAAATACTCGCTCCGTTCATAAATAATTGTCTTGCTTTTATTTTTATTCGTTCCAAAAATGATCTTGTTTTAAACTTTTCTTTTAGGCGTATACTTTTATCATTTACTCATATTTTTCTTCCTACTTTAATGATGCTTCACGTGTACATGAACTTTAAAAGAAATTATATATTATGCTAACATTTAAAATAAAGTCAATTAATTTTTCTTAATCTATGTGCTCATCAAATATAACAATTATTTAGGAATGGAGGGAGTACATCATTTCAAAACATTTCACTTTTTCTTTAAAAAATTGTCATTTTTATGCATATCACACGAAAAGATTGTCATGTTTGTGTAAATTATATGAAATATAAAAGAAAATAATATAATATTAAAAATTTTGACTTGTCAATGAAAAATATTACTATTTTTTTTAATTCCCGACTTGGATTCAATCATTTGTATATCATGATTTTTGAATTGTATACTTGAGTGTATATTGAGACTTGAGAAAGGGAATGCTAGTAAAAAAAAAAGAAAAGAAAAAAGAATAGATCCGTTCTGCGGTGTGTATAATTTTTGTTTATAGTTTAACTTTTAATAAAATAAGAGAAAGATTAAAAAAAAAATTGTGAGACTAATACGGGAGAAAATGGGAAAAAAAAAAAACAAATTAAGTTGAGACAACAACTTCAACCAAGTAGATTGATAATGAAATAATTTTTTACAGTCTTTTTTCATTTAATATAAATATTATCATGCAGGGGCTGTGACGTGGGGATTAGGTTTATCACAATAATAAGCTAATTAAAATATTCTTTAATTAGTTTGATTTCAATTTTAAAAGACAAATAAAGGTTAGTATTCAGATTTAAGAGTGAAACATTCAATTTCAATCAAACATTCTCGATATCTTATCTAATACTTTGCCTTAGCACTTCACACAAATTATTGATAGTTCTTCCAACTCATAGTAATTGATAGCTTCATCGATTGTGCTTGCACACGTGAAATTAGTCCTTATTTGAAGATGAACTTCATGCGAACAGAAGATGAAGATTGACTGTTCACATGACAGTCAATCTCCCACGCACAATGACAATGAACTGCTTTATTATTCATGATGTTTAAAATAACGTAAAGGAGGATGGAGAGGATTGAGGAGAGAGAGATTTGGAAATGTTTTGTGGATGAAATGGGAATATAAATACCCAAAAAAATCTGTAAGCAAATAAGGTTTTTTTTTTTTAAGTCACTAAATATGTTAAGGGTTTGTTTTGAAATAAATTTGGAGGGAATTCGGTTTACTTTCCCGCCTTGTCACGTCATTTGCCACGTGGATGCCCCGTTAGCAGCCAGACAGACTTTCATTATGGTTTTTAACACCCAAGTGACGGAAGGTTTAAATTGAAAAATTAAAAATGGTTTAAAAAGTCGAAAAAAAAACACATATCTTATTTTGCAAAATGTGAAATAGTACAGGGTTATTTTTGCGATTCTCTCTTTGTATATGTTAGCATTAAAGTTTTTAATACATATTATGATTTAATTAGGCTTTATTTATAACTGATTAACAACATTAAAAATAGGAAAAATTGCGGACCAGTACACTTTCTTGGATATTCAATCGCTAAAGTTTACTATATTTGTTTCAAATCGCTAAAGTCCACTTTGATGGATAAATAAATAAATTGTTCCTAAAATGCCCCCACCATTTTGAGGATCCCTCGTCTCTCTTCGTGAGCTCCTTTCTTCAATGTAGCACTGGAAGTAGTGGTTGGGCAAGGTTAAGCTAAGCTCTTCGGGCAAGTGGCCCCTTGAACCCGTAGTGGGGCTGGAAGAGAACTACCGATAGATTCAGTGGCGAAGCCACAGCTAGACCAAGGGTGGCCATGGCCCCCTAGACATTTAGTGATGTGCATATTACCCACTCTATATTATAACTATAACCTTTGTTATTATATCTTGGTCCTTTTTGAGTTTTACATATTACTTTCTTGAAATTAACTTGGCCCCCCTAAGGGTTATTAACTTGGCCCCCTTAAGGGTCAAAATCTAGCTTCGCCACTGGATAGATTTGGCAAACTACCAATCACCGTTGAAATAATCCTCCAAAGCAGCCTAGCTACTTTATAGGTCCCAAAAAGCATATATAAAATGGTGGTCCTGTAAGCAGGCTTGAAGAGTAAGGGGCTTGTGCTTACTTTTATTGAATCACTGACTCCACAAGTAAACAATTGGTCAAGACTGGATCTCAAGCCAAAGGGGAAAGCTAAGACTTTTTTCTTGATGTGTCCACATCTTCGTCCACTTTGAATGTTGTCGTACATCCACTTTCCACTGTAACCATCACAGTTTCAAGTTTTGAATGGTGTCGTCATTGGCTTTGTGTGTTTGTTCATCGTGACGCAACAATTTTGTGCATCGCGATGCACAAATTTTTGCATCGCAATACACAATATTTGTGCATCGTAATGCATAGCGTGCTGTTCTATATTTTTTAAGGGCATAGACGATATTTCGCAATAAAAGTGTCATTTTCCTGTTTGAAACAAGTATAGGGAACTAAAGTGGTTGAAAATTCACTAAAAGGTACCAGCCTGAATTTCTCCTTTAAAAATATTTAGCTTGCTACAACAGTTAGCTAATTCCTTAACAAATAAATTCATAATTGTTTTTAATGCATATTATTACTGGAACTTAAGATTAGACTATGATTTATTTTAAAAAGAATTCAATGTTGAGAGTTCAAGAAACTGCTTGGGAACGTGAAGTAATTTGATTAACGTTGTTGTCTATTCTAATTCTGGTATTTAGATTAAAATTTGTATCTTGACCATTTAATTCTATAGCTGGAAATTAAAATTTGCAATATTTTTTAGTACTAATTTTTGCATTCGTGTGCAGTAAGGAAATTCTATGTGACCGGTAATTAATAGTATGTGATTGTAATATGAATTCTTTATTCAATTTACGTTGTTTTTATATTGATAACATATGCTATTCAAATACACAGTCAATTCCGAATTTGATTTTACAATGTTTTTATAGTAATTAATTTGTGTTTAAAGGAAATGAAGAATAAGTAAAAAAAAAAAAAAGTGCATGCTGCCAAATTATTGTCGTTGCTTCTTCTCTGCTGTGGATATAGAAGAGAGCCTTTGCTGCTTCTTGTAACATGAAATTAGTCTTTGTTTTATGCATGTATCAAAGTGTTGAAGCTATCAAAAGAGGGAAGGGGATGGAATTTACAGTAATAAAAATAGAATTTATTCAAAATGCAGAAACAAAAAAACAGATTTAGATCGTACCTCTACTTTTTGAAAAACGCATTCCAAATAAAAAATTATTGAGTTGTCCCCATACAAAGGTTTCGTATACACGAACTAATCGAAGTTTCAGGGCTCTTTGCGACTTGGTTGGTTTAATGTCTCTAACCAAACTAAATGAGGTGATCATATTGAAAGAAGACAGCCATGTTGAAGAAGATGAAGACGATGGATGATATGTATTCTCTCTCTTCAATTGTTTGTAAATGTGAGATTCATCATTCTCGTAGCTATTTATAATGCTTGTAGAATTGTATATTCAATGAGTTTTTCCATTACCAATTAAGAAATGATTCAGCTACCCTATTATATTTTCAAGGGAGGGATTTGGTCTTTATAAGTTCAATTTATCGGATTCAATTTATCATTGGTTTCATAGAGACGTGTGTAACTTTAATATTTCAACATGACAAATTAGACATTAAAAAAGATGTTTCATTTTTAGCAATTTGTTTAGGGTGGAAAATTGTTATATTTAACAGGCTAAAGTGCTTCTGTCATTATATATATATATATATATATATATATATATATATATATATATATATATTTACACTTACCCCTTTGAATTACATTTACCCCCTTATAAGATACTCCATCCGTCCCAAATTATTGTCTTGTTTTTCTTTTTTCTCCGTCCCTAAATAATTGTCTTGTTTGAAACTTTCTTTTTTAAGACGCGACTTTTATCATTTTACCCTTACTTTTTCTCCCTACTTTAATTATAGGTTACATACACATGGGCATTAAAGAAAATTATACACTATACCAATATTAATAATCAAATCAATCGTTTTTTCTTAATCCGTGTGCGAGGTCAAACATGACTATAATTTAGGGACGAAGGGAGTATTACGTTTACCATCCCATCGATTAGTAAAATTTTCAAACTACACCCCTCTCGAATTAGATAAATACGAGAGGAAATGGACCAGATTTACCTCTTTCTGTCTCTTCAACCGATCAAATGAGATCTTGTTCTAAACAAAAAACAACCCAAGAGATGATTGATGTGACTTTGTTACACTCACCACCCCTCTATTTTCTCTTATTTACACCTTGGAGTCCCCAAATGAGTAGTTGTGGAATTTACTCTCCTTAGTTCAGCGGCTTTTTTAAGATCACTCTTATGTATTCAAACAAGTTAATTGATTTACCAAATTACGAAAGGAAAATGATTGAACAATAGAATTGAATACACTATGCATTCTTCTAATTTTTTTTTCCAAGAACTACGAGTGATTTGATTCCATTTTTCATGAATATGTAGCGAACTTGACGATCGCAACTCAAATATTTTTTTTTTGTTCATGAACTACATAAAATTTACACTAAGGATAAAGTTGACAAAAGTAAGTCGCCAAAGGCAAACTACTTACCTGCCAACTTCCGAGTAACCCGCACACTACACTATCAAAGAAGGCGGGTCACTTTCTCGCAAAGGCGGCCAACTTACCCGCAAAGGCGGCCAACTTATTCACCCGAACGTTAGTTGCTCTACACGTCTCGCATATCACGGAACTATCTCCAACTGAGTAGAATCCTATTACAACATGTTCTTCATTAATCCTTGATGGACACGTTACCATAATCCGTAAACTACGGGATCTCATCACATCCATCAGGCCCGAAATTATCTAGGGCTACAAACTACTCTCTTATAAATAGTGGCATCACAGACATAAAAGGTATGGACAATTATACACTTTTTGCTTCCTGAATTAGCTTTATTTTTTATCAGATACACATTGCTAATTCTCACATCGGAGGTGCTTTGCAGGGATCCCCTGCACAGTAACTCTTTTCTTCTTTTCAGGCCAGTTACCAGTTACTCCACCGAAGCAAATTCCTATCAGGACCACGGTGCAAAACTCAACATCATCAGTTCACTTAATCTATGTAGCGAACTTGACGATCGCAACTCAAATATGTAGCGAAACTTGACGATCGCAACTCAATGCATTGAATACTCTATGCATTCTTCTAAATCTCCAACATTCATATCATTCTTGGTCAACATCACCATAAAACAATGCAACATTTTTTGAGCCAAACCAAAAAAAAAAAAAGAAGTAAAACCAATCTGTAGTCAATGGTGAAATGAGAATTTGGTGATGCCTAGATAGTTGGTAATTGCTCTAAACTAACAACAAGAAATTTTAGTTGTTGGATAGTAAACCATTATTTATTTAGGAGTTTTTATTATTTATTGATTAGTTGTCAATTTATATTGTGTTTCCTTATTAATTTAGGAATATGTTTTATAAGTTGAAATCAAATAGGTTTTCCGTATATGATTAGAATTTATTAGGCTATTATAAATAAATGAGTTGAAGAACCTTTTTGTAAGAGGAGGATTAATAAGAGAGTGAGGAATTAAAATTGAGAGAGGGTCGGCCGTGAGTATTGGTGTGTGGTATGAGTTACATGCACATTTATTGAGAGTTTCTTATATAAAAAAAGTTTATGTCCTCCAAGATAAGAATTACTTGTTAGTTAAATTGATTTGGTGTTATTGATTCGGTTATTGTTATTCTGCTGCGTGCTGATTAAGCATTAGGATTTATCAATTCCTACACGTTTGTATTGATATCAGTGTTTTAACTAATTAGGCAATATTATATTGCCTACATTTGGTGTCAGAGCCATTAAATTTTGGTTGCTTACATTTGGTATCGGAGCTTAAGGCTTGATCCTGGTTGGTTGCGTTGAGTATGTAGAGAATAATAATTCTTATTAATAATGGCACATCCTTTTCCATTGATTGGAACACATATTTATAGGGATTACAAGTTAACCTAATACAATAAGGATTAGGAGAAGAGTTACAATACAAGGTAACTAGGATACCTAACTAATAGGGGAGAATATATCAAGTATAATTACACATTTATGGTAATAAAAATACAACAATATGGAAGGGATATTATTCCCTTATATGCTCCCGCAAGTTGGACCCCCGAGATGAGAGGTCAATCTTGAGTAGAAGATGGTGAAAGCGAGCACAAGAAAGTGGTTTGGTGAGGGCGTCTGCGAGCTGGTCAGTCGAGGAGACGTGAGATACCCGTAAGATACCGGCTTGAACTTGTTGACGGATAAAATGACAGTCGAGGGCAACATGTTTCATGCGAGAATGAAACACTGGGTTAGAGCAGAGATTTGTAGCACCAACATTATCACAGTAGATAACGGGTTGGTGCGAAGAGGTGACACCGAGCTCACCGAGAAGAGAGGTAACCCAGCGGACTTCAGCAGCTGTTGCGGCAACAGCTCAGTACTCGGCCTCTGTTGAGGAGCGAACAACTGTTCACTACTTTTTCGAGCTCCAGGAGATGGGGTTCCGGCCAAAAAACACTATGTAAGCACTTGTGGAGGTAAAATCATCTTTGTTTCCCGCCCAGTCTGCATCGGTGAAGGTATGAAGATCGAGAGGCGACTGGCGATGAAGAAAGATGCCATGATCAATGGTGCCACTAAGATAGCGAAGTAGGCGCTTGGTGGCGAGCCAGTGATCCGAGGTGGGTCTATGCATAAATTGAGAGAGCTTGTTGACGACATAGGCAATGTCCGGGCGGGTAAGAGATAGATATTAAAGACTCCTGATTACTACTCGAAACTCAGTTGGGTCGGTTAGTGCCGTGCCTGACTGAAGGGTGAGCATTGGCGAGGTCGCTTAGGGTGTTGCCACTGGGCGATCTTCAGACATACCAGTGCGAGCAAGGAGGTCGGTTATGTAACCTCGTTGGGAGAGGAGAAGCCCAGTAGACCGAGGAACCACTTCCACACCGAGGAAGTAGTGAAGGTCGCTGAGGTCTTTGAGCGAGAACCGAGCAGCGAGGACAGTGATGAAGGCCTGGACTGCCTTGGTATCGCTACCGGTGATGATGATATCATCAACATAGACGAGCAACAGAAGGGTGATGCCACCCTCATTGAAGATGAAGAAGGAAGTATCAGCCACTGAGTTCGTGAAGCGAGCATCGAGGAAAAACTGGTGAAGTTCAATGTACCATGCTCAGGGAGCCTGCTTGAGACCGTAGATTGCCTTTCGGAGGCAACACACATGTTACGGGTTATCAGTGTCGACGAAGCCCTGCGGTTGAGTCATAAAGACTTCCTCGGTAAGGGTTCCCTGCAAGAAGGCATTGTTGACATCGAGCTGACGAAGATCCCATCCCCGGCTGATCGCAAGGGAGAGGATAAGGCGAACCGTAGTGGGTTTGACCACTGGGCTGAAGGTCTCATGATAGTCAACTCCTGGGCGCTGATGGAATCCCTTGGCGACCAGGCGAGCTTTGTACCTGTCAATTTTGCCATCAGCAGATCGTTTAATCCGAAATATCCATTTATAGCCAACAATATTAGGGACCCCTGTGGGAGGTACTAGTTTCTATGTACCATTTTTAAAGAGGGCATCATATTCCTCAGACATGGCTTGTCGCCACCTACTATCTTTAAGGGCCTGAGTTACACATGTTGGTTCAAGTTCGGCGTTTAGTTGGGTTGAAAGGCAAAGTTTGTTAATTGGTTTGTGAATGTTGTTTTGGGAGCGAGTGATTATAGGTGAGGTGCGAGCTGCGGCCTGGGGTATAGGCTGATGATAAAGGTTAGTATTTGGTGGGGTGACCTGCGAGGACTCGGCAAGGTCGGGGTTAGTTGTGCCGGGCTCCGAGGGTGGTTGAGACGAGGTCGCGGGAGGAGCATCAGTCAGGTCGCTGCAAGGACTAACTGCCGATGGTGTGTATGAAGCCGCGAGGATGTCATGAGGTGGTAACCAGGAAGTGTAGGTTGACTCGTCAGGTCGGGGAAAAGTCAGCTCGATTTGAGACATGGGAAACTTAGACTCAACAAACCGAACATGGTGGGAGACAAAGAGCTTTGCGCTGGTTGGGTCATAACAGATATATGCACTCTGAGTGAGGGAGTACCCGAGGAAGACACAGGGAGTCGGGCGAGGATCGAGCTTGTGAGTGGTATATGGTCACAGCCAGGATAACAGAGACATCCAAATGCTCGAAGCTTTAAGTAGTTGGGGGCTGACCCGAAGAGTTTGTGGTACAGAGAGAGCATCTGGAGTGTGGGAGTGAGAAGGCGATTTATGAGATAGGTGGCTGTGAGGAAGGCATACAACCAGAAGGTGGGGAGAAGAGCAGATTTGGATAGTAGAGAGAGCCATGTTTCGATAATGTGACGATGTCTTCGTTTAGAGAAGCCATTGTGCTCGGGTGTGTGGGGCGAGGTGAGGTGTGAAATGCCATTAGTGGCGAGATAACTGGCCAGGCTGGTCGTTTTGGCGAGACCAGTATACTCGCCACCATTATCCGAGTATAGGGTGACAATTTTTTGTTTGAAGTGGTTTTTGACCAGGGCTTTGAAGCGAGGAAAGATGGATGCAACATCAGATTTCCTTTTGAAAAGGTAGAACTAGATGTAATGTGTGTAGTGATCGATGAAGATCACATAGTATTTGAAACCATCAAACGAGTGAATAGGCGAGGTCCAAACATCAGAATAAATAATTTGAAGGGGGTGGGTGGACACAATAGTAGATAAAGTAAAAGGAAGTTTGTGACTTTTATTGCTTAAACACGCATTACAAAAGGATGACTTATCTCGAGAATGCTCGAGTGCAAACCTAGACTCTATATGACTCTGGCTTTGGGCAAAGGGATGACCAAGGCGATGATGCCAATCCAGAGCAGATACTTTCGAGCTCGCAAAGGCAGTGGGGTGACACGGAGGGATTGAGCTCGGCCATTCATACACACCATCTTTAGATTGTCCTTCCAGCAGTGAGGTCCCTGTCTGTAGATCCTTCACACGAAAGGAAGTGGGTAAGAATTCAATAGATGCATTATTAGATGTGCAGAATTGAGAGATAGAAATGAGGTTTCTTTTCATGCTAGGTACAAACAAAACATTATGCAATTGAAAGGTATGTGAGGGTGTGTGGAGAGAGGTAGAACCAGTATTGGCAATGTGTAACCCAGTGCTATCACTAATGACCATGTCGTCAAGGCCCGAGTACGGAGTATGGAGAGAGAGATTTTCGAGGTCAGCGGTGACATGCATGGTGGGAAGCACCACTGTCGAGGAGCTAGCTCGGAGTTGTGTTGCCCGAGGTCGTGGCTATGTTTACTCGCGTTTGCCATTTGTTGCCCGCAGACGAGGAGTGAGGCGAGCTGGATGGCGAGGCCGGAACAAGCTGAAAGCTAGGGCACTGAGCGACCGTATGACCTTGTTGTCAGCAGCCTTGACATTTGCCAAGGTAAGGTCGCTGCTGGCGAGGAGCACTGTTGCCCGACTGTGGATGCCGAGGAGGCTGTGCGGGCTGCTGGTGGCGAGGATACTGAGGCTGAGAAGACCCTTGTTGCCTGTTCGTCACAGTATTAGCCGTGGCGGGGTGGAGAGTGGAGGCAGTGTAGGATTGCTTCAGTTCCAGCTCGCGGTTGATGAGTTTTTCATGAAGTTCATCAAAGGAAATAAGAGTGTCTCGTCCTTCAACTGCATTGGCGACATGTTGATAGTCATCATCCAGGCCGCCGAGCACTGTTTCTATGAGGTCCTCATGGTTGAGGGGTTTTCCGAGGGCAGCGAGCTCATCAAATTTGCTCTTGATGAACTGCATGTACTCCGAGATCGACTGGGAGCCTTTGGTAGCTCGCTTGAGCTGGTCTTTAATTTGCTTAATATGCCCGTGAGTAGGGCGAGCATATGTGTTGGCCAGGATGACCCAAGCCTTCCGAGCTGTAGTTGCTTGTTGAATGAGCGGAACTAAGCTTGTGGAGAGGAAGCCGACAAGGGCATCAAACAGAAGTTTGTCTTGTCGTATCCATGGGAGGTAGGTTGGGTTGGGTGCTTGGACGTTGTTGACGGTGAGGGTGGCTGGCGGGCAGACCGAGGTGCCATCACAAACCTGTAAAGATCATAGCCAACGAGCGTGGATTCAACCTGAAGTTTCCATGCGAGGTAGGTGGTGGGGTGAGCTTGGTGATATTTTGGTTGGAGATGTTGATGAGTTGATAGTTTTTGGAGGGGTCTGTGGGATCTTGGACAATGATCATGTTGACCAAGGAGTCAACAAAGTGTTGTTGCAGATTCATTTGATAATATATCTACGAAGAATTTGTCGAGGATAGTTGGAGCGTGATTTTTGCAAGGAAAAGAGGCTATAATCAAAGGTGGGCAAATCGTTGGTTTGATTATAAGGATGCGGTTTCCCAAGTTAGTTTTTTCTAATATGATTCTTGGAGCATCAATATTAGTAACTATCTTAAAAATTGCTACTTGTTGTATGATGTGTATAAGTAATTTGATTATTTGGAATCAAAGACACTTTTAATAGCAAAAGGCCTTCGTATTTGGCCAATTTTATAAGATTCAATACATGAATTTTTTGGGGGGGTTGTTGCGTTTAGGAAGTGTGGAATTTCTAAAAGTGATTTGGGAAAAACTTAAATATACTTTCAAAACTTATGAGTGGAAGAAACTTGAACGTAATTTTAAATATTTTGGATATTCGGTTGTTCCTACTGAATATTGAGCAACGAATTATTTTGAGGATAGATTTACGTTTGAACAACAAAGAGAACATATGAAGAAAATAAATAAAATGATAGAAATTTTGAGGAAAAGAAAAGCAAAGAAAGAGTAAAAGAAGTTTTACATGAAAAAGAAAAGGAATTGGAAGAGAAAGAGGAAGAAAAAGAAAGTTTTGAATTTGGTGGTGATGCAAAGGAGGAAAAGTTGGTAATCAAAGATATATGTGGTGACACAAAGGAGGAAGAATCGATTGAAGATTCAGGTATGACTTCTAATTTAGTTGAAATTGATAGTTCATGTTTAGGAGAAAGATTCGAGAAAGAAATTTGTTGTGGGAAAGAAAATTTTGAAAAATAAAATAATTGTGAAGAAGAAAAATAAGAAGTTAAGTTTGCTGAGACAGAAATTAGTGAAGAAAATTTTAATTTATTGGAAGTTGTATTTGGTGATATGGGAGATGTTGAAGAATTATTTTCACAAGTGGTGTTGAGAATTTGTTAGTTGAAGATGATAAATTGGGTGAGAAAATTTGCATGAATATGTTAGATGATAGTGTGAATGAGGAGAATATGAAATTTGAGAATGCGTTTGATGTTACTTAAGATTCTGAGTTTGTTGATTCGAATGTTGTTGATCAATATGTTGAGAAGGTTGAATATTCTACTCCCATTGATTTTCTTGGTATTGAAAAATTTCTTACTCATAATTCAAGTGCTATGAAAACTGAAGTGTTGAAGTATTGTTGGTCATCGTTTAATAAGTTTCAAGATTTGATGAGCAAAAAAAATTGGTACTTTATTCAAGTGGATAATGAAGATGATATGAAATTCAATAAGTTCCCAAGATCATACTACAGAAAAAATCGTGGATGTATAGTTGCTTTATTGAGTTTGAAGATGAATGGGTCAATATGGAAGATTATTTTAAGTTGTATACCAAGTATAAAGTTTGCCCTCAACCGCGAGTGAAGATGAAGACCGAAGATCAAACACAAGAGTACATGTTGCTATGTTGCTGCAGCTGTAGAGATTGTGTTGAAGATTATTACTCGAGATGGCGATGGACCAGATATTTTTGCAAGCTTGGTTTAAGAGATGCAATGTTGGATATTAAATCAAGCCCAATCCAATTAGGATTATTATTTGTTAGGAGTTTTTATTATTTTTTGATTCGTGGTCAATTGATATTGTGTTTTCTTATGAATTTAGGAATATGCATGTTTTATAAGTTGAAATCAAATAGGTTTTCCGTATAAGATTAGGATTTATTATGCTATTATAAATAGATGAGTTAAGGAGTCTTATTGTCAGAGGAGAATTAATTAGTGAGTGTGAGGAATTAAAATTGAGAGAGGGCCGGCCGTGAGTATTGGTGTCATGCCATGGTGTTGGTGGCATGAGTTACATGCACATTGATTGAGAGTTTCTTATATAGAAAAAGTTTATGTCCTCCAAGATAAGAATTACTTATTAGTTAAATTGATTTTGGTGTTATTGATTCGGATATTATTATTCCGCTGTGTGGTGATTTGTACATTAAGAATTATTAATTCTTACACGTTAGTATTGGTATCAGTATTTTAACTAATTAGACAATATTATATTGCCTACATTTGGTATCAGAGCAATTAAATTTTGGTTGCTTACATTAGCAAAAGCTAAAATAATGTAATTGAAAGCAAACATAAACCAAAATTAGACACATGTGCTAAATGCAATTCCCTTGCAAAAAGACTATCATGCCCTTGCATTTAGCACATTGGGGGGGGTTACATTTTAGAGTGCCACCCATCGCTAAAGGAGTGTCACTTCCTAGAGGCAGCACTACCTTTGCTAGTGCCACCCAAAATGGGCGGCACTCTAAAACCAAAAAATCAGAAATTTTGTTGTTACAAATTAGTTATTTTCCGTTAGAATACTTAATGGGATAATTAATGGAATAACATTTCGTTAAGAATTTTAACAGAAAATGACTAATTTGAAACAAAAAAATTTAGAATCTTTTTAGGGTGCCCCAAATCTAGTTGGCTGTCCCCGCGTGGTACCGTCGGCCAGAGGTGGTTGTCCAATTTTTTTTTTTAAATTAGTCCTTTTCCGTTAGAATTCTTATCGAAATGACATTCCGATATGAATTCTAACGAAAAAGGACTAATTTGCAATAAAAAAATTCAAATTTTATTTAGGGTGCCACCAACCCTAGGTGACTGTCCTCGATGGTGCTGCCAACCCTAGGTGGCTGTCCCCGTGTAGTGCCGCCGACGTGAGGTTGGTGGTTCAAAATTTTTTTAGTAATATACTTTATAAAGAAGTTAGAGCAAAATAGTCTTTTCGTCGGGGGAGGGTTGCATTTAGCACCACTCAATTTGATATATGTCCTTTTTTGCAAACATGTGTTCCCTTTTCTCGTTTTTTTCTTCGATGTGCTAGGGTAGAACTAGTGGTGGTCACGCTAGCAATAAAGCCGATTAGGTGAAAAGAGAAAGGGAAGGTTGAAGATCATATATAAATCTCCCTAAGCTCTGATCAAGAACAAAATTGATGAGTGTTCAATGAGTCGACACACAAAGGTCGTGCGAAGAAGTAATACCTTATGTTGAGAGAGAGATTGAGAGAGAGAGAGAGAGGGGGGAGGGAGGAGGGAGGGAGAGAGAGAGAGGAAGGGGGAGAGAGGGAGGGAGAGGGAAAAGAGAGGGGAGAGAGAGGGAGAGAGAGGGAGGGAGCGAGAGAGGAGGAGAGAGAGAGAGGGAGCGAGCGGGAGTGAGGGAGGGCGGAGTGAGGGGAGAGAGTGGGATGGGAGGGGAGGGGAGAAAGAGAGAAAGTTCAAAGGTACAATCCGATAATCCAAGATTCACGACGGTGGCATGCTGTAATTTCATCTCCCGTTGCATCATCAACATTAGAAATCCACCATAATTCAACTAACCATAGCATACCTCATATTCTATTTTAAACAATTGCTGGATTCTATTTCCAGATCGAACATCAAACGAATAAGTCTAAATAACTTGGCCATAATGCACTTCTTCCATCTTTAATTCAACGCTTCCAGTTGTGTCTACCTCCAAACTGTGATCAGCTCCTCTAATCTCAGAACTTGCATTCGATCCTTGGTTTTCCTTTTCAATCTCTTTCACCAAGTCATTTCTAGTGAAGAGACCTTTTTCCTCGAGAGACTTTATAATCTCCTCCACTGCATCCGTATCTCCCTTTCCGTTTAAGTATTTCAGGCAAGAACCCACAGTCGTTATATATGGCGTGTCTAGTTGCTCACTTACCAGGTTTTTCTTTAAAGCCTCCACTGCCTTGTCCATCTGATTATCTTTCACATATCCAAATGCAATACGACTCCAAGTGCTGGCATTGGGCTCCCTTCCAGTCTCTATAATCCTTTTCACAACCAATTCCGCCTTTTCTAAAAGACCTTTCTTGCAGTATGCAGTTATGAGAAAATTCGGAAGCCGAAAGTCAAAATAGGTCAATCCCGCTTCCCACTCTTGTAATATTTTCTCAGCACCATCAAGGTCATCCAGCTTACATAATGAGGTTAACATCAAAAGATAGGTCCTATTCTTGAACTTCCCAATTTTTTTGTTAAGGTTCCATATGCGGTACACCTCGTGTCTTTCCCCTATACTAGCATAAAGAGTCATCATCAATTCATAGGCAGACGTTTTATCCCCTTTGATTAAATGCTCAGATTTCTTTAAAGTCTCAAAAGCTTTTTCTGTAGCACCAGCCTTTATGTATGCACCCGCTGCACAAGTATATGCATGCCAGTCCATAGTGACGTGGGGATCAGCCTCCATCTTCATAAGGAGCATTTCTATTCGCTCTACATCCAAAGAAGCTCCATATGCACTTAATCTGATATTATATGTGTACCGATCACAATTAATTCCCTTCTCTTTCATTTCTTGCAATAGAAGGTCTAGCTTCTCATGGTTTCCCAGCTGGTAATATAGGGTTAGCATTACGTTGTAGGACGAGGATCTAGCATATCCCAACTCTTTCATCTTCTCCAACAAAGCTTCTGCTTTCTCCAACAATTTGGCTTTGGCATAGCTGTTTAAAAGTGCAATATAAACATGCCAGACCCTCAAAGTGTCTGGAACACTATCAAAGAAAGCCTCAGCTGGTCCCACACCATGAACCTTAGATATCAATTCTAGTTGCACTGAAACATCGTAAGGCGAAGGATTCACCACCTTCTTGTCACTCATCCATTGAACTATCTGTTATGAGATAAGAAACAAGATTCAGTCAAGTCCAGCAAACTGAATAATAGAGTTGAAAAGTATGAAGTTAAAATGTATACTGCAAATTTGGAGTATAATTACTACGCATGTAAAAATTTAGAGAAAGACCCGGAATAGATCAAGGTAAATATAAAGGCTATGTGGCAAAATAACAACCAAACTTCATGTTACAACTACCAATATAATCCATGTAGTTCATCATACAAAACTACAATTTCCACTAGGAATGCCACCTTAGTGTCACCATTAGTAGCAACTAATAAAAATTTTCAAATGCACTACATGTTTTCCATACTATTTTATCATTTTAGATTTGATTTCATGGATCCTTAGATTTTCGGAAGATGAAAAATCAAAAATGAAAACTTTTTGGCTGTGTTTGGCATAGGGATTTAAAGGTTGGTCTTTGGTTTTTGGATTTTCGTTTTGCACTGATTGAAGAAAAAAACCAAAATCCGTAAATCTTGCAAGGAGAACACATCGTTCATGTTTCTTGAGTCATTTAGAGTCAGGTGCATGGATCTTTAGGTTTAGAAATATAGCAAAGTTGGATAATGGAGGTTTAGGCATTAAAGATTTGAGGTTATTCAACACTGCATTATTGGATAAATGGCTTTGGCGGTTTTTTAGATAAAAATGGGTTGTGGAGAAAAGTGGTGATCAGCAAATATGGCGTGGGAGAGCACAAATGGCTTCTGAATACCATTAATTCTACTTACAGAGTGGGGGTTTGGAAAGGCATTCGTAAAGGTGGGATTCTTTTCAGAGATATATTTCCTTTGAAATATGGGACGGCTCAACAGTTTAGATTTTGGAAAGACAAACGGCGTGGCAAGTTGGAGTGTGGAGAGTGTTTCCCAATTTATCCAACTTGGCTACGGACAAAGATTGCGTAGTGAGTTCGGTGTGCAAGTTACAGAAGGCGGGATAGTTTGGGATCCCAATTTTTGTCGACACTTAAAAGACTGGAAAATGGAGTCTGTCTACTGTTTTTTAACAGACTCTATTCACAGTAGGTAGGGAGATTCAGGGAAGACAAGGTGAGATGGGAAAATTCTAGACGAAACAATTTCTCCGTTAAATCGTACTACTCTATTCTCTCAGAGTAAAGATGGCATCTCTTTCCCTTGGAGGGAAGTATGAAGTCGAAAGCTCCTAGTCGAGTAGCCTTTTTTGCATGGGAGGCAGTTCATGAAGCCATCCTCACAGTTGATAACTTGCAGATTATATATATTAATTGGTGCTACATGTGTAAAGGATGCAGAGAGAGTGTTAATTATTTGCTTCTCCATTATGATGATGACTTTGTGGAATTTGATATTCAGGTTGTTCAGTATCTCAACTTGCAGATTCATCGTATTATATATATTAATTGGTGCTACATGTGTAAAGGATGCAGAGAGAGTGTTAATTATTTGCTTCTCCATTATGATGATGACTTTGCGGAATTTGATGTTTAGGTTGTTCAGTATCTCGTGGGTTATGCCGAGAACATTTAAAGAACTTTTTCCGAGTTGGTCCTTGTATAAACATAGGAGGAGAAATTCTTTTTGGGAAGCAGCTCCTTTTGGGGTTTGTTGGACTGTTTGGAGGGAGAGAAATAGAAGGGTATTTGATAATGAGGATGGAACTTTGGATCAGCTTAAAAACATTTTGTTCTCGTGTTTTGAGATAGCAGGAACACCCTCCTCTTCTAGCTTTTTTTTTTTTTTGGTAGATTTTATACATAATTTCAATTTCGATTAGCTAGGTTCAAGTATACTTCTAGTGTACAAGACACGTCAGTTTTGACACCTTTGGATCTATAAATATTACTTATCAAAAGAATATATCAAAGTATTACCTTTGTATTATAGTCCAATGAGAAAGGACTTTTAATTTACCTGAGTTGTGTCATCTGTAAGCTATCCAATAATTGCTTTATCTCAGATCCATAGTCTCACCATTCCAAAGGAAATCCCAGTTTCCCCTCCTATATGCCCCAAAAGCAATTCCCATCCCTTTACTAGCTACTAAATCAAAGAACTTACCCAATTGAACAGAGTGTGGAGGAGCAGGAATGAGAGGGAGAGGTTCAAATATCAGTCCCCAAAGATAAATTACCTGCCATACTTTCAACCAAGAGACATCTTTTCTAGTAGCTTAGAAAGACACTTTGTACCAATCCCGAAATAGCATAAATTACCTGCCATCCTTTATCATCTTCTTGGTACAAAGTGTCTTTCTAAGTGACTATGTTTTTTGGGATCAAAGGTGTATCGTTGTTTACTTCTCTTTCAAGAAGTTCTTACTTCGTTATGTGTTAACATGACAACCATCCCGAAATAGCATAAATATAATACTCCCTCCGTTCCAAGCAAAAAGTACACTTTCCTTTTTTGAAAGTCAACATGTGACTAAATCAAATCAAAATTTTACATACTTTACTTATGTTTTTGGAAATAAAATTTCATTAATTAAAAACTACTTTAAGAATACTATGGATTATAACTTTCATAATTTTGTATAAACAACTAAATTTATGTAAATTATCGGCCAAACTTTAACTAAGTTGACACAAAAAAGTTAAAATTGAACTCTTTGCCTGGAACGGAGGGAGTACTTGCCATACTTATAGAAGCAAGAGACATCTTTTCTAGTAGAACAGTAAACACTTAATTACTCCCCAAGGCAATGACACTTTAGCCTCATGAATGAAACAGGGACACAAGGAAACACTAGCCCTTATCATCATGGGATAAAGGTAGAAGTAACCAAATAGACATGTAAGTGTAAGTCTTTGGTGCACGCACTGATCAATACACCAGTATTAAAGAATATAGCAGAGGCATCCATCGGTCAATTGACATAAATTCAACTACATAAGAAAAATGACAGTCCTTTTCTAGTTTTTCATGATTGGATTTAATCAATTATAGTGTATATATATATACACGAATATCCCAAAGCTCAATCAACATTCATCAGTCAAATGTAGTGTGTGTGTGTGTAAGCGAGAGAGAGAGAGAGAGAGAGGGGATTACCTGGAGGCAATGATTGTAGCGTTTGATTTTTCTAAACCGGGCAACAATATAGCGTAGCGAATCTGGATCGATTCGTCCTCTTTCTTCAAACCATTGGTCAAGTATCGAAACAATTGAAACACTACGGTTTACAATAGGAAAAAGTCTTTTGTACAGACTAGTACTACCAGTGTGAGGTGAGGGGGCTGATGATGTTAGGGTTCGTGTAGGAGATGCAAAAACCTTAATAACCCTCGACCCACCTCCATAACTATTCCATGAATTCGAACATTTACACAGCTCAATCAGTTTCTTCATCAGATCTAACCTACTTAAGCAAGAGAAAAGGGTTTTACAGGCGAGTGCTTCTCTTTGAGAGCAACTCCAACCGAAAACACTATATTGTGCAGTTTTAACTTTTAAGCATCAAAACAGCACTCACTATTCCAACTTCATCCCATTACACCAAAATAATTATCTTAGTATCCCTTTGTCATATTCTATTTTAATTTATTTATCAAAATATATATTAATTTGCTATTATTGTTTTTTTAATAATAATTATTAAAATTACACAATTAATAGTTTAGTATATTAAATAATTGTATGTTCATAATATTATTTACATAATTTTGTAATTAGTAATTTTTTATCAATAAAAAATATACTATTAAAAATCATACCACTTGATATATATTATATAAAAGCAAATAAAACATGCATTACATCTATTTTAAATGTGAAATTGTTTTTTTATGGTTCATTTATTTATTGATAATATATACAAAATAATTTAAAAGAGGTTAATTAAATATTAACTATAAATTATTGAATTTATAATGTTCAATATTTTAAAATAAATAAGATAAGCAATATTTATTAATTATTTATAATATCTAAAATTAATTATTAATTCAATTAAAATACTTTTAAATTAATAATATCATATTATTAATATTTATTAATAATTGTCAGTATTTAATAATTAATAAAAATCAATAAATTGCATGGATCCCACCAACACCAAATTTGGTGTTGATGAATATTATTACACCAAATTTGATGAAATACTATTCACCACACTAAAATAGTGTAAGTTTTGGTGAATGGGTTGGAGAAGAATGGTGCAAAAATTCCACCAAAATAGTGAGACAGTGTATGGGTTTGAGTTGCTCTGTAGAACGTGAAAACTTAAGTGGGTAAATTCAGAAAAGTGTTGAATGCAACAAAGACAGACAACAATCACATTTACCATTATCTAATTACAATGCAATAAATTATTAACTTTACTAGTAATTTAACCCGTGCTCCGCATGGGTTATCATTTAGTTTAGGGTGATTTAGAATAATATTGCATGTTTTTAAAATTTTCTTGATTGATTTATAAAAATTGATGTATCATTTTATAAAATTGACCTATGGTTGCGATACCACAATAATATTACTAAAATTCTTCTACTAATGGATTTAATGAGTGTTTTTTTTTTTACCAAAGTATTTAAAGAATGTTATATACCGCAATATTATACCTACAGTATTTAGCTAAGACTATTACCTAATGACATCCTCCCTGAAATTTAAAAGGTCAAACCATGAAAATAAAGATTTAACAACTATGGTTGAGGTGACAAACTCATTGGTAACATTACTTTATTTTGTTTTTTTAGCCTTTCATTTCCTTGTCAATTGTTAAAATTCTTCTACTTATATATTTGAATAAAGTTATATACTAACATATTCCCTAGAATTCTAAAAGTCCATATATATTTTTATGAACTTGAAGGAGTCACTTACCTTTTCTTCGGCATCATGAAAGTAAAGATTAAAAGCTTTGTTGTTATAGTCATGAGTGATAGAATCTAAAAATAATTACCAAAAACAAATATCGAGAAGATAATATGTTGGTTGAATTAAAAGTACAATAGAAAATAAAAACTATTGAAGAAGGGTGGATAAGAACTCAATAAAATGATTAGATCTTACCTATCGATAGACGTAGAGAGATACATTTTATTTTTTTTTTGCAAGTATGTGTTTCTTACAAAAAAAAATCTATACATATGTATATTCAAGTTGGTGAAGATCTTCTAAGTGTGTCACATAATTCAATTTTTGACTATTTTAATTTTCATGCATTTAACTTTTTTGCTTCTCACTTATGCCACTTATGATCTCCCACGTATTACATGAATGATCACACTTAGGAATATTCAATAATTAAGCTATACTATCTTTAATCAAACAAACCTGTTTTCTTATAAATGTATTACATAATGACTCCAAATCATAGTCTGTCTAGTATTCAAATTATTTGAATCTCGATCTCGATCTCCTTTTGCAATTGATTTTCTTCGGGTAAAGGTACACCCTGAATCAACAAATTCAACAAATATTCAAAAAAAATAAACAAACAAATACAGAAACCATTAATGCACGCTAATAAGGATCAAAGAATGATTTAGATCAAGGAAATTATCACAATAATAAGTAAAGAATACAGATAACTCAACAATAAAATAGATACTCCAATAAAGAGTATCAAAATTACTAACTGAAGTATAAGGATCAGAATATTACCTTCGGGATATAAGGAGCAGCATCATAATGCAATTTTCTCATTCTTAGCACTCCATTAGTCCTATTAGTACTTATATATTAAGAGTCTAAATGTTGAACCAAAAAAGAAGAAAAATCAAATATACAATTGAAAAAATGAATGCTATATCAAAAAATAAACAGAAAACGAACAAAACATAAAATTGGAAAGAATCAAAAGAAAGACGGAGAGGATGTACCTGAAAAGAGTCGGAGACAGTTAACCGGGACAGAAACAGTATGTATAGTTATGGAAATCACGCATGTGTGTGTGTGAAAATGGGGAATTTGGGGGGTTTTGTGGAGAGAGGAAGAGGGGAGTTTTTGCAGAGAGAGAAAGTGAAGAGAGGGGGAAGGGGAATTGGTATCGTTTATTTGTAAATTGGAGGAGAGATAAGGTCGCATAATTTTAGTTTGATATAACTGATAACTTAAGAAATTATCTTTTTAAGTTCCAATATTAATTTTTTAATTTTCTTTTCAGTTACATACTTAATCCTCATGTTTGTTAGTTAGAGTATTATATTTGAAGAAGTTTTAGTTAAGTCTTAATATATGTATCTTATGTTATTATTCTTTAGTGTATCCGAATAGTTATATTTTTTGGTTGAATAACATGTGAAATAATTAATAGAAAAAGAGAAGTCATACTACAATTGTTTTATTAAGTATGATTAATTTTAATTTTAGATTAATTGATACATTATTGAAAAAATTATCTTTATTGAATATAGACGTTTGTTGACTTAATGTCTAATTATGCCTTAAAAAATATTTATATAATTGATATATCTTTATAGAAAAATAAGATCGCGTGTGAATTTGTTTGTAATATGTATGTTTTAGAAATATTTTATATAACTGATATGTCTCTATATAAGAATAACTCTGAGTGAGAAACTTCAAACACTAATTAGCCATAAACATGATATTCATATGATAATTAACACTACACTGTCGAGCGGCATTATTTAAAAAATAAATAAAAATACATATTTGTAGTCATGAACCATCTTGTCCCATTTTTAAATGACCCAAAAAATCACACGTATAACTGAAAAGAATTGTAACACATTTGATATCGCATATTTTGATATTTTACAAAAATATTAATCAAAATAAATGGATAATGTAGTACATGAGTCACGTAACTCACTTAACTATAATATATGTAGTATTCTAAATAAATGCATAAAATATAAATAGTTTAGTTGGTTTAAGCTGAGTGTTTATATTTGAAAGGTTGTAAGTTCAAGTCTCATTATCAAAAATCATTTTGTTTTGTTTTCCTAGCTTCTCCTTGTCAATAGCTAAAGTTCTTCTACAAATATATTTAAAGAATATTATATACCACAATATTATACCTATAGTACTTTAGCTAAGACTAATAGCTAATGACATCCTCCCTAGAATTCAAAAGGTCAAGCAATGAGAATGAAGCTTTAACAACTATGGTTGATGTGGCAAACTCATAGGCCTCCTCACCAACTTTAAATATATATATATATATATATATATATATATATATATAGATTTGCCTTGATGGTTCTTTTGTGGTTTGTAGTTATTTCTCCCTCCCTCTCTAAAATGACAAAAATAACCACAAACCATAAGTCAAAAGAACTTGGCCATAAGAGCATGAATGAGAGATCAAATGGGGATCATTTAGGTATATTATGGCTTCCAACAAGGGATCAAGAGGGTAGCTTTGTTGTAGCTTGGGAGCTTAAAATTGGATTGGGAAACAAATTTTGCTCTCGAAACTTAGAACGTGTCTTTCAAAAAAAAATTTCCAAAACGATGTAATTTAGGCTTAAAAGACACCAAACGCCGTTTTGGTTCTAATTTTTGCAAAAACAAAAAGTTTCTCGACACTGTAACTCCTGACACAGGCACTGTAGCAAAATATTTTCTTGTTGTTTTTAGTCATTTTCAACCACAAAAAATCTTTTTTTTTAATTAAAGTATACATTTTTATCTATAAATAAAAGCTTTGTTTACTTCATTTGAACACCAGAACAATTTTTTTCAGGTTTTCCTCCATTTTCATATCTTCTCTCTCTTCAAATTTGATTATTTCCAATTTTCAGCAATTTTTTAACCACAAAAAAAATATTTTTTCATTTTTTTATTTTTTGTATTAAAATATACATTTTTCTCTATAAATAAAAATTTGGTTTACTTCATTTGAACATCAACTTATTTTTTTACAACTTTTTCATGTGTTTCTCTATTTTTATATAAATATATTAAATTAAATAGAGATAAAGATGGTAAAATATGTAAACTTGTTGGGAGGGTATTTTTGTTGAGTAGCTTAAATTGGTAGCCTAATGACATTTTTGAAATAAAATGGTCGAAAAGGGAGATAAGCTCCCCAAAATTTGCTCCCTCGTTGTACATGGCCTAATGCACATATTCCATCTTGTCTGCACTCAGCTAATAAATACTCTAATTCTTTGATTGATTCTACGCTGCTTCCTCCAAACTGTGACCAGCCCCCCCTCCCTAATCCTATCTTAAGTTCACTTTGCAATAGATCTTTGGTTTTCCCTTTTCAATCACTCTCACCAATATTTCATAGTTATTTCTAGTGATGAGACGTTTTTGTTGGAAAGACTTCATAATCTCCGCCGCTGCATCGTAATCTCCCTTTCTGTTCAAGTATTTTAGGCAAGGAACCAAAGTCATCATATTTGGTCTCTGTGGTTGCTTACTTACCAGGATTTTCTTTAAAGCCTCCACTGCCTTATCTATCTTATTATCTTTAACATATCCAAGTGAGATACGACTCCATGTGCCACCGTTGGCCTCCCTTCCAGTCTCTATAAGCCTTTTCACAACCAATTCAGCCTTTTCCATAAGACCTTTCTTGCAGTATTCTGTTACGAGAAAATTCGGAAGCCGAAGGTCAAAATATGTTAATCCTGCTTCCCACTCTTGTAATATTTTCTCAGCACCATCAAGGTCATCCACCTTACATAATGAGATCATCATCGTAAGATAGGTCTCATTCTTGAACTTCCCAATTTTTTTGTTAAGGTTCCATATGCGGTACACCTCGTCTCTTTTCCCCATACTAGCATAAATAGTCATCATCAATTCATAGGCAGACGTTTTATCATCCCCTATGATAAAATGCTCAGATTTCTTTAAAGTTTCAAAAGCTTTTTCTGTAGCACCAGCCTTCAAGTATGCACTCGCTGCACAAGTATATGCGTTCCAGTCCATAGTGACCCGGGGATCAGCCTCCATCTTCATAAGGAGCATTTCTATTTGCTCTACATCCGAAGCAGCTCCATATGCACTTAATCTGATAGTATACGTGTACTTATCACAGTTAATTCCCTTCTCTTCCATTTCTTGCAATAGAAGGTCTAGCTTCTCACGGTTTCCCAGCTGGTAATATAGGGTTAGCATTATGTTGTAGGACGAGGATCTAGCATATCCCAACTCTTTCATCTTCTCCATAGTAGCTTCTGCTTTCTCCAACAATTTGGCTTTGGCATAGCCGTTTAAAAGTGCAATATAAACATGCCAGACCCTCGAAGTGTCTGGAACACTATCAAAAAAAGCCTCAGCTGGTCCCACGCCATGAACCTTAAATATCAAATCTAGCTGCACTGAAACATGGTAAGGTGGAGGATTCACGACCTTTTTGTCACTCATCCATTGAACTATCTGTGATGAGATAAGAAACAAGATTCAGTCAGGGTCCAGCAAACTGAATAATAGAGTTGAAAAAAGTACGAAGTTCAAATGTATACTGCAAATTTGGAGCATAATTTCTACGCATGTAAGAATTTAGAGAATGACCTGGGAGGCTGGGATAGATCAAGGTAGAATATCAAGGTTGTGTGTCACAATAACATCCAAACTTCATATTACAACTAACAATATAATCCATGTAGTTCATCATACAAAACTACAATCTGCATTAGAATGCCACCTTACTGTCACCATTAGTAGCAACTAATATTAATTTCAAATGCACTACATATTTTCCATACTTTTTTTATCATTTTAGATTTGATTTCATGGATCCTTAGATTTTCAGAAGATGAAAAATAAAAACAAAAACGCAAATTCGGGTGTGTTTGGCATCAGGATTTAAAGGTTGGTTTTTGGTTTTGGGATTTTTGTTTTGTAATGATCGAAGAAAAAGTAAAAAGAGATAGAAGCTGTGGGGCCAAAGATAGAGAAAGTCAAAAACCAAAAACCAAAATCCCTAAATCTTGCAAGGAGAACACACGGTTCATGTTTCTTGAGTCATTTTAGAGTCGGTTGCAATAAAGCGAAGTATGAACTTTGCCTTATAGTCAAAACAGAAGGACTTTTAATTTACCTGAATTGCGTCATCTGTAAGCTATTCAATAAGTGAGTTATCTCAGATCCATAGTCTCACCATTCCAAAGGAAATCCCAGTTTCCCCTCCTATATGCCCCAAAAGCAATTCCCATCCCTTTACTAGCTACTAAATCAAAGAACGTATCCAATTGAACAGAGTGTGGAGGAGTAAGAGTGAGAGAGGGATAGGTACAAGTATCAGTCCCCAATTCTCTCTCAAGAATTTCCTACTCTCTCCACATCACATCATTCTCAAAACAACAAAGATATATTACCTGCCATATTTTCAACCAAGAGATATCTTTTCTAGTAGTTTAGGGAACAGTAATTACTTCCCAACATGATGGTTTTCGACAGAAATACACTCGAGCCTCAAGTATATTCATATGCCCTAATAGGGACGGAAAGGAAAATAGATGTATGTGTTTGCCTGCACCCCATGTATGTTAAAATAAAGTATATGTTGTTGGAATTTATGAATCCATACACATCTGTCCCTTTTCAAATGATTTCATTAGTAAACAATTATTATTAAACTTGAACAAAAATTTTTGAAAAGGGAAGTGAAAAGAACCTATATTGCTTCTTCTTTACATGGTTTCATTTGTAAACAAGAGAAAGAAGCAGTAGGATATTTTTACAACTCAGCTAGCTCAAAGCCTTTGTCTCAGCTACTTGGGCTAGACTACATGAACCCTTTTACATCATTTTAGTTAACTCTAAAGGGAAGGAAGTAATTAGGGAAGAAAATCATTTTTGAAGCCCACAAAGACTATCACCTGCGACTCAGGGGGTTTCATTGATTCACGATTTCAGAGAGAGGTTGAACATTTAGCCTATGCCTAAGGTTCAATCACTAGGATAATGGCAGGAAATCACGAATAATCACAAATAATCTCCATCTGTAAGCGGTAGGCTATCATATAAGTATTATCTTTGGACCATAGTTTCTCCGTTCCAAGAAAATATAATAGCACTTTCCTTTCCCAGTTGCCCCAAAAATAAGTCCTCATTCCCACACATGAGCTCCCAAATAGTGACCCCATTGAACGTAGTAGAGAGCAAACCAGAAAGAATCATCTTCTTAGTACGAACTGTCTTTTTAAGTGACTATTTTCTCTGGGATCAAAGGAGTATCATTGTTTACTTTGTTGGAAATTGGTTTTAAATAACTAGTGTTTCACTAACATTTGACCAAGTTTCTAGTTTGATTCCATTTATTGAAAATGGAAATAAGTTGCAAAAATGAAATCTACGTGTCGAGTATATTAAGTTAGTACATTTATTATCTCAAAACCAATTTCGGGTGAATGAGATATTAATACTTAAAGTATGTAACATTGGTAATTGAAGAGTTATAGAAATATGGAAAGTCATATCCCACATTGAATAAAAAAGGTGATTAAGTGCACTTTATTAACTGGTAGTGTCTCTTGGGCTAGCGGAAGCAGCTGCGCGAGCGAGCACACGCAGCAATGTGCCTGCTATACTAATACATTGTGATAGTAAATCAGCAATAGGTAGGGCACAAAGTAGCATGTACAATGGAAAGTCTAGACACATTCATCGAAGAGACAATACCATTAGACAATTGATCTCAAATGGGGTTATTTCGATTGACTACGTGAAGTCAAAGGAAAACCTAGCGGATCCATTTACAAAAGGTATAAATTGAGATCAACCGTACAAGTTGTTAAGAGGAATGGGTTTAAAATCCACATCAAAAGAACAAACATAGCGGTAATTCAACCTTGAGAATTGGAGATCCCAAAATCTTGGTTCAATGAGACAACTAAGTTATGAATGTTCGGTTGAAACACTTGGAACCTGTTTCAACTCATTCCTAGATAATTCAAGTGAATACACCTGCAACATTGGTGAGGTTAGGTTAAACCTTTAATGATTCCTATACCTTAAAGGTAGAGTATGTAGGATACTCTTTATAGCCCAAGCCCAAGCGCAGGTTGCATTGGGCGCTTTAGAGGCGCACTTTGCGCTTTGCACTTTGCACGTACGCATCGTCGCTAGGAGTTAAGGAGCCTTAAACTTTTGTCCAGCTCATTCTGGGTGGCTCAGTCAACTCAGGGTTACCCAGGTACGATGCACACACGGATAGGTGCAACCCAGTGACAAGGAACCAGCCTAACAGTCACGGGCGGTTATGGCAGTTCAAGTGGTTAGATCCGTAACCGCTCGAATGGGTGCAGTTAGGGCAGTTACGTAACAGTTAGTGTGTGGACCGACTGAATCGCGCTCACCCGATCGGATGTGATCCGACGGTCCAGATTCGCCATATCCAAAATGTGTCTATTCGTGCAGAAAGGCACCACAACTCTTCAGTATATATAAATAGCCCCGGTGTGCTAGATCCATACACTAAAATCCTGAAAGCATATAGTCTGTTAGAATTGTCATATTGCTGCAAAAATTCCGTTCCCGAGTCTCTGGAAGCTCGCCGGAAATCTGCATTTTGAAGTACTGCTAACATGAATTGAAAAGTCGTTGCATCTTAGGGACAATTGTCGAGAACCGTGAGCACTAATACAGGGCAATTTCGTCTTGCGAAAATTGTGTCAAACACAAGCCTCGACTTATTAAATTTGTAACTTAATTATGCTTCATCTCCTTTCTTCTGTAATTTAATTTACAAGAAAACCAATAGTATCTTCATTGCCTACTTCAAATTCAAGAAGTTCGTACTTCGTTATGTGTTAACATGACAACCATCCCGAAACAACAGAAATCTAATACCTGTCACACTTTGAAACAATAGACATCTTTTTTTATGATAAGATATTATGTACCAAAGGCATCAAAACAGGTGACGTGTCCTTTATACACTAGATATACACAATCCAAACTAATCAATAGACATCTTTTATAGTAGAATAGTAAACACTTGATTACCCGGAAGGCAATGACACTTCAACCTCATGAATGAAACAGGGACACAAGGAAACACTAGCCCTTATCATTGTGGGATAAAGGTAGACATAACCTAATGGACATCTAAGTGTATGTCTTTGCCTACACGCACTGATCTACCCACAAGTACTAAGGTTTATGTCAGCGGCATCCATAGGTGCATTGTCATATAAATTCAACTACATAAGATAAATGGCGGTCCTTTTTTAGTTTTTCATGGTTGGATTCAAATCAATTTTAGTAGAATATATACATGAATGCCCAGTGTCCAGATAATATCATTGCAAGACCCTCATTTTGCCACAAAACATTTCGGGACGGAGGGAGTACTTATTTCCTAGACCAAATTAAACTAGAAAGTAAGACTCATTGTATGGAATGAAGATTATAAGTTCACGTCAATACTACTCCCTCCATCCCTAGCGCTCCCCCCCCCCTCCCCCAAAAAGGAATTCATTTTCTATATTGACAAGTCAACCTAGAACGAATTAAAATTCTTATTATACATACATTCATTATGTTTTGTAGGTAATAAAATTCCATTCATCTATTTAACATAAAGTTAATATGTTTAGGTAATAAATTTCCATTACTGAAACAATATTAAGATCACAGACAATACCAAGCTTTAGAATTTCTTAAAGACAAAATCTTTGGTCAATGTTTAATCTAGTTGACCAGGATGGGGGGGAGTGTATACCATTCCAGAAGACAAACATACCAAAATCTTCTACACATGTACTCCCTCCATCCCAAGGAAACACTAGCCTTTATCATCATGGGATAAAGGTAGAAGTAACCAAGTAGACATATAGGTTTAAGTCTTTGCCTTCACGCACTGATCTACACACAAGTATTAAAGTATATGTCAAAGGCATCCATCGGTCAATTGACATATTTTAGTTTTTCATGGTTGGCCTTTAATCAAAATTAGTAATATATGTACACGAATATCCATAGTGTCTAGACAATATCATTGCAAGACCCTCATTTTGCCACAAAACATTTCGGGACGGGAGTACTAATTTCCTAGACCAAATTAAACTAGAAAGTAAGACTAGCTGTATGGAGTGATGGAGTATAAGTTCACGTCAATAATACTCCTAGTCCCTCCACCGCCCTTCCCTCCCACCCCGCGAAAAGAGTCCATTTTCTATATTGGAAAGTTAACCAAGAGCAAATAAGAATCTTTATTTTAAATATATTCATTATGTTATTTAGGTACTAAATTTCAATCTTCTATTTAACACAAAGTTATTATGTTTAGGTATTAAATTTCAATCACTGAAACAATATTAAGAATATTATCAATACCAACTTTAAGAATTTCTTATTGACACAATTTTTTGTCAAAGTTTAATCAAGTTGACGAGAATGTAGGGAGTATATACCACTCTAGTGAGAAAACAAATGAGCCAAAATCTTATGCACATTTACTCCCTCCGTCCCAAAAGAATTGTCCCATTTCTAATTGTAAAGTCAACCTTAGACAATATGAAATCACTACTTTAACATACATTTAGCATGTCTTATAAAATAAAATTTCAAATCATTGATGCAATATTATGAATGCCATAAATAACAATCTGCAAGTATAAGTAATTTTTATTAATCTTGTTAAATTTGAATGACCAAAAAAAGTCAAAGTGAGACTATTTTATTGGGGCGATCCCAAAGCTCAATCAACATTCATCAGTCAAATGTAGTGTGTGTGTGTGTAAGAGAGAGAGAGGGGGGGATTACCTGGAGGCAATGATTGTAGCGTTTGGATTTTCTAAACCGGTCAACAGTATCGCGTAGCGAATTTGGATCGATTCGTCCTCTTTGTTCAACCCATTGGTCAAGTATCGGAACAATTGAAACCCTAGGGTTTACAATAGGAAGAAGGCTATGGTATAGACTAGTACTAGCGGTGGGAGTTGAGGGGGTGTGAATTGAGGGGGCTGATGATGTTAGGGTTCGTGTTGGAGATGCCAAAACCTTAACTATTGATTCTAAGCTTATAGTTCCTTCTACCTTCAAACTGTGACTAGCCTCACCCATCTCAGAACTTGCATTGGATCCTTGGTTTTCCTTTTCAATCTCTTTCACCAATCTTTCATAGTAATCTTTAGTGAAGACACCTTTTTCCCAGAGAGATCGTATAATCTTCTCCGCTGCATCCATATCTCCCTTCCTGTTCAAGTATTTCAGGCAAGAACCCAATGTCGTTACATGTGGTGTATGTAGTCGCTCACTTACCAGGATTTCTTTCTTTAAAGCCTCCACTGCCTTGTCCATCTGATTATCTTTAAGATATCCAAATGCAATACGATTCCATGTGCTGGCATTGGGCTCATATCCAGTGTCTATAATCCTTTTCACAACCAATTCAGCCTTTTCCATATGACCTTTCTTGCAGTATGCAGTAATGAGAAAATTTGGAAGCCCACAGTCCCACTCCCACTCTTGTAATAAATTAGCACAATCATTTTCCGCCCTACGTGATGATATTAACTCCTTACGATATGGTTTGGTCACTTCCACTTCATACTCTTGTAATATCTTCTCAGCACCATCAAGGTCATCCACATCACATAATGATTTTATTATCGAAAAGTAGGAAGTATTCTTGAATACCCCAATTTTTTTGTTAAGCGCACATATGCGGCACACCTCGTCTCTTTTGCCCATACTAGCATAAAGAGACATCAAAACTTCATAGGCACGCGTTTTATCTGTGATGAAACGCTCAGATTCCTTTAAAGTTTTAAGGGCTTTTTCAGTAGCACCAGCTTTTAAGTAAGCACTCGCTGCACGAATATACCAGTTCCAGTCCTTAGTAACGAGGGGATCAGCCTCCATCTTCTTAAGGAGCATTTCTAGTTGCTCTACATCGGAAGAAGCTACATATGCACTTAGTCTGATATTATACATGTACTTGAAGTTGAACGTACTATAATTAATTCCCTTCTCTTCCATCTCGTGCTGTAGAAGGTCTAGCTTCTCATGGTTTCCCAACTGGTAATAAAGGTTTAGCATTACGTTGTAGGAAAAGGATCTAGCATATCCCAACTCTTTCATCTTTTCCATCGTTGCTTCTGCTTTCTCCAACAATTTGGCATTGACATAGCCTTTTAAAAGTGCATTATAAACATGCAAGACCCTCGAAGTGTCTGGAACACTATCAAAGAAAGCCTCAGCTGGTCCCACACCATGAACCTTAAATATCAAATCTAGCTTCACTGAAACATCAGAAGGATTCACGACCTTTTTCTCACTCATCCATTGAACTAGCTGTGATGAGATAAGAAACAAGACGCAATCAGGGTCCAGCAAACTGAATAATAGAGCTGAAAAACGTATGAAGTTAAAATGTATAATGCAAATTTGGAGTATAATTTCTACACATGTAATACTTTAGAGAAGGACCTGGGATAGATCAAGGTAGAATAACAAAGGCTGTGTGGCAGAATAACATCCAAACTTCATATTACAACTAACAATAGGAATGCCACCATAATGTCACCATTAGTTGCAAGTAATATCAATCAACATTCATCCGTCAAATGTAGTGTGTGTGTGTGTAAGAGAGAGAGACAGAGGATTACCTGGAGGCAATGATTGTAGCGTTTGGATTTTCTAAGCCGATCAACAGTATCGCGTAGAGAATCTGAATCGATTCGTCCTCCTTCTTCAACCCATTGGTCAAGTATCGGAACAATTGAAACACTAGGGTTTACAATTGGAAGAAGTCTATTGTACAGACTAGTACTATCAGTGTGAGTTGAGGGGGCTGATGATGTTAGGGTTCGAGCAGGAGATGCCAAAACCTTAATAACCCTCGACCCACCTCCGTAACTACTCCATGAATTTGAACATTTACACAGCTCAATCAGTTTCTTCATCAAATCTAACAACCTACAGAATTGAGAGAGAAGGGTTTTTACACACGAGTGGTTTTTTTTCTTCAAAGGGGTTTGTACAGAAAAGGCTAGTCAAAATCCTTATGTTCTGAAAATGTTTCACAGTTTGGTCCAGTATTTACAAAAGGTTTAATTATCAATTTGGTCACTGTACTTTTTAATTTTTTTTCAGTAAACTCATTCTACTTAATTTTTTTCTTAATTAATCACTATACTTGACATTTTGAGTTAAAAGGGTCACCCAGGCTAACTGCCGTTAATTCTATGGACGGAATCGTATAAAAAGACATTACTGCCCTTAAGATAATTCTCAGACTCATGTTAATCAAAACTTATGAATTACTGTCCCTAACATATAAACTTAATAGCATACGAACTTAATCTTAAAATAATACAAATTAACTTAAAACTTTGCATACAAATATTAAAAAAAAACATAAATACAGATTTTTTTAAATATAAATATATTAAAAAAAACATGCATACAGATTTAAAATACAAATATAAAAAAAACATGCATACAAATAACATAAACAAATAATATAGATTATTTTTATAAATTTACAAATTAGCAAACAAATTAACTTAAAATAATAAAAAGGCTTAATTAGCACTACTCTAAACTTTTTGCGTGTTATTCATAAATGTTTCATTCACTTTTATAATCTTCCTAAGCATGCACATAATTAAACAAAAGTAGAAACTTTTTATTTTTCATATGCATGTATATAACTCGAAAAAGACTAGGTACCGTCCATTTCATTTCAAGCTGTCCATCTTCAAACTTTTGTCAAGATCAATATTTGTTTGTGAGAAGATAATTATGTGTACGTACGTATATTTAATATTTTAAAAATATTAATTAATATTAATGCTTTTGTAAGACTATTTTTACCAAGTTGTATTGTCGACATGCAACGCTAGTCCTTGTATCTAGTCTTTAAAAATAAATAGTTATTGAGTCAGTGCTCCGCATGAATTTAATTTGATTATGAAATTAATTGATACATATTAAGAATATTTTTGAGAAAATTATCATTATTCAATATCGGTGTTTGTTAACTTAATGTCTGAGAAAAGTTAAGTATTGTCAATATATGCAAATTAGTGGTCGTTTATTATAATATTTTCATTTCAGAATAAGTATTTTTTATTGGTGGTCAATATATGTATTTTCGTTTCTAATCATTTTTTTTAATTTGTAAGTATCCTTTAATGATATCAAATTATTTGTTTTTGTTTTTTTTTTTCCATCTTGCACTCAATAAAGATATTTTAGACATATATTTGAAAATTTTTAATAAAATCAAAAATAAAATAATTATTTTGGGACATATTGAAGAACGATATATTTTTTCTGATCAAAGGAGAATTGTTTAAGGATTGAATATAATTATATTTTAAAAATAATTTTTGAAGATCATTCAATTATTTTTTAACGGAGCTGCTAACGTGGAGTATGTGGGCCCCTATCTCGCATAAATGACTGCTTGCGTGGACTATGTGTTCTTAGTTGTATAAAAAATATGTTTGATAAAATAATTATGATGAATAGTTATTTTCATTAATTTGATAGAATATTATACTACAATTTTAATTAAATTTTTTTTTTGTACAACTATTCAATAAGGTCACCACTGAATGGTCACGTGTGCAGCGCATGACTTGAATAAGGGCATTTTCGGGTTTTTAGAAAATATTTGAGAGTTCCATCCACGAAATTGGACGGAGTGATGAACTTGACTCGAAATGCCAAGTACAGTGATTAATTAGGAAAAAAAGTAAGTAGAGTGAGCTTACTGAAAAAAGTTGCAAAATACAGTGATCAAATTGATAATTAAGCCTTTACAAAATGCAACGTTTAAAGAAATCTATATATATATATATATATATATATTTAAAGTTGGTGAGGAGGCCTATGAGTTTGCCACCTCAACCATAGTTGTTAAAGCTTCATTCTCATGGCTTGACCTTTTGAATTCTAGGGAGGATGTCATTAGCTATTAGTCTTAGCTAAAGTACTATAGGTATAATATTGTGGTATATAATATTCTTTAAATATATTTGTAGAAGAACTTTAGCTATTGACAAAGAGAAGCTAGGAAAACAAAACAAAATGATTTTCAATAATGAGACTTGAACTTACAACCTTTCAAATATAAACACTCAGCGTAAACCAACTCAACTATTTATATTTTATGCATTTATTTAAAATACTATATATATTATAGTTAAGTGAGTTACGTGACTCATGTACTACATTATTCATTAATTTTGATTAATATTTTTGTAAAATATCAAAATATGCGATATCAAATGTGTTACAATTCTTTTCAGTTATACGTGTAATTTTTTGGGTCATTTAAAAATGGGACAAGATGGCTCATGACTACAAATATGTATTTTTTTTTAAATAATGCCGCTCGACAGTGTAGTGTTAATTATCATATGAATATCATGTTTATGGCTAATTAGTGTTTGAAGTTTCTCACTCAGAGTTATTCTTATATAGAGACATATCAGTTATATAAAATATTTCTAAAACATACATATTACAAACAAATTCACATGCGATCTTATTTTTCTATAAAGATATATCAATTATATAAATATTTTTTAAGGCATAATTAGACATTAAGTCAACAAACGTCTATATTCAATAAAGATAATTTTTTCAATAATGTATCAATTAATCTAAAATTAAAATTAAACCCAATGATTATTAATCATACTTAATAAAACAATTGTAGTATGACTTCTCTTTTTCTATTAATTATTTCACATGTTATTCAACCAAAAAATATAACTATTTGGATACACTAAAGAATAATAACATAAGATACATATATTAAGAATTAACTAAAACTTCTTCAAATATAATATTCTAACTAACAAACATGAGGATTAAGTATGTAATCGAAAAGAAAATTAAAAATTAATATTGGAACTTAAAAGACAATTTTTAAGTTATCGTTATATCAAACTAAAATTATGTGACCTTATCTCTCTTCCAATTTACAAATAAACGATACAAATTCCCCTTCCCCCTCTCTTCACTTTCTCTCTCTGCAAAAACTCCCCTCTTCCTCTCTCTACAAAACACCCCCCAAATTCCCCATTTCCACACACACACGCGTGATTTCATAACTATACATACTGTTTCATGTACGCCTGTCCCAGTTAACTGTCTCTGACTCTTCTCAGGTACATCCTCTCCGTCTTTCTTTTGATTCTTCCCAATTTTATGTTTTGTTCGTTTTCTGTTTATTTTTTGATATAGCATTCATTTTTTTTCAATTGTATATCTGATTTTTTCTTCTTTTTTTGGTTCAACATTTAGACTCCTAATATATAAGTACTAATAGGACTAATGGAGTGCTAAGAATGAGAAAATTGCATTATGATGCTGCTCCTTATATCCCGAAGGTAATATTCTGATCCTTATACTTCAATTAGTAATTTTGATACTCTTTATTGGAGTATCTATTTTATTGTTGAGTTATCTATATTGTTTACTTATTATTGTGGTAATTTCCTTGATCTAAATCATTCTTTGATCCTTATTAGCGTGCATTAATGGTTTCTGTATTTGTTTGTTTATTATTTTTTTTGAATATTTGTTGAATTTGTTGATTCAGGGTGTACCTTTACCTGAAGAAAATCAATTGCAAAAGGAGATCGAGATCGAGATTCAAATAATTTGAATACTAGACAGACTATGATTTGGAGTCATTATGTAAACATTTATAAGAAAACAGTTTGTTTGATTAAAGATAGTATAGCTTAATTATTGAATATTCCTAAGCGTGATCATTCATGTAATACGTGGGAGATCATAAGTGGCATAAGTAGGAAGCAAAAAAGTTAAATGCATGAAAATTAAAATAGTCAAAAATTGAATTATGTGACACACTTAGAAGATATTCACCAACTTGAATATACATATGTATAGATTTTTTTTTGTAAGAAACACATACTTGTAAAAAAAAAATGTATCTCTCTACGTCTATCGATAGGTAAGATCTAATCATTTTATTGAGTTCTTATCCACCCTTCTTCAATAGTTTTTTATTTTCTATTGTACTTTTAATTCAACCAACATATTATCTTCTCGATATTTATTTTTTGGTAATTATTTTTAGATTCTATCACTTATGACAAGAACAACAAAGCTTTTAATCTTTACTTTCATGATGCCGAAGAAAAGGTAAGTGACTCCTTCAAGTTCATAAAAATATATATGCATGGACTTTTAGAATTCTAGGAAATATGTCAGTATATAACTTTATTCAAATATATAAGTAGAAGAATTTTAACAATTGACAAGGAAATGAAAGGCTAGAAAAACAAAACAAAGCAATGTTACCAATGAGTTTCTCACCTCAACCATAGTTGTTAAATCTTTATTTTCATGGTTTGACCTTTTAAATTTCAGGGAGGATGTCATTAGCTAATAGTCTTAGCTAAATACTGTAGGTATAATATTGCGGTATATAACATTCTTTAAATACTTTGGTAAAAAAAAACACTCATTAAATCCATTAGTAGAAGAATTTTAGTAATATTATTGTGGTGTGACGACCCAACCCCGACCCCGAGAAGGGAACGCGGGTCGTGCCGTCCAAATAAGGACTACAACCATGCAAGGACTCAATTATCAAAACTGACGTGACGCAACATTGGACACGTAGTAAAACTCGGCACTAAAAAGCTGGAATATTTTAAAACTTTAAAACCTGATATAACAATTAATAGCAAGTAAACCAAGTCATCGGCGAAATTACAGCCGGAACCCAACACTAACAAGTCATGCCAATATATAAACACCTCGACGGCTAAACATGCCGGAGAAACCACATCTATAAACAAGAGCTAAAGGGATGCTCAGCGGAAGTCTTAACAAGTGAACCAAATACAAGTAAGCAAGGCTCGGCCAACAAGTGCCGGCAATTAACAAGAGACATAAGTAGTATTATTCATTTAGTCTACAATAAGTACAAGTTACTATGATTACACATTCCCAAGCGAAGTCTAAATGACTTGCTTAAACCCAACGTCCTTGCAAAAGAAGAAACCAAAAGCCAATGCTACCACCTCTAGACGAACGGTCACGAGCACGAGAAGACGATCAACCTCGAGAAGACGGACCTGGACGACTAGGATCTAAAACAGTAAAAGGGAGGGGGTAAGTCATAAAGACTTTGTAAGCAACCAATATGCATGACAGGATATAATGCAAGGCATACATAGCACGTATCAAGCAAGATCATGTTAGCACGTAGTTCTCATGTCACGATGCACATTGTTTTCACATAAGTGCTTAATTAAATCACATAGGATAAGGATATGTTATAGAACCGGTGCCGCTCGTAGTCCCCGAAATAGACAAGGTTATCACGATTGTATTTGTCGATGCACGTGTATGATACATCGACCACGATTAGTATTGTTCCAAGCGCCCTTTGGTTACGACATGGTACTCTTCTCCACTGTGATCAGTAGTGAAGGGTGTGTGCAAGTTATGGTGTGGCGACCCATTATCATCATGAACCTCATGATTCATGACTATGATGCATCGTTAACCATCGAGACAATTCACGTAATGCCAGCTGGACTAATGGTATGTCAAGTAGGTATTTACTTGTCATACAAATCAAGTAAGGAGCAAGTTCGACAAGAGCGAACTCGTCCGAGTCAGGTAGATGTTTACTCACGTAATAAATCAAGTAATGGAGCGAGGTCGACAAGAGCGACTCGTCCGATCAAGTAGGCATGTTACTCTACGATATACAAGTCAAGCATAGATCAATCATGTCAAGAATTCCCAAGAACAAATTTACAATTCAATTGAACTCTAAACGTCGTAGGGATTTATTTGTAGAGTCGGTATTGTTCAATGACTCCCTAAAGCAACTCCGTTGAGTTAATACTAAAATATTCCTAAGTAGCGAATGAATGCTATGTGCAATTCATGGCTCTTTTCTATGTTCTCGATTCATATATAATTAGACTATTAAGTCTTTCATGACTTTTAGTCCATCAAAATGCAAGTTTCCAACTGTGAACCTTAGCATGTTCATCACTTTTGAGGTTGTGAATTTACAACAAGTCCAAGAACAAAAGTCATTCCAAGTTCATCCTAGAACATTATTCATGTAACACCCCGACCCTACTTCCTTCCTGGTTAACTCATAATCATTTCTTATCAACCTTAAAACCCGAGGTGTCATGCTTGTTAAGCGTGACGTGTTGAGTCGAGGACCGTATTTGACTCGCGTTTAACTCGTGGTGAGTTGCGCTTTGTTCCTTTCTCCATTTGAGACTATTCTCGACCTTGATTAACATCCGTGTACGATGTTCATTTTCCCCGTCCCATTGACCTAATATTGGTTTAGACTCCTTCACGATGGATGATCACGTTGATCTTGTCGTTAACTCGCGCACCGAGTCATTTCGAGTGTTTCGTGTGCCCCGATTCGTGCTCAAATCTTTATATGATTGATTGCGTGAATGTTACGTTGAACTTCTAGCGTTGTTTCGACCTTTCGGGAACCTTTCTCGAGTATTTCGACCTTCCCAAAGACTTAGAATCACTTCGGGATCATTTAGACCATTTCGGGGTGTTTTGAGCATTTTCTGAGAGTTCGAAGAACTGGACACAAAGCGATCGCCTGGGAAGACAAAGCGATCGCCTGTGACCAGAGTACAAAGCGATCGCTTGATTAGGGCAGGGCGACGCCCGGCCCGTCTCTCGTCGTTCGTCTTTCTCGGTTTTTAACATTTTTAAGTGGTTTAAAATGCTCAAACAAGCCCGGGATTGGACCAAACACTTACCCATGGTATTAATAATAAAACCCAACTCTATTTTCTCCCTCATTCTCACCCCCAAACCAGAAAATAGAGAGAGAGTCTAGAGAGAGAAAGAGAGAGAGAAGAGGAAGAATTCGCGATATCTCGTTCGTTCGGAGTCGAATTGCGAGCCGTCTTCGCCGGAGCGTAGCTAGCGACGAGGGGAACGTTTCCAACCGAATGGATCGTCCGATCTGTTGAAGAATCACCACCCCATCTCTTCCCCACGTTTTAGAGAGAGAAAGTGGTGTTTTGAGAGAGAGAAAGCTTGATTCGGACTTGGATCGAGCTTGGGATCGACGAGTGGACTCCGTAGCGGCGTTGGGGTCGCGGAGGAGTACGTTTTCATCCGAGGCCCTTCCGATTTCGTGGAGGATTTGCGTTGTGTTGTAAGTTACTAATCTCCTTCTTAGATTTTGAGCATCGTAGAGTAGTATCGCGATGTTTACGTGTTATCTATGTGCATATGAACTCCCTACATGCTATACTTGTGCAATGTGATACTCTAGCATGTTAAATGACGTGTATAGATGAATTGTGGTTGATTTGTGGTCTCCGAATACTAGAGACTTGTGGAGTTCATTGTGTACCCGTTGTTGCTATTATTATGACGATTGTTGTCTTCGAGTAGTAGAGACTCCTCGAGATTGGGTTGTGATTATTGTTGTTGTTTCCGAGTTACGACTCGTGGGTTTACGTTATAGTTGGGTTCCGGCATTATAGTCGCCGATGACTTGATTTAGTTCTACTGAGCATATGTAGTCCTTTGAGATTTTTATCGTTAGAACTCTCACGATGACTCGTGAGATTTATATGGGTAACATATACCCCGAATGTTGATTATTTTGGTTGACACCGTTAACTAAGGTTAATGTTATGGTTCATCCGAGGTTTAGTTATTGATGACCAACTCTAGCGGCGTTGTATAAGACGTAAAGATTATACGTCGTGTAATGTGGTAATGTGTAGTATAAACCTATATTGGTTGTATTGTAGTCTCCTACGGTGTAGGATGACGAATTATTGACATCATGACCCGATGGAACTCGACTTGGGTTGACTTGGTCAAACATTACCGACTATGGTGTGCGGTGAATCGTTGACTTAACCTTACGCCTTAGCAAGGGATTAATTATCCACGTTGGTCTCCCTTAAGTGTTATCGTCTAGTGATGCCCATAGTACGCGACATTTCATATGAGACGAACAGTCAATCATCGGATCTCGAGTTAGTTATATTCTAGGTAGTATGACACGCCTTTGGTATCGTTCCATTTCGGCGATGTGACTTGTAGGAGTCGTAATATATCTAATATACGACGGATATGAGGTAGATTATATATACATGAGATGGAGTGTATTGCGATCGTGGAATACCGTAGAGATCCTAAGTTGCGCGTGTTAGCAACACGTTGGAATATGGTTGTAAGTACGATTAGGCTTACATATGTTATGATGGTTAAGTCTAGCAATTATGACTTAAATGATGTGATGTACATGTGGTTGTTCTAGTAAGCAATAGGACAATCATCCTACTTTGATGATTGATTGTGTGTTTAGTATTTACAAGCACATTATGTTGATTTAGTATGTGATTCAATAGAACACATTATGGTTTGATTTCTTTGGGTTGTGATTCAAGAGAACACATCACGTTTTGGTTTATTAAGTTGTGATTCAATAGAACACACTTAGATTAGTTTGGCATGGGTAAACATCTACTTGTGCATTGCATAGAGTCCACTGGCATATGTGCATTGGAGGTGTATTGACGCCTCGGCGGGAGCAGGGCTTCGTAATAGCCGAAGGCCAATACATGGCCTCGCCCTACCGTTGGCCACGGTAGGGGTTTCTCTAGTCCCACGCTGAACGGAATAAACGGCGACTGTGCATTGTCGACATTGTTTTGTATGCATTGGGATACGGACACCGGTCCCTTGTGATACCTATAAGTGGCTAGAGCCGTATTGTCTCTGGTCGTAGGGGATCGAGCGATACGTCGACGTGATACAGAAATGGTCCACCACGGTACTTGTAGATCGTGCTTGACGCGATCGGTACATTTATCGTTGGGTACTTGTAGATCGTGCTTGACGCGATCGGTACATTTATCGTTGGGTACTTGTAGATCGTGCTTGACGCGATCGGGTACATATATTTTCTTGGGATACGAGCACCGGTCCTCCGTGATTTGTGTACGGCAGCAAAGACAATCATCTATCTACGTTTATGTTCGGTATTGAGAGATGTGTCCAAGATCGACACGCTTATTTATTATGGTTCTCTGGAGCAGTAGCGCAGGAATCTATTATCATTATTACCTTGTTGGATAGCAGCAGAGGCATCCTTGATAGTTCTGTGGAGCGGCAGTACGATCGTTTACTACGGCTTCATGGAGCGATAAGGTCGGAAGTGTTTCAAGGGATTTCGGAGGTGTACCTCGAATCCACCGTATCCACCTTTATGTGTTTATTTACATTTTATGTGCTTCCTATATGAACGAATGTTGGTCGTGGTCTCCAACCGTGCATGACTGGCGGCTACGAGCCTCTCGTGAGTATAGGGTTGGTTGTCTTATGTGCTACACCCCGTTTATTTTCCCGTTATTCTTATGTGCATAATGCCATGCCATATTGTTTCATTAGTAGCTTACCGGGTCATTCGACTCATCCCTTCCATATTTGTTTTCCTTAGTTGCGGATATGTTTTAAAGAGGCCCTAGTTCGAAGATCCTCTAGTTGTATTTAGTTAGTATTTTATATTTATTTCATGTACTTGTGAGGTCGTGGGTTAAACTGAGTTATGTAAACTTAGTATGTCGGGTAGAGATTCTTGTATTTTCTATTCTTGTATTTGGTGCCGACTTGTGGAGTCGTGCCGGTTGTATAACTTTTATAATTCCAGTTTCTTAGTTGTTGTGGCCGTGTGCTCGTTGGTATTTTACTTATGGTTTTTCCGAGCGTGTGCCTCGTGGTGTTTTAAATGTTGTTGTTCTCCGCACTTGTTTAGCCGTGGAGGTTATTATTATATGTTGGGATTCTTGTTATTCCAGCTTTGAGGTTCAAGCTCGTTTGTTATTCCGCTGCCTTGTTTTTAGTTTTCCGCGCTCGTTTTGGTTTCGAGCTTTTGTGGCTCGCTTTATTTAGTCTTTCTTTGGTTTGGCGCTCCGAGTTGGGGTTCAACATCGAATCTCGGACTCGGTCGTCACAATTCATACTTGACCCAAGTCCAAATTATCAATTGTGAGTCATTAACCCAAAATTTACGAAATTTAAATTAAGGAATTTCAAGTTATTAACATGATGCATGTCTTCTTAAACATGTAAACTAAGACTATCATGAAGGGAGCATACTTGATATTGAGCATACAAAACAAGGGATTGGGTGCTTACCTCAAACACACAAATCAAACCAACAAAAGGAGAATCAAAGCCTTCCAAATTGTTTCTCTAGTCTCAAGCAACACAAATATGGCTTTGCAAGTAAATTTGAGTGGTTGGATATGGAGGAGATGAAAACACACAGTAATCTCACCTTGAACACACACAGTCTCTCTCTCAATTGCTCTAGAGTGGATTTTGGGTGAAATGGGTGTAATGGGTGTCATTTCCAGGTGTTGTGGCAGTAAGGGAGGTGTGAGTGAGCTGGTCTCTCACTTAGGGACGTGTCCCAACTCAAACAAAAGGGCTTACAAGTCAACAATTAATAAAATAAGGCTTCAGCGCACAGGGCGATCGCTCTCCCACGAAACAGGGCGATCGCTTTGACATTCTGCTAACAAAGCGATCGCTTGTTAAGGACCAAGCGATCGCTTTGTACCTGGGCTGATAGTGCATTCTCGTCTACAAAGCGATCGCTCCGTCCAAAAACAAGGCGATCGCTTGTACCCAGTATGCACCTCACTGAGTACAAAGTCATTTTAGTCACTAAAAATCATACCAAAACATTTTTGTATGAACAACACAAGTAAACAAAGCTAAAACAAGCAGTAATTATCCAATTTCAATTCATTATACTAACATGGCATTTCTATTCATGCTAACAATATATATAACATGCAAATAATGCAATTAAGAGAACTAGGGTGTCACATGTGGTATCGCAACCATAGGTCAATTTTATAAAATGATACATCAATTTTTATAAATCAATCAAGAAAATTTTAAAAACATACAATATTATTCTAAATCACCCTAAACTAAATGATAACCCGTGCGGAGCACGGGTTAAATTACTAGTATAGGGCTTTAAAAACGCGGGTTTTTTTTTTATAAATGTATTCAGGATAATTCTTCAATATGTAATTTTTTTTTCTAGTAGCGTTTTAAAATCTGCGTTTTAATTTTTTTTCCTAGCAGCGGTTTAAAACCTGCATTTTGGAAAAAAGCTGAAAATTTCAGTGTTTTAAAACGCAAAAACTAGCTGCTTTTTGAAAACGCTATTTTTTTTATCGCAGCATTAAAACACAATTTTTGTAAATAAGTTATATTTTATCAATGCGTTTTGGCTAAAACACATTACCAAACGGGTTCTTATTCTATAAGATCCTTAATGACCACTTTTTATTTTAGAGGGTTGCTATTTGCACCCATAAAAATACTGAGTACACCCCATTGTGGTGTTCGGCACCCTTGTCGAACACAATATAAGCATACTAAATGGTGTTCGGTAGGGATACCGAATACAAAATGGGTGTACTTAGTATTTTTTGGGTGAAAATAGCAATCCTCTTTATTTTAAGAACCTCATAATACTTCCTTTTTTTTTTCGAACCATTGGCACGGTCTTTCGAACGACTCACGTGGTCACTAGAGGGTCGTTCAAATGACTCGCTGGTCGTTTGTTCAAACGATTGAGTGTCGTTCAGCTTCATCAACACTGTTTGAGAGAGAAAGAGAGAAATCAAGTAGGGTTAGATAGAGATGTATCTTGAGCAAGGATGATGACCGAGGTCGTTGACGGCGTGCAGGAGGTGATGGGGGACAATGTGGTTGTTCGTGCCGAAGGTAATGGGAGACGATGTGGTCATTCTCGTTATGAGGGAAGTGGAGGAGGGCACAGATAAAGTGCTGGAAGCAAAATGTGAGGAATGAATGTGAGGAGAAAGAGAGGCTAGTTAGGCTTTTGGGTTTAAATAAGTGATATATATCAAGTATAGACCTTTTGGAAAGTATATATCAATTAACTTGTCTGAGTCAAAAGGTGTGTGTGTGTGTATATATATATATATATATATATATATATATATATATATATAGTCTACATGACCATACCTCCTGGACTAGAAAAGAGGTCAAAGAACAGATTAGTTTGCAGATTGAAGAAGTCTTTCTATGGCTTGAAAGAGTCTCCTCGTGCATGGTTTGACAGTTTGCTAAGACATAGTGAAAGCTAATTGATATCTAGACATGCCCAAAAAGGTTACTTCCCGGTTCCTGAACCGACTCCCACAAACCGTGATAAGGCAAACCGAAATCGAACCGTGGAGTTCCTGTTCAGCTTGATTTTTAAATTTTTTAAAATTTTTTTAAAAAAAAAAATTTGTTTAATTTTTTATTTTTTAAAAAAACTATTATAAATTGTAAAAAAAAGGTGTTATATGTATATATATATATATATATATATATATATATATATATATTTTAAATTTTGCAAGAGTTATAAATTGTAAAGACTTTAAGAACTTTAGTTATCAAAAGTTATAAATTAGAAATTATAAGAACTTTAGTTATGAAAAATTACAAATTGTAATTTTTACAATTTAAAATTTAAGAATTAAAAATTTAAAAGTTTTAAACATTTTACAATTTAAGAATTAAGGACTTAAAATTTTTAATCTTTGCAATAGTCTTGAAAAAATAGAGTTTGTAATATTGAATTTAAATTTGAGAAAAACTTTTGCAAAATAAAATAGTTTTCTTAAATTCAACAATAGTTTTGTAATGTTTACAAAAAATTTAAGAACTTAAAAAACTTACAATAAAAATTTAGGAACTCAATATACAAAAAATAAATAAAAAAATAGGGGCGGTACCCTGACCAATTTTATTAATAATAATAAAAAATTACAAGGAGGGGGACAACTAGCATTGCCTTATTATAAAGGAGGACAAATGAGCCTTACCTCAAAATTCAAATATACAATAAATTTCTAAATTCTAAATTTTTACGGTTTGGAACAATTGGAACCGGCGGTTCACGGTTCCTAAAACACGCAAACCGGAACTGAAACCGAAACCGACGGTTCACGGTTCATTACGGTTCACGGTTTGAACGGTTTCTAGCCGGTTCGGTTCTGGTTTTAAAAACCGAATGAGCATGTCTATAGATATCCGTAGTGTCAGGCAGATCATACACTCTTTGTTAAGGGTCTATCTGGAGGGAAGATGGGCATTTTATATATATATATATATATATATATATATCACTTTAAAATAGATGTGTATGTGTGTGTGTGTATATATATATATATATATATATATATATATCACTTTAAAATAGATGTGAAGACACCAATCATGGATTAGCAATTTTATTTTTTAGATCACTAAGGTTGTTGATTTGGGGCATTTTCATTAAGACTAGTAATTAAGATACAAAATTTTTGTATAACTTTCTTATACAAATCTAGATGGCAAGCATGTGATTGGTTAGATGTCACATTACTTAGCATGTGATGTCGCCTTTTAATGCATCAAATGCTTGGCACCTAAATTTATATGAACATTTTGTATAAAAATATTGATATCCGTATCATTTTTTTTTTATCAAATGGTGATACCAACAATGTGTATTTTCATTGTATTCAATTTTCACTCAATTCGGCGCTACCAATTGTGTTTTGACCCATTTAGCATGCCCACTCTCCGGATTTGGCCCAGTTCACGGGACATCCTTTCAAGGGTGAATTGGATCAGTTCTTTTTTACTCTATGTTTTTATCTCAATTTTGTAAAGATTGAAGTAACAAGTAAAAATTAAAAAAAAAAAAAAGAAAGATGATGGTGCAATGTGTAAAAAATAAAATAAAAACAACACAAAGAAACAAGCTTGTAAGCAAACTTGCGCCTGATTTGACTCATTTGACAAAGTTTTTTATCACAACAATGATGTTTATTTTTGTTAAAATCTCTTCTCCTCTCCGTTCTCCATTAGAGATAAAGAGTAGGGGACAGGAGAACATGCAATAGCCTTATTCACCAGGTCAACCTTTAATCTTATGAAAAAGTTTACAATGCCATTGTCTTGTCATTAAATTGGCAAGTTGACATCGCTTCCCCAAGTCGTTCACATTCCAAAAATCCTTTCCTACTTCAATGAATTCTTGCTTTAAATGTTAAATTATTTCACAAGCCTTCGTTTAATACGTCGATATAAAAACAATTTCACAAAATCTTATTATTAGTAATGGGGTTTCATAATTTGATGCAAATTGAATTATGTTCTCATCTCATATTAACTTTTGATGGTTAGAAGGCTTTGACCTTTGTATTGTTCTTTATATACTTAGAGTCCAAAAGTCTAGGTCAAAGAAACAGAAGGTGAGTTCAGGTTAGGAGCACGCCAAACACTAGATCGGATATGGCCAAGCACAGTAAGGTTGTAGGCCATCAATCGAGTTCTAGGTAGGGCGTAGTGGGTAACTGATACGAACCAAAGCAAAGATGTGCATACGACCCAACAACAAAACGTTGTTATCCCAAGACCTTCTCTTAGATAGTTTGAACGAACGGAACCTTGACCCAACTCCTATAAACAAGAAGCAACCTTGGTATAATGAGGACGCCTTAATTAGAGGTGATAAGCCAATTGATAAATCAATAAACAATGCTACAAGGGCACACTTTTGAAGAACCAAAATAATCATGGTGGAAAAATCTAGGAGATGTATATTGAAAATGACTTAAACCAAAATAAAAAATAAAAAAATCGAGACAAAACAAATCAAGGCAAGAGTTTGGCTATGTTTCCGTAAGACGAAATTGCCCCGTAGACAGTGCTCGTGTTCTACGGCAATCGTCCCCAAGATACAACGACTTTCTAATCTCAGAATCGCAGCATAACAATTCTAGATTTTCGGCAAACTACTTGATACACGAGACTTTCTTAGACTGTGAAAATCACAACACAACAATTCAAGATTTTCAGCAAACTACTAGGTTCTCGAGACTTTCTTAGACTGTGAGATGATAGAACTTCAATTGCAAGAGAGATGAATGCCTAATTGTGTTTGAATGAATGAATGGCAGAACTCGGGGGTCTTATTTATATTTATAGTTTCTGAAAAGGCAAGGGATGTCTATTGCGAATAGGCACAAATTGGTCCAGGTTAGGCCTTATTTATATTTATAGTTTCTGAATAGGCAAGGGGTGTCTTTTGTGAAAAGGCACAAGTTGGTCCAGGTGAATCTAGATCGTCATCAGATCGTACTTGTGCGGGTGCAAAGTGCGTCTCTAAAGCGCCCAATGCGACCTGCGCGTGCAGGCACGGACTCGAATGGTGCCTCGCACCATCCTTGCATCTACTTGTGTTAGCCGAAGACTAACACTTGAGACACCACTAGGTTACACCTTGGAGGAGAACACATGATTGTTACTTCCTAAAGTAGACCATTTAATAAAGTGCTTTATCTCACCTTATTTTTTCAATGTGGATATGGTTTTCCATATTCCCTTTTACTCTTCAACCATAATGTCTAGTTGATCACTTTAGGCATTAATTTCTCATTCAACTGAAATTTATTTTGAAAAAATAAATACACTAACTTCATTTACTTGAAACGTGGATTCCATTTTTTGCAACTTGTTTTCATTTTCATCTAAAGAAACCTTAATTAAAAATTGGTCAATGATTGGTCCTCACCAATTTTTCAAACCAATTTTTAACAAATCACTCAAAAACATTAAGAGAAAACTTGAAATTAATTCAATATCATAAAACGTCTAACTATTATAATGCATAAAAGGAAGCCTTTTATAAGCTAAAACTATTCGAAGAAAACCCTAAACTTTTTCACCGAAGGAAACTAATTAAAATTACATAAGGAAAACCCTAAGCCTTTTAAATTCTCTAGGTTAGCAAAAGCAAAAAAAAAAAGAGAAGGAGAACAATTAAATTCAACCAAAAGAAACGCCACTTCCCTAGATTTCCAAAATGGGTGTACCATAACCTAGCCGCCACGCCTTAGCGTCAAAAAGGGGTGCCTCTGCAGCGCTAGAGCTTGGGACTTAGTGCAACAAGCATTGGAAAAACACACAAAATTTGCAGAATTGTTAATATAACCTACCTAATTTGTGAAAAATGTTCCTTGGCCCTCAGATTCACATCATTCCCCTCCTTTTGAAAAGGATTTGTCCTCATATCAACATTTGCAACTCGATGATCAGCCTGTGAAGCGAGATCCATCCAATCAGCCCATAGGGTTGAAAAGAAGTGGTCATCGATCATTCGTGTGATGATCCATAAAAAAGACTTAGGTGGAGTTTTGACGTCAAAGGGATCTTAATATCGATGGGGACACCTTGAAAACTTTGGTAATCAAATCACTTGGCTTCACACAGAAATTCTCTTGAATATTGTCTACTTTTTTTTTCTCTCTTACTTTCGTCCCTCTCAATATTTTCTCTCTCACTCTTCTCTCCCTCAATATTCTCTCTCTCTCTCTCTCTCTCTCTCTCTCTCTCTCTCTCTCTCTCTCTCTCTCTCTCTCTCTCTCTCTCTCAATCTCACTATATTTCATTTGTTCACTCTCTTGTTGTAATCTAAATTGGCCTTCATATAATCTTGGTACCAATATGCCACGATACTGCGCAAATAATTCACCTTGGACTCTCTTCGTTGGAAGCTTTCCCCTCTAGCCCTGCGTGTCACGTCAGGTTCACTATAGGTACCAATCATGTCACAACTCGACCCGAGATCCTATGTGGAATCTCATCTGGTGTGTGAATCGAGAACACAAAAATGCATATTTTAAAATCATTTTCGTGTAAAACCCTGTAATGCAAGTGTATGATTTTCGAAAGCAAAACAAACATCAACGGCAATACAACAAGCCGGAGAACAACACATTAGCTAGCCAACAAACCCACGAGCTAGGGAGCTCGGGATAAACATACATTCATAACAGAGTGCGTGAAATAAGCATTAACAGTATATACAAGGCCTGACAACCATGTCAGCAACTACAAACGAATATTAACCAAATATCAAGTGCGAGACAGCTACCCAACTTTACATTGTTTAGTTAACATGTATACCCTTGACCTCACCAAAAGAAAAGTACAGAGGCTCAAGGAGCAGCTACCCAAAAGAATGCCTGACGAACACACCGAAGACGACGAAAGCTTACTGGGGGTCTCGCCGGATCGAGATCTAAGGAAAACAAATGAACAATGGACGAGGTGAGTTTAAAACCCAATAAGCTACTAATGTAACAATATGGCATGCGAGATGTGAACATTAATAAGAATCATCCATAAGAATATTTGTCAAAACAGGATAAATCTCGAAGCATCATAGATAACAAGTATCTCATAGCAACACATAGCACATAGCTTGCATCTCACGTAGGAGCGATATGTAAACACATATAAAAGGATACCGTCGAGGTACACCTCCAACATACAAACTTCCAACCAACCAACCAACCAACCAATAATACCAATGTAGAAACCATTGATGTCGATCTCAATCATCGAACTCATAACTAAGTATCATAGTGAACCGATATTCACACTACATGGAAACTAACGTTGTGGTAGGTAGGACTTTACAACGTATGTTAAACAAGAATCTTTTAAAACGTTGTGAAATCTAGTTGTTACAACGTTCAACGTCGTTGTGAATTCTAGTTTTAACAATGTTTTAAAACGTTGTAAATTCTTGTTTTAACAATGTTTTAAAAACGTTGTGAAATATTTTACAATTTTTAGAAACGTTGTATATATAGCACAACGAAAAACGCACAACGTTTTGAAAACGTTGTTAATATATATATATATTTTAATTTCATCAACACCAAGTCTCCATACGTCTAAATGTAAACTTTCCCAAAATGGAGAACTAAAGAACAAACCTATATCAACTAGTATCATCAAATGAAGAAAGATGCAACATTTTTGGATAGTTGAGTTCCAAATAAATTCATTTCAACCGCAATGGTAAGCACAATGATTATTCCCTATGATTTTGGTCCATCCTATTAGCCAAAGGAAATTCAAAACTTACTATTTTAGGCAAATCATTGTCTAATATAGGGTATAGCTTACCACGACCCGAGAAACAATCACGGTATAGCTTACCAAGACCGCATTTATTCCGTACAACACTTAGCGCTATAACCCCTACCGTGGCCAACTGTAGGACGAGGCCCAGTGTATTGGCCTTCGGCTATTACGTAGCCCCGGCTCACTCAATAATCGAGCGTCAATACACCTCTAACAAATATGCCATGGACTTAACAAATGCTCAAGTAGATGTTTACTCGACACATTATCATAACCAAATCAAAATGCTCAAGTAGATGTTTACTCAACATTTATAATAAACATGTCATACTCCAAAGTAGGGAGTATAACGACCACCACAACATGTTCATGTATGCCAAGTGATTCTACTACACGTAGCCATTCAAACACCAACATTTCCAAAGAAAGATACAATATCATTGAACGTATATCGAATAACCAATAACCCAATGGGTATCTCAAATCCTCAAGAGCTCACACAACGTACACGTGGTCACATTCATTATAGAACCTAATCGACTCCGTTCGAGTCATTTTTTTGTTTCTAATGATGTCGAGTTACAAAAGTGGTCTTGCACTTTAAACCTAGCTCATTAACGCCCAAATTCGAGTTCCCAACATCATATAACAAGCCACAACATATTTCACAAGTCCATAATGATATTTCATGACACGATCAACACATTCACAACTCAAGCATGGCAACTTCATATACTAGAAGTTTTAAGATGTCAAATGAGACATAAATAGGAAAGAAGAATGGGGTAGTAGCTTACCACTTGAAGAAACAAACCAAGGAGGAAGAAATCAAACCAATATGAAGTCTCCTCAAGTCTCTAAGGCTTCCAAGGTTGATTCTCTCACTTCCAAGCTTGAAATTTGAGAAATCAACACAACACTCCCTAAAAACATGGGTGGGAGTAAATACTCAAGAATCCACGAAGAGATGAAGATTTTGTTCGGTAAAAAATGATTACCTTATCGTGCTCTACACTCCGGTGAAGACGGATCGTGATTCTAACTCCGAACGATCAAGTTATGGCAAGATCTTCCTCTAAGCTCTCTCCAAACTCTCTCTATGTTCTTGGATGTGTTTGGGTTGAAATGAGAGTGTTCAAGGCTCTCATTTGGTGTATAAGTGGCTAAAAAGAGGGGTGAAACCAGCCAAGGTGTATGGCACATTGTGAGCCACATAAGATTTTAAGTTTTAGAAAAGATGAGATTTTTTCGGGTAAGCAGCGACGAGGCATGGCGATCGCTCTGCCCTTGCCCAGGGCATTCGCTTTGCCTTCTGGTTGCAGGGCGATCGCTTTGCCCCTGTCCAAGGCGATCGCTCTACCCTCTGAAAGTAGGGCGATCGCTTTGATCTCCCTAGGGCGATCATTCCGTGCCTAGTGTCTCATTGAAAATGCTTCGAAACACTCCCGAAATGATTCTAAGTCTATGGGGAGGTCAAAACACTCGAGAAAGGTTCTCGAAAAGACCATTAACAATGCAAGAAGTTCAGCGCATCTCAAGTACGAACAATTACAAGAATTAAATAACAATTCAAGGCATACGAACGTAAGAAGTTAAACATGAATCGTGAATGACATTTAAATGGCATGAAACATGCAAGGTATATAAATGTCATAAGTGATATAAATGATGCAAATGAAGCGGGTGTTACAAATCACTACCTTTTTTACAAGTCTCTCCTAGGCCTCCATATGTAATTGATTTGACAAGTTGAATAGTTGTTTGCCATTATGTTTGGTGTAATCGCTCCCTCACGTGTTTACACTCGTGTTTCACTCAACTCAACAAATCCAAAAAAACTACTAAGAATGACCAAGAAATTACTATGACAAGCAATAACTCACAAAAGAAAATAGAAATACAAACAAATTGAATGACTATAACAATTTTTTTTAACTATAACAACTTCACGAAAATCAAGGTGAAGATTTCTACAGCCACTATTTTTTTAACTCCCTAGCAGAATTAGGGTTTAAGAACATGAGTAACAAGAACAAGAATAACGAAGGAATAATAACATGTTCATTTCTTTTTGTTAGTTTATATATATATATATATATATATATATATATATAAACTAACAAAAAGAAATGAACACACAATAGAAACGAACATGAACAAAAAGATAAAGATGGAAAATTAACACCAACTAGGTGCTCTGTTACCAACTAATGTGCCCGCAGCAACGATGCACATATGACCCAACAAGAAAACATTGTTCTTCCAAGACTTTCTCCTAGATAAGTTGAACGAATAGAACCTTGACCCAATGCATAAAAACAAGACGCAAACCTTGGTGACAAAGTCACAATATTGAAGCACCAAAATAATCACTCAAGAACTTTGAGAGAAAACTTGAAATTAATTCAATATCAGGAAGCCTTTTAGAGGCTAAACAATTCAAAGAAAACCCTAAACCTTTTCAAGCAAGGAAACTAATTAAAATTACGTAAGAAAAGGAAATCACTAATTCAGGCATTTAATTAAATTCTCTCAAATATAGGGAAGGAAACCAAAAAGAAAAAAAAAGGAAAACAATTAAATTCAACCAAAAGAAATGTCACTTCCCAAGACTTTCGAAATGGGTGCACCATAACCTAGCAACCGCGCCTATATCAGCGCTGGGGCACTGCCAAAATTTGTAGAATTCGCAAAATGATGCCTCTAGCCTTTAGAATTGGCAGAATTCTCAAGATAACCCCCTCTAATTTTTGAAAAAATGTATGTTGGTTCCCAGATTCATATCAGTAACAACTTCAGCTAAAACAAATGGGACTAAATCAAAGATTTTGAGAAACGTTGCAAATCATCAACTATGACTCGAGATGTGGGCAAACCCATTGAAACAGTTAGAAGTTTTTTTTTTTTTTTGCACAACATATTTCACATTAGTGGGTAGGACGCTTCAGCATTAGTAGCCTTATATTTTAGGTTATTTTGTACCTAGCCTCATTTTGTAATCATCTCTAAAGATTAAGCAGATCTTAAAGGTGATTTTTTTCTACTTACATCTATACTTGCTTATTTTAAATAAAAGTGAACTACATGTTGTTCTTTATCTTTTAGTCCAACCAAGAACCTACGCTTGACCACAAGAGGTGAATATTCGATCAAATAACAATCTTGCATTCCTATCTTCTTCAGCCCAATCCCTCTAAATCCAAACATCATTGTAAGTGCTCTAATTTCATAATTAATTATGTTCCCAATGCTTATGATCATCTTACACTAGTTATTTGTCTTTAACCTTCAGTCTAACAATTTAGTATCTTTCAACATAACTACATGGTCGACATGACCCAATTTTGTAGAAATCTAAAATTTGTCTAAGTAATGACCCACGATCTGCTTAAACAATTTAAACATATTAACAATCATCGACCTATGGTCTGATTGCAACAACACTTAACGACCTCAATCTATGTGTTGCCTATCCTCGATACAAAACAAGACTAAGTAGAGACACATTCTCCCAAACCACCAACAATACAGTAGTTATCGACCTTTATGATCTAGTTGCATTATGTACATTCACATCACTTAACTTGTTGATCTTATTCTAAGTCTAGAACTTCCACATCAAATGTGTGACTCATGGTCTGATTTTTTGTCCACACCCAAAGACGCTTAAAGTTATTTGGACAAACCCATTGAGCGAAAAGCCCTGCCCTCATTCAATAGCTTAAGAAGATAGTATTTTAACATGCCATATCATAACGCATATAATCTAAGTCCAAAACTTGTTAAGATCTTGGGGTTAGGGGTGACTTTGGCATGATACATATATTTATGTATTTTAAGTCAAAGACAAACTAGCATGCCCGCAATCAAATTCATTTTAAATATCTGGCCACAAGATCAGAACCAAAAGTGAAATTATTTACCACCAACACCATCTTGTAGCACACGTTCAGTGGGACTTGCAAGCAACATTCACGGTTGGGAATGTGGGCAGCTCTACTGCAAGCTAGGCTATATTGTCAAATTTTTGAGATCTCATATTAGGCTTCAAAGAATGAAACTTTTGGATGTCGTCGATGGAAATCAATACATGAGATAGATTGGCTTAGCCAAGATTTTTGCAAACAAAGAGAGACAAAAAACACCACGAGTTTTTTTATTAACTGCACATGTGTGAGGAGAACAGGTTGAGAGAGAGAGAGAGAGAGAGAGAGAGAGAGAGAGAGAGAGAGATGCTAAGACGGAGGATTGTGAGGGTGGAGTGATAAAAAACAAAGTAGTTGGTGGTAGGAAGAAAACTGGGGCTAGATGAGGAGGGGCTGAACAAGGAAATAGGAATGGGTAGATAATAGGTTTTGTTAACCAAAGGGTATGTTAAGGAATGTACATAAATCAAGGGGTAAGTTTGTATTTTCACAAATACCGTTAACGATGTTATATCAGGTTTCCAATTTAGATAGTTCATGGGGGTTAAGAAGTTTAAGGACACAATTCAATAACCAAAGATGGTTTAAGGGGGTTGATGTGATCTCGAGGGGTTTAATGATGATTCCACGCTTTGAAGAGTCTTTAAATCAATATTTAAATCGGGGAAGAGTTAGACAACTTGGAGGATGATTTACGGGCTCAAGGGAACCATCTCAACTTGATTCAAGGCCATTTTGGTGATTCTAAAGATCGGAGGGGCCTAAGTGCAAAATGTATGTGCATATGTATACATACACACATACACATACACACATATATATATATATATATATATATATATACCAAATAATTTCATATATAATTCGCATTCAAAAACATAGACAAGTTAAAAGACATTTTGATTGCAATGGAGCGACTAAATCAAATGTTACTCTGCTTCGGACTTACATCTAATCCCTCTATTCGATTAAATAGTTTATTTTTGACTTTTTGGGTCAACTTAATTAAAGTTTGACCGATAATTTACATAAATTTATTTGGTTTTACAAAGTCATAAAAATTATAATTCATAATATTCTTAATGTACTTTTTAGTGAATGAGATTTTATTTTTAAAAATATAATTAAAGTATGTTGAATATTAATTTAATTTAGATACGTGTTGACTTTAAAAAAAATAAACTTTTTAATTGAAACGGAGGGAGTGTGTAGAAAGTACAAAGGACAAAGTATTCAAGTTTACATCAATAGTATTTAATCTTCAAAGAGAAAACAATTTAATTCGAATCTCAACCACATTATAGTTCCGAAAGCTCAATCAACATTCATCATTCATTAGTGTGTTTGTATGTGAGTGAGAATGATACCGGGAGGAAATTATTGAAGCATTTGGATTTTCTAAACTGATCCATAACAGTTTCTCCAATGTAATCATTTATCTAATAAAAAATGTCAGACACTAAAAATAGATTTTTCCAAAAAAAATCTCCTGTAATGCAAATCTCTACTGGTGAGGTGGAGATGACGTGACATTTAGTTGAGAAAACATCCTCTACGTGATCCTCTACTTTTAGAGGATCATCTACATCATTTAACGTTGATTTTTATTTTTATTTTTTACTGTCAATCAGTTATAGTAGGAGTAATTTTTATTTTTTCTTTTTTATAAATAATTATAAAATAATGTCACGTCTGAAAGAATGTTCTAAAAGAAATCTTACATTGGAGCACGTTTAGAAAGAGGACTCTATCTTTTAAATTTTGTGCTACATATGAAAGAGGTCTTCTTGTTTAAATATATCATATAAGAAAAACTAGATGATAGCAGTGGAGATGCTCTAAGGCCATATGGTTGTTTATCAAACAATATGCAAACTTCAACTTCCTACATGGAGAGCATTTCTTAGAGCATGTAATTTATTCAACTAAAATGTGTACAACGCATATTGGATCATATTGTAGGAGACATTTTAACTTGCAAGACACTTGAACATAATAATAATAAGAGCAAAGAATCATCGCCCACAGTTTTACAAAAAGTGTAACGTCTCCTGATATGGATGTTCCACAGTTTCGCCACATTATCAATAATCAATGCTTTAAGGGTGGTGGTTGCTACAAATACTATAGAACTGCCTTTAGAGTTCAGAAAATAATAGAGCAACAAAATTCGTTTACAGATTTAGTTTACAGTTAATTTTAAGGTGTTGTATAGTACAATTACCAATGCAGTAGCTTAAAGCTAGTTGTAAACCAAATCTGTAAACGAATTTTGTTATTGTAGCATTACTCTTAGGGCTTGTTTGGTAGTTGGACATGGATAAATAGTATTATTAATCCCGGTGGGCGGTGTCATTAATACCCTCGCTATAAATCCTCACTTATAAATTGGGATGTTTTGAAATAAAAAAATGTTAGTCACGTGTTTTTTTTAGTGAGGATACTAATAATACTACATTCTCACTTAATATCTATAGCGAGGGGATAAGGACCTTATTCGGGTAGTTCGTGTTATTAGTCCAAACCATTTGTTGCATATCAAATATCTGACTATTCGACTTAGAGCCTGTTTGTTCGCGCGTTTTGGCCAAAACACAGGGTTAAAACGCAGCTTATTCCTTAACTTAGCGTTTCAATGCTGCGGTAGAAAACACTGCGTTTTCAAAACGCAGCTGCGTTTTAAAACGCTAGAATTCCTAGCTTTTTCCCAAAACGCAGATTTTAAAACGCAGTAGGGAATAAAAAACAGCGTTTTGACATAATATCCCAAACGCATTTATAAACAAAAAAGCCGCGTTTTAAATAATCTGCGTTTTAGAAACGCTGCGTTTTTAAAACACTGCGTTTTTAAAACGCTGCACAAAACGGGCTCTTATTAATAATATCCGGCCTTTATCTTGACCACCAAACGACTCTTTTAAATTATTTTTTTTCTCCTTTAAACCAACCATAGACACCCTACCGCATCCTCTATCTCTAAAATTAACTAAATCACCCACTTAATAAAGAATGTCATTTAGGGTGAAGTGTAAGTTCATTTTCTCTCTCTCCCATTAATTCCACTTTCCTAGTGGTCCTAATTCAAATCTCATTGTTCAAAGAGATAACTATTTTTTAAATATGAAATTTGTGAATTAACAACAAATTCTTTTCAACTAAAAAAAAATCATTTGTCTCGTGTCCTTAATATATGATAGGACAAATGAAATAATGAAAATATATTTTAAGCATAAATTACCCCATAGATTGACATATATTTTTTGATAAAAACATACATCATTTTTTTCATGGAATACAAAATTTAAAATATAAATATTTCATTCCGATTGTGGTAGAAAAATAAAAATAAAAAAGTAAAAAAAAATATTGGTAGTTAGGTTTATTGGTTGAAATAAGAGAGATTTAATTGGAGTATGGAGGGTGCTTATTAGGGTGAGCTCTATTTTAGAGTATTAAAAAAATATAACTGGAACAGAAAATAAGGTATTAAAAGTTTGATATAGGGCTATCAGTGTGGATGTTCTCACCAAATGATTTCTAATAATTACAATAAAGTAAAATCATTGGAACCAATCGATAAATCCAAATTACCAAGTGAAATAAGATCCCATAAAGGTCCTAGTACAATCTCTCTTTTAACCAATTATCCCAATTGACTAACTAAATTAACTAAGTGCAAACAAAGTTAATAAAATTTCTAATTACGGGTCCACTCGAACAAAATCGAATTCAAATCTTACATACAATCTGGAAGGAAAGAATAAGAAAATGATGAGCGAACAATGCTCAGTAAGTTTATATACAACCCTTCCAGTTTTTAAAAAGGAGTTGACTAGAAAAATGTCAAATATTCAAATGTCAAAAGATCAGTTATAACAGTTCACAATATCAAACAATTACTAAGAATTTCAAAAGAAGGATACCGATATGACGGATCTTGTCTCCACATCTTTAGGCCTAACATAGTTTGTAAGTCTTGTTGGGTGATATATGTCATATTGCATGAAAAGATACAAATATATCTTACGTTATGACACATTAATCACCACATATGTAAACGTAACGTAATTCATAAGTCCTGATAATTTCACGTGTTATTGGATAAAAGACATCCAATGAGAAGTAATTAAGACTTTATCAAGCCATCCATGTTGATAGGCTAACAAAAGCCGATGGTAGTTCATTTATGTATCTTCAACTAGTTGAACGCTATTCAATTATATATAAGACGGTACACCCATACAAGTTTTTTGCATTTCTACTTCAATGGTAGTCCTTACCCCGTAGAAATTAAATTCAAAATATAACCCCTATGGATCACTATTCACAGCGTATTAAATTATCATCTCCAACAATAGGTATTTCGTGGTATTAAATTTATTTTTTATTAACTTTTTTATACTTTATACGTTATCAATAATTTAAAATATAACGGTTATTTTTTTAATTAATTTTTTGTTTACAATAAAAATTTTAAAATAATTATAGTCGTCACTTGTCATGATATAAAAAATCAAAATAAATTAGAATTAATGATAATCACACGTGTCATAGATATTAATTAATTTTTTTTTTATTAATTATCAATCTATCATGTGGCATACCCTAATTCACACGTGCCATAAATATTAATCATAAGCATCCTACAGATGAAACATTGGGAAGGATGAAAACATTGAAAATGACATTTTGTCAACAAGATACGAGGCCAAGTGGGGCAAGACCTACGGTGTCTTCAGCAAAGAAAGCCTCCACCTGCAGACGTGGCATTGTTTGTGGAGTTCTTCACATGGCAGTAGTTTTGCTGCCTCTCTTAGGACTAAAACAAAATTTAGTATCTTTTATTTTGATTATTGAAAACACTAAGACCTTTATATAGATATCAAAATTTGCATTTGACTCTTCTCTTGTTGGACTTGTCCTAAGGCCTCCTAATTATATATATGCTCTATGTGACTTGACTATGTCATGAAGTGAGGAATTGATGTTTGCTACTTTAGTTGATATTGCAACTGAAAGCCATGAATGAGTAGGCTGGATGGTGCATTGCTAGGAAAGCAATCCATTCTGAATCTGATGACATGAGGACAAGTGAAGACTATTTGGATCACTTACAAACTCATACTCATAGCTGCAGCCATGTTCTTACGAATTAGCCATATAAAATGAGTAAGAAAGTATGGGTTAAGTTAAGGAAGGCCTTAATAACGAAACGATTCATGGAGTATTCCCACAAGTAACGATGTGATGTTCGCTGATCCACCGGAGATGTCAAAAACATGGAAAAGGGACACGAACACGAACGAACATGTGAATCAGCATAAAAAAGAAATTCTGAAGAACAATTCAACAAATCGGGCAATTCGGATAAGAAATCGAAACCCATTCATTTTTACGTACGTGAGTTTGAATTCATAGTTACAGGAGGGTCAGCTTCCATCTACATTAGGAGCTTTTGCATTTGCTCCATGTTTGAAGAAGCTACATAAACATTTAATCTGATACTCCCTCCGTTCTGGCAAAGAATTCACTATACTATTTTGGGTTGTTCCACTCAAAGAGTCCACTTTATAAAATTATACCTACAATCTTTATAAAATTTTCAACTTTACCTGTCACATATGGTACAAATATATTAATCATGCTAAAATATTTTTATAATTATGACCAACTCTAATGTTACTTATATATTTCTTAATTATTAGATTTTTCAAACATGGACTCTTTGGGTGGAACGGAGGGAGTATTATTCATGAGCTCATCACCAATGTCCCTCTCTTCCATCTCTAGAGAGTCCAGCTTGGCATGCTTTCCCAGCCGAGAATATATGCCCAGGATGATGATGTACGCCAATAACTTAGCATAACTAAACTCCCTTAACTTCTGCTTCGCGGCTTCTGCCTTCTCTAACAATTTTTCTTTTGCATAGCAGATCAAAGGGACAATGTAACCATGCCAGACTCTTGAATCGTTTGGAAGACTATCAAAGTACTGCTCTGCTTACTTCAAACCGTGAACCTTTGTTATCAAATCTAGCTGAACTTGAACATTTGCAGCTGCGGAACCAAGGCACTTTTGGCCATTCATCCATTGACATATCTGTGGTAGAAACCAAAAACAGAATTCAGACTGCAATGGAAGAAAACGATGCTGGAAAATTATTGAATAGACGCATTGAAACTTATTTTCATGTGGAAATAAAGGGTCATATGTCAAGAGGCACAAATTAGTTCTCAAAATCATGGATTACTACACCTATATTTCTTTAATAGTTGCTCACCGAAACTCTATGACATGTACACAAGAACAAGAGTATCGTATTCTGCACAGGTTTTGTTATTTTCGGAAACAAACGAGAATGTCATTTACGTTCTTTCCTAATACATGATCAGAACTCCACTTGCAAAGAAATCAATGAGCACCTCTGCAGTTCCTCCAAATGCAAAAACTACGTGGAACCAACCCAGATATCAATAGAGGAACCTCAACCATTGTATTTTCAATGAATCCTTGAGGTAGAGGCAAATATAGGGTTTCAGCAGAAGCCTAGAGGAAAAAAGAACACAGCTCAACGATTCTCTTTTCTTTTCTTACCTTATTCTGCTAGTACGCTCTACTATTGCAACTTTCAGCTTCTATGATGAGAATATGAGAGTCCAAGAAATACTGAATTTTGAATGCCAACACATACTTCTCTCATATGTACATGTTCCAATCACCTGTGGTTGCAGCCAAAATATTTCAAATAGAAAGTGGGGCTTTCTTAATAGTTTAGTTACATGGACCCTTTTCACAATATTTCAGAGCTGTACTGAGGTCTTCATAGTGTAAACTTAGTTACCATAACCACTAACAAGTGATATAATGAAAGATCAGGTTACCTATGAGTCCCTGTCCCCCCAAAAAAGATCCCATTTTGAATCTTTTTGGTTAAATGGAAGATCAGGTTACCTATGAGTCCCTATCCCCCCAAATAAGATCCCATTTTGAATCTTTTTGGTTATTGGTTAAACTTTGACCGAAAATTTATAAGAATTTACTAGACCTTACCAAGCTCCACACACTTGCATTGGGCTCTTTACTAGAGACTATAAGCCTTTTTTACCATTAACTCGGCCTTTTCCATAAGACCTTTTTCGCAATATGCTCTTTTTTCTCCATTGTTTGATTAACTTTTTGTTGTACGTGGAAAGTGGGGCCTTCTCCTGGATTAATCTCAGAATCTCCGCTGCCATTTCCACATCCCCCTTTCCTTCCAAGTAGTTCAAACAAGCAGCCAAGGTGGGAAAATATGGTCTCCACCCTGGATGACGAGCCAATATTGCTTCTTTAGTTGTCTCCACCACCTTGTCCATCTGCTTTACTTCAAGATATCCAACTGCCATATGACTCCAAGCACCCGCATTGGGCTTCTTTCCACTCTTTATGAGCCTGTTTAGAATCGATTCAGCCTTTTCCAAAAGTCCTTTCCTGCAATACGTACCAATGAGAAAATTTGGAATTTGTTGTTCAAAGAATGTGTGTACTACTTCCCACTCCTCGAATATCCTCTCTACACTATCAAGGTCATCCAGCATAACTAGTGCACTCATCATACAAAGATAACTCTTATTGCTAAAATTCCCGGTTTCCTTTTGAAGGTTCCATATGCGATAAACATCATCTTTTTTGCCCATTCTTGCATACAAAGGTAGTAGAAAGTCATGAGTAGAATTTCTTCTATCAACACTGATAAGATGCTCAGCCTTCCGTAGTGTCACAAAAGCCTTCTCCATAGCACCAGCACACAAGTACCCATTCGCTGCTATGGAATATGAATTCCAACTCATAGTGACAAGAGGGTCAACTTCCATCCTCATTAGGAGCTTTTCCATCTGCTCCATGTTTGAAGAAGCTACATAAATCTTTAATCTGATATTATACGTGATTTCATCACTAATGTCCTTCTCTTCCATCTCTTGCACTAAAGAGTCCAGCTTGGCATGCATTCCCAGCTGAGAATATAGGCCCAGCATGATGTTGTACGCCAATGGCTTAGCATAACTCAACTCCCTTAACTTCTGCATTGCAATCTCTGCCTTTTTTAACAATTTTTCTTTGGCATAGTAGTTCAAAAGAACAATGTAACCATGCCAGACTCTTGAACTTTTTGGAAGACTATCAAAGTACTGCTCTGCTTGCTTCAGACCATGAACCTTTGTTATCAAATCTAGCTGAACTTGAACATACGTAGCTGAAGAACCAAGGCACTTTTGGGCATTCATCCATTGACATATCTGTGCTAGAAACAAAGAACGGAATTCAGACCAAAATGAAATATGAAGATGCTGGAAAGTTATGAATAGATGCACAAAATTCGAAACTTACTTTCGTAAGGAAATAAAGGGTCATATGTCAAGAAGCACAAACAAGTTCTAAATTCATAGATTACTACTTCACCTATATTTCTTTATATAGTTGCTCACTGAAACTCTATGACATGTGCACAAAAATAAGAGTATCATATTCCTCACAGGTTTTGTTAATTTCACAAACTAACAAAAGAGAATGTCATGTACGTTGTTTCCTAATACGATCAGAACTCCACTTGTAAAGAAATTAATGAGCACCTCTGTAGTTCCTCCGAATGCGAAAAGTACCTGGAACCAGCCGAGATATCAATAGAAGAACCTCAACCATTGTATTTTCAATGAGCCCTCAAAGAAGTAGAGGCAAAAATGGGGTTTCAGCAGAAGGCTAGAGGAAAGAAGAACATTGTTCAACGATTCTCTTTTCTTTTCTTACCTTATTCTGCTAGTACGCCCTCTCTATGATGAGAATATGACAGTCCAAGAAAAACTTAATTTTGATTGCCAACACATACTTCTCTCATATGTACATGTTCCAATCACCTGTTCAGCTAAAATATTTCAAATAGAAAGTGGGGCTTTCTCAATTGTTCTGTTACATGGACCCTTTTCACAATATTTCAGAACCATAGTGAGGTCTTCATAGTGTAAACTTAGTTACCATAGCCACTAACAAGTGATATAAAGGAAGATCCAGTTACCTGCGAGTCCCGGCGTCAGCCCCAAAAAAGTCCCATTTTGAATCTTTTTGGTAAACCTGATTAAACTTTGGCCGAAGATTTATAAGAATTTACTTGTCCTTACAAAATTCACAAATTGCAATTGGTAGTATTTTTAATGTAGTTCCAATGATTGAAATTTTATTGCCTAAGATATAATAAATGTATGTTAATATTAATTTGATATTATCCCATGTTAACTTTTCAATACATAAATGAGACTACCTTTCTGGGATGGGGGGAGTATTCATTTGGAAACTGGTTTATCAGCCCTGCATTTTTCTTAAATCTCTTTCCTCCAGGAAAAAAAAAAAAAAAAAAAGTTCCACTTTCCTCTCCAACCACAAAAACATTGCATTCTCAAAAGCCTAAGCTACCAACATTCAATTCCCCGACTCAATAAAATAGAATGTCTGTGGGGTGCGTGTGTGTAATAAAGAAAAATTTGAGTATGTATCTTTTGCATCGTTGCTAAGAATCAAAATTTTCACCAAAAATTCAAAGGGGGTTTAACTCCCTGAGATTACAGTTCAGAAATAAGGCATCCCTTATGATAGGAGGTTGAAGATTAAATCACCAAAAAACATAAACAACGCTGTAATTCCTGCATGCTTTAATGTAGTCATTGAATTGTAATATGTATCTTTTGCAGCATGCACGCATCTATCCTACTCAAGATAACAGAGACACTGAAGTTAGGTATTCTTAGCATGATGTTTTGTATGAATTGACTGCTATCTGATAGATTCTAGTAAAAGGAGAAATTTGAGAAAAAGGGCAACCAACAAAAAGAGGCGGTAAGATGAAACACAAGCTCTGATCATGGTCCACCTGTAATCGCCTTTGTGTGTATAATATTCAGAGAATTAAAGTAATAGGCCGAATGCTATATAATTAAGAACCAATACCATTATTTTGAAGGACTTTTAATATTGCAGTGTTGTATGTTAAGAGTTATGTCTCTGCAAGCCTTCCAAGACAGGATGGAGGAGGATTGCAATTTCATTTCCCTGGTTCAACGAGGTCTAAGTGATGTGAATCCCGCGGAACGAAATCAAAGAAGAACCAACTTTGTGATCGAACAATTAGGACACGAACAAAAATTATAGGAATGATAACGAGCTTCCCTCAACCATAGGGCAAATTGAAAACCCTAAACCTTGGGGTGTACCTTCAACCCTCTTGTTGCAATAACTAGGAACAAAGATACGCAAACACTCACAAACTTGCAGCTCAACAACAAGAAACCCTAATCCAAGAGATATCTCTCAAACTCACAATTATATGAAAGAAACTGAATTCAATAATAATAATCTCAAAAACTGTCAAATACAATGTTCGTAATAAGAGTCTCCAAAACCAACTAGGGAAAGTCATAAACCAAAAAGGGAAACAAAATAACTCAAAAGTCTCAAAAACTTGGCTGAAAAAACCCTAGCGCCTTAGCGCAACAAAAGGCGTTAGGGCGCTATAGACAAGCGCCTTAGCACTCAAAAATGGTGCCGGGGGCTACAAACAAGCGCCTTAGCGCTGCAAAGTGGTGCCTTAGCGCTAACAGCACTGGAATTCGTCCATTTTACTTGCTTCGTTGCGCCTTAGCGCGGCTCCCTTGCGCTGAGGCGCCTCCCTGACTTCCAGAATTTGCAAAAAAAGTCCCTCCACTTCATAAAACACTTCTTGGGCCTCATATTCACATCACTAAGGTCTAGAGAGGACGGTTGCAATTTTATCCCAGGGTTGCAGCTGCCCAAGGTCCAGTGAAGAAGATTGCATTGCGCAGCCTATGAACTGGCATAAGACTTATTTATATCCCTATAAAAGTGGCCTAGCAAGAAGCTTGTTTGCAGTAAATCTTATTCAAGTGTTGTAACAAAGCCCAAATCTAATGCCTTTATAAAAAGGCCACTTTCATCATCGTCCTTCTACATGTTAAAGTATTAACTTGCCCTCTTTGTAATATACCGTACAGGAGGATAACGTAATTGCCTCTGACCCTCTGCTTAAGAAACACAATTTAACGTCTCTTCCCTTCTTCCTGCCTACCACTTTGGCCCTATAGAACACATATTTGAGAGAGGGAGAGACAGAGAAGAGAACACTTGACATTAGGCAAAAGAAAATTTATGAGTAAGTTTTAAAACCAAGTTGATCACCAAAGGTGTTTGCAGGGTTTCTCTTGCTTGTTCAATATTTAATACAGCTACCAATCAGTTTTCATAACAAAAATGCCATTTTTAATCTAATCTTCCAATGCACGTAAAGATTGAATGACCGATAAAGAAAAAAAAAACCTGATCAGCCGACTACGTGCATTAGGACTGTAACTAGGATAGTGAATTCCAAGGGAAATATGCAATCGCAAGCAGGGTCTATGGCTCTATGCTTGTAGTTGTTATTACAAAGGCTACATTCCATTCACATGGCTGAGTGATTAGCTTAAAGAATTTGTCGCGGACAACAACAAGGTGTACATGATGTTCCCCGTTGCAACTATTTGGAATCCAATCTAAAATGAGGAATCCGACACGATGAGTGGTGGTCAAGTCAAGTGGGAGATGGTAGTGATGGTAAATGGTGATTGCTCTGATAAACATGAAGTTTAATTGTTGATATTACAAGAAATGAAAATGGGTAGGTTAGGGGCATTGCATCTTGCAGAATATAGTAAAAATTCATGGGCAGTGGCCCTTGTGCTTATTATGGATGTGTGTAAAGAGCATATAGGAATTGAGTGTACCTTTTTTAGTTTTTTGCAAAATTACGGAAGTTGACTTTTAAGCCATTTAGTAATACATGTACATGTACCCTTAGTATTCACACAATAGTATTACAAGTGCACAAAGGGACAAGATAGATAGCAAATGTGAATTTAGTGACTTTATACAAAAAAAGAAACTCATTTTGCGAAGGAAAAAAATAAAAATAAAAATAAAAAGGACACTCAATTGGGGACGGAGGGAGTTCTAAAACTGAACTCCTCGTTTAAAATCACTTATGTTGTCTGTTTTTCAATTTAAATTTTGCCAATTGCAATTTTGAATTTTTGATATTGCCTCCACTCCCCGGCCCAAAAAAAAATTAATAATAATAATAAATCACTTTCTATTTTTGTTAGTCAAAATAATAGTTTTATTTGTAAATTTTAACCTATAAACTTCTATTATTTTTCAAATTTCTTTCTTTCTTTCTTTTCAAAAACATGATATTTCTAATACGAATCACAAAAAAAAAAAAATTAAAAAAATTGCCATGTCAATGGAAATAAGAAGAAATATATACGTAGAATCAAAAGTGCAATATTAAAATGTTTGACTTGTCGAAAGGACCTATTTTTTTCGAAGGAGGGATTTAAAAACACTCATTTTCCCAAACCAAAAATTAATACTTTTATGTACTTCCTCCATTTTTACATGCGTACCATTATTTAAATTATCATTGTCCCTAAATGTCTTTTCTTTTTTGAAAATCAAGCATGTCTATATGGAGCTTTAAAAAAAAAATCATGTAGAACTCACTGGCTTTATAGTAACAATAAATATATTAGCTTAGATTTTTTTGTTACATTTGAAATTAAGCTCCAAATTTCTACTACCTCCGTTCCACCCAAAGAGTCCACATTTGAAAAGTCTAATAATTAAGGGATATGAAAGAGACATTGGAGTTGGTCATAATTACAAAAATACTTAAGTACAACCAAGATGTTTACAACACAATTGGAGGGTAAAGATGAAAGGTTATAAAAATTGTAAGCATAATTCTTTATAGTGGACTTTTTAAGTGAAACATCCCAAAATAGAATAGTGACTATTTGTTTGGAACGGAGGGAGTGTGATTTTCTCGTACAAAGGGGGCCAAGATACTTCAACAATCTTAGACATGCCGAGTACTATCTATATTTGAAGTAAAAAAATTTAACTCATTCTTAAGTTAGTCTAACTCCATTCAAATATATGTTTAATTGATTTAAGTCAAAGTTGATTTCTTAGCTTACATCCTAATTTTCTAAAAACTTGATTTTTTTTTTAAAAGATAAATATATTTGATTAATTTTAACTGGATACAATTTATTAGCTTATGTATTAATTTTATGAACTATTGATATTCTTATTCAATTAAAGACGAATAGACCATGTGTGTTCGACTATTATGATAAAGAGCTTGAGCCTTATGGCAGGAAGAAAATGTTACTCCGTAAATTGATCGCAAAGAGCAGGCTGAACAATAGAAGACTTCTTTCCACTGGGCAGTGAGAGTCCTCTATAATACTTGGTCAAATAAATTCCAGAAATTCAACAATTGTCATCGTGTGTCTTTGATCTTAAGAATAACTATAAGGCCAGAATACCATGTCAAGGTAGAATAAGAAAAATTCAAACCAATTTTCCACAGATGCCAAAGAATCAAAACAAAATTCTTAATCCTAAACACCAGACTAACAACTGCAAATGAAAACATTAATCCTAAGCATCATACAAAAAAAATTAGTCGCAACAAATCAAAGAAAACATTATTCCCAAGTTCCAACCTCAACAATTTCCAAAAATACTAACTATAATACTCCTACTAAACAGTACAACTAATTTAGAAAAAATCACCAAACTAAGCAATTTCCAAAGATATTAATCCCAAGCACCAAACCGAGAAATTTCCACATACACTAATCCAAAGCATCAAACCAAGCCATTTCAAAAAAAATATCGATCCGTAAGCACCAAACAAAACAATTAATCACGAAAAATCAAAGGAAAAACATGAATCCCTAAGCACCGAACCAAACAATTTGAAAAAGAACAAAACCTAAATCTCGAATACATTGCAGTTCCAAAGTTCAATCAACATTTATAATGCGTTGATAATTTAGTAACGAAGAAGACATACCTGAAGAGCAAGGTCAAAATCACGGGACCGTTTGAACTGATTAATGACATTGAGAAGAGGTCTACGTTTGACGTCAATGCCTTCTTTAACACAATCATCTAGTATTGCAGCGACTCTGACCTTTGGGTTTATTCTCGCCGGTAACAGTCTCCGGTAAAGAGTGTCGTCATTGGATGTTGTTAGGGTTCGTGTAGGGTATTGGAGGGAAACCTTAATGAGGTTCCATGTTGAACGATTGTTTCCCCATTTGTATGGACTAGTACACAACTCACACAGTTTCATCATCGGAGACGGCGACCGCGATTAAGATGCAACGTAATATAGTGAATGAATATAGAGAAAATGCCAAACAAAAATGCTAGTTTTACGACGTCTATTATAATTATAATTATCATAGCCGCTAAATCACACCCCCCTTTTATACTAAATCACACCCCTTTTTAATAAAATTTTTAATAAAATTACTAATATGCCTTTAATGATTCGAAAATTTTATTTTTATAGTTTTAACCTTTATGTTTTATTAATTATTATAAATCACCCCTTATGTATTTTATAAATAAAATTATAATTTATTACTATTAAATAAAAAAATATATTAGATTAAAAACTTAAATTAAATAATATGAAATTATATATTAATAATTTATAAACAAAAATTAAATTATGTAAAATTATATATTAAACTAAAATTATATATTAATTTGTGCAAATTTTAGTTTATAAATATATTACTAATTAAATCAACAATAATATTAATTTCAAAATTAAAATTATAAATTAAAATTATAAAATAAAATTACATCATTTGAAATTATATATTTATTAAACGATTTTAAATTATGTAAAATTATATATTAAACTAAAATTATATATTAATTTGTGCAAATTTTAGTTTATAAATATATTACTAATTAAATCAACAATAATATTAATTTCAAAATTAAAATTATAAAATAAAATTATATATCAATAATTTTATAAAATTATATATTAATAATTTATAAACTTAAATTAAATTTTATAAAATTATATATTAAACTAAAATTATAAACAAAAATTATATATTAATAATTATATAAAATTTTATATATATTAATAATTATAGAAAATTATATATATAAACTAAAATTATATATTAATAATTATATAAAATTATGTATATATTAATAATTATATAAACTGAAAAAAAAAATCAAACCCCCAAGGGTGGGCGGTTTAAACATTTTAAACCCCCAGGATGGGCGGTTTAAACATTTTAAACCCCCAGGATGGGCGGTTTAAAATGTTTAAAACCCAAGGGGTGGGCAGTGTAATTGCATTAAACCCCTAGGGAGGGGCGGTCCTCCTATTATGCCGTTAAAATTTAACGATTACATTAAGTTTTTAACGGAATTCTGAATTTAAGGGGTTAAATTGAAAAAAAAAAAATTTAACGGATCCGTTAGTATAAGACCACCTAGTCTGGGCGGTCCTTCAATTTTCCAGTTTTTTTTTTTTTTAAATACATGGGATTTTTTGCGTTTTTTTAAGTTGAAAGTGAGGGGCAAAAGAGTTACTTTCCAGAGGGGGGGTGTCATTTAGCACCTCTCATAATTATTGTTATGATAAGGCAATGCTGTCTTTCTCGAAAATGGTATGTCTTGTAGCAATAGTTATAAAAAAAAGTTATAAATTTAGTAATATTGTAAAGTGAATACAATCACATTTAATATGCTTGTAAAAATTTTGGGTATTATAATTTATATATTTTAATAATAGTTGTAGAAAAAGTTATAAACTTAACCTCGTGGTCTCCCCCTCCTACCGGTAGTTTGGTAGATACAAGGGTAATACTAATGGTAGCGTAAACAAGACTCGTGTATGCGGTTTTGGAGGAATAATACGCGACTCGAATGCTGCTTGGCTCGGTGGATTTTTTGGAAAGCTTGAAGGTTGCTCGAGTCTTGAAGCTGAATTTCATGCCATATTTGTGGACCTTGAAGTTTTGAAAGCGAAGAACTTGAGAGATATGATCGCGACGATCGATTCTCAAATTGCGTACACCTTAATCAAAAGTCATGGAGACACTGAGCACCACTTGGCTGCCCTTATTGATGCTGTGAAAGTGTTATACCACGACCTCAAGACTACATTTCAGCATTCCCTCTGCAAAGGTAATCATTGTGCGAACTGCCTTGCTAAACTCGGAGCGTCTCAGGATCTCCCCTTTGTGTACCTCGTGGAACCTACCCCGGACCTCATCCCTCTCTTCCATGTGGATGAGGCAGGTACTAGTTTTATTAGAATTTAGCTCTGTTTTTACCTTCCTTCGCACCAAATAATAATAATAATAATAATAATAATAATTTCTCTGTTCCAGTTAAAGAGTATTATTTTATTTTGAGATTTTTCTCTTAAAAAGTTCACTTTCAAAAGTCATGTTTACAATCTTGATAATTATTCAACTTTACCTTTCACATGTGATATAAATATCTTGATTATACTAAAACATTTTTGTAATTATGATCAACTTTAGTGACATTAATATAACCCTTAATTATTAAACATTTCAAACAATGACTCTTTAAGTGGAATTGATGGAGTATTACATATATCCTAAAATTTATAATTAGTTTTGATTTTTATGCTCAATCGACTGAGTTTTTAATTAGAGTCATTTGAATGATCAATAAACAAAGAAATTTTGATTTTTATGATAAAAAATACGTAAAATATCAATTAGTACAATATCTAGGAAAAATTGCAAGAAAATCACACAACTATTGGGTTTAGTCATGTTTTGGTCACTCAAATCTTTATTTTTTTTTTGGTACACGGCACATCAAATTCTTTTATTTTTTCATTTGCCATTACTTTGGTATTAAACTAGGGTGGTGCTAAATACAACACCCTCAAAACGCTAAATACAACACCCATGGCAAAATTACTACTTTGCCCATATTTTTTTTGTAAGAATTTATTATTTTTTATTGATTTTATTGTGTTATTAATGCAAAAAAATATATGAAAAAATTAGACAATGCTGCCACCCCTATGCAGCCTTAGTAGAAATATCCACATAGACTAGGTGGCCTTTCTTTATTCCGTTACATTCGTTATTTTTTTTACAATTTAAACCCCTCAAGTTTCAAATTTCGTTAAAAACTTAACGAAACTGTTAAATTTTTAACGGATAGTGTATACACCACCTAAGGGCCTAAATATGTCCGCCTCCTCTAAGGGGGCCTTTCCCTAAAGGACCGCCTATTCTAGGGGGCCTTGTTGTAAATTTTTTTTTTCAATTTTTTTAGTAAAAGTTTAACTAATTAAATCAAAATTAAACAGTTAAATGAGGGGCAAAAATATATTTTCTCAAAGGGGTGTTGTAATTAAAACTTTTGGAGTGTTGTATTTAGCATCTATGTTAAACTAACACTTTGTCCGTTAAGGGCATTTTGATATCTTTAAATGGACTTAAGAATCAGATTTGAACAAGTATGTCCCTAGTAAAATTTAAAAACTTCCAACCTACCCTTCCCTTACGCTTGACTTTCAAATTTCTCCTTCCTTCCGAGATCATTTGTGTGATAGAGTAGCCCTCTTACGGGTTCATATTTCAACAATCTTTCATTTTGCAACAAATTTATATGTTCAGCATTAACTGGCTATGAACCGATTCAAACCATCCAGAGGCCAGTTTATTCTTTTTCTTCTTCTTTTTTGTCCTAAAAGGATATGGGAAAGGATCGAATCTGGTGGACATTCAACTCCTAATGTTATCAAACATATCCTAAGTTGGCATGTGTCAATACACCTACTTTTTTTTAGGGGCAAAATAAAAAAGACAAGTTCACATATATATATATATATATATATATATATATAAGGTCGGTTTTGACTTTTTAGGGGCTCGGGGAAAACAAGAAAAATGAGGCCTCCACCTCCAATACAAAGGAAGACAAGATTTAAACATTTGTGTGCATAGGTTAGAGTATGATTATTTCCTCGTACAAGTTTACTCAAAATTTATATCAAATCTAGACAATAATAAAGTACTTTGCCAAACTTGCAAAGCACCCCACTATCAGTTTGTTCCTCGAGTCGAGAATCGATGTAACGCCTCGGTCCCTAGATCCGTTGTTGAACCCCGAATTCGGTGCGTTAAACTATCATAAACAACTGAAATCAACAGATATGAATGAGCCACACAAGCTCAAAAATGAATCTAAGCAGTTGAAAGCCTAAGAAAACATGGGCTACAAAAGCTCGAATAATAAAACCACAACTAATAAAACCTCCATGACCGAAACATATAAGCCGAAGAACAACAATAAACCACCACGAGCCAAACCGCTCGGGAAAATAACTAATAATAAACGAGCTCAAGCCTCACCAAGATAAACATAACTAACTGAAGTTATAAAATAATACAACATGCACGACCTCACAAGTCGGCACCAAAATACAAGTCTACAAGGAAGAGTACAACTCTACACTACCCAACATACTGAGTTTATATAACTCAGTTTTAACCATCGTCCTCACATACAAAGGGATAAATACAAAATACAATCTAAAACATCACTTGTAAATCTTCGAAGCTATACACCCTTACTGGGCAGGAATTAATAACCTGCGAACTAAGGAAAACAAAGGCGTGGGATGAGACAAAGCTTAGTAAGTTACTAAATACAGCAATATGGCATGTTATTATGCACAACAGTATAGCAGGATATAAAACATGTAACAAGTAACACATAATAGCAATCAACCATATACTAAATAGAGGCTCAGCTACCGCCAACCATCCCATACCAGTTGGAGACCGCGACTAACATTCGCTTGTATAGGAAGCACATAAAGAGCGGTAAAGTAAACATATAATAGAGGATGCGGGGGATCGAGGTACACCTCTGATCCTAAACCAATACTTCAAACCATATCGCTTCATTTCGAATCAGTGACATTGTTACTGAATTCCACGATGATATAATAGATGTCTGTGTTGCTGCTGTTGTACACAAATCATGAAGGACCGATAATCGTATCTCGAAACAAATAAATGTCCCGATCTCGTCAAGCACGAACTACAAGCACCTGTAGTAAACTGGTATTCATATTCACGTCGACGTATCCACTCGATTCTCCTATGACCCGAGATACCATATAGAAATAGCTTACCCAAAGTCGCGTGTATTGCATACAACAGTGGAGCTAGAAATCCCTGTCGTGGCCAACGGCAAGGGAAATTGTCACACCCCAATTCGAGCATTCAAATCGAGCCTAAATTCGGGCATGAATCCACAATACACAAAGATAAATAGTGTGACTCCATCTTGCACCGCTTCGATCTAAGGAAAACATTAGTGAAAGGGTGAGTCACCTATGACTCAGTAAGTGTTAGGTCCGTAGAGATGTGCTCAGAGCATAGGCTAGAGGAGGGGTGAATAGCCTATACTACTTTTGTTAAAAATTTCATCCTATTTTAATTTGTATGTTGGAAAACATGGATGAAATAACTAACAAGAATAGGTCATCTTCCTAGTTCTAGCAACTCAGCCGATGTTGTTATATCAGACGATATGTATCGACAGTTTTGAAGAACGGATAATAGGAAGATGTTGTTATACTTGGCTGGTAGATAAGAGTTTAAGCAGCGAAAGAATAAACAGCATAAGTATAACAAATAAGATTGAAGTAACTATAAAAGAATGTGTACAAGTCTATCATAACAGTTAACTAGAATCTTATATTAGATGCATCAATTGCTTTCCATAACTAGATTGCACAAGATATATCAAATATTACAGGAAAGACAAGTAAAGGCTGAATGTAATAAAAATATGATTTATATTAAAATTCAGCAGAGGTTTGCTCAAAGACAAACATGCTTAATACATCAACCTAGACTCTCTAACCTATCAATCTCCTTAGGAAAGAAAAAGGATAGATTAAGAAAGCAAAATCAAATCTATCGAAAATACATTGGAAGATGTACTCAAAATTGATTAACGTATCTTCCTGTAGTTTCAACTCGATAGATTTGTTGTGAGAAGAGAATATTAGGCGTTGTTCAAATAGCTGGTATTTGAACAACTGAGTGCTAAGCACTCGGCCAAATGTGATGACAATTTATTGCACAATCGACAACACTTATAATGTAGTATAAGTCTGCCTATATGAATGCAATGTGGATTATTAAGCTCTGGCTCTTCATCGGACATCTTCAAGCTTGATCAGTCTTCAACGAATTTATGGATGCTTGGTCTCTTGCTAAAGATTTGAATTGCAGCAACTGAAGAGACTGAGTCTTTCGAAGGAAGAAAGATCTCAAATCAAAAACTAAGTTTTTGATCAAGCACGACTTCTCAGCCTTTGGAATTTCTGTTTCTCTCTCACACGAAGTGTTTGTTCTTACACTTGTGTTTCTCACTCCTTTATGGTTTCAGTTCTGAACGAATGAAGAACAATACCACAACCTCTCACAGGTATTCACATGCACACACTGTTTATGAGAATGAGAGTCTTCTTATATAGGCTGGAGAAGATGAATTAGTCGTTGGAGCTTTGAATGAGTTTCTGCCCGTTAGAAATCTGAACAATTTAATGCACCAGAGTACATTGTTGAATCTGTTGGGCAAAGACCTTCCGTTAAGCTTTTGTCTTGAAGTTGGTCCGTGAATCAGGCTGACAGATTTTGACTTGTCATGCTTAGCCTGGGATGTAGCGCACTGTGTTTGGCTTTTTATAGAATATAGTCTTGAAGTCGAACTTCAAACACGAAGAGAAACGTCTGGCTGGATAATAGTGAAGGCGCAGACATCGATGCGTATCTTTGGCTTGTCAGAAAGATCTCGTAACGGATCTATTTTGACTTGTAGCGTTCTGAACAACGACCGATGTTCCTCTTGGATAATCAGCTTCTCTGCAGTTGTTCTGATGAAGATCTTGGCCGATACGAAGATCTGTCGATGTAATACTGCTGGTGTAGAGATTGCTGATGAGACATGGCTGTAAGGAATGTCTGCTGGTGAGACATTGCCGATGAACATGTCTGTTGGCGCATAAAGAGCTAATCCATATGAAAGTTATCATCACTTTGGTAGGACAAAGACTCGGATATGTACAAAGACTTCCCAGTCTAATGACCTATGCATTGTTTCAACAAGCTGCCACACTAACCGGTACGCAGCCCTTTTAGCCACTTGTGAAACATGCGTTGTAATGGGAACAAGCAAATCACTGTGTTGGAATATGCAACAGTAATAGATGCTAACACAAACAGCATATACTCAGCATAAGTAATAACAGATTAAGTCACAAATAATCAGCATACTCAATAACCAACTAAGTCCCATTACCAGCGTAAGAAGGATCACGATTGCTAATTGTCCCATACCAGTTGGAAATAATGACCAACCTACAAAGTAATGAGCTAACAACAGTTCATATCACGTATTTAACAAGTAAAAATCACATGTAACAGGATATAAGAGTCGAGATACACCTCCGACTCACCAGTTCCCCTTATACACCATTCAGCTTTGAAGTTCATATTAAATCATTGTAACCATGTAATTCATATATCAAATATTCCGCGGAACAAGTCAACATGCCCCAAGTCCCTACAACTTTGGCATCCATGTGACAACACCACTCATGTCCAACACCTATGTGGTGTACCCTATTTTGGCCGAAAATAGGGAGGCAGGCCGGATTAAGGTCGTCACAACCCGACTGTCACTGCACTCCGCCCATGACAATCGGTAGTCAACCAAAACCCCCTAAAAGTTAGTGTTCGAATGTGCACATCCAGTTAGTCAAGTTCACGTTCACACTTTATTCCATATTCGGTTACAAATTCGGCATTTCGGCTATCCTCCAAGGATCAATTCGAGTTCTAGATTCACAAATTAACATATTGAACACTTTAACCATCTCAAATCATTCAATATCAAGTCACAAACCCTAAATCTCAGCCATGTCACATACTTTATTCAAGTTGGTTTCTTACCAGTTTCACCAATTCAAAGTATACACGTGATTAACAACACTTTCAAGGCTCATATGAACATCAACACACTTTATTAACACATACCCATAATCATATCAGCCTAATAAACATCATAGCATGGCTGAAAATCATAAACTTTCCATAATAACAACTTAGCAATTGATAATAGCCAAAATAAACCGATTAAACACAAACATGAACAAGTTAATGGTCCCTTACCAAATCAAAGAGCTAAACCCTTGTTTCTCCCCTGTATTTTAGTGGTTAAAACAGCCACAAACTCCCCTAAACAAGCCCCTTGTTGTTGCCTTGGTTGGAAGAACAAAACACTTGCAAGAACACACACAAACCCTAGGTCAAAAAGTGGAATTTTGTGAGGATTTTGGAGAATTTGAGAGAGATTTTTGGGAGTTTTCTGAGTTTAGAGAGCTGATATAAGTTCTTTCAGGCCTTACCCACGTTTTAGACCAGATAAGGAAGTCCAAGCATGAGGTGGAAATCAAGGAAAAAGTCAAAAACTCAAAACTGTTCAAGCTGTCCGTACGGCGCGTTGGGGTGCAGGTTTGTGCGCCTAGGCTCGCACTGTTTATCAGCATACACAGTTTTTCCGTTTTGCTCCGTTTTCTCAATTCGATCGCTCGTACACCCTTAGGTATGATTGTACAACACTTATAACACATCAAAGAATGTCCCCAAAGGTTCTATATCAATCTTGGATCGATTTAAAGTCACGAGAAAGTTCACAAAACCGAATACAATTTCGACAACTTTTTCGTTTTGTAACTTCAAGTTAACACAACGTATACTACTTTTTCAAAGTCCGATTTAACAACATGAAACCTATATAAAATCATGTATATCTAGGTATAAAGTATCATGGTTCATCTCTTTCATTTCAGATCAATTTACGCTACGAAACAATGCAAGAAAGTAAAGCACCGAAACACGAAATCATGAGTTTACGACTCGTCAAATCAACACCATGAACCACGATAATCATATTAACAATGCATGCACATAATTATATGATCAACATGCTAATGATATGCTCGGTTATTATAGTAACTACCAGTGAATTACTAAATATAATTATCACACTCTTATTGTGATCACTGAGTTTGGTCAACTCTTTAAACTAAGGATAACAGGTTACAATATGATGAAGAGCAATTAAGATTTTTAAAAACAGTTAAGATAGTTAAATAGAGTTGTGCACATTGGAATCAAATTGAAACAGTGATCTTAAGACAAGTTATGATCTTATCTTATGTATGTGAAGTACTAAGATGATTGATTGCTGAAAATAGACAGATCAATGATTGTTTAATCAACAAAATGTAAACACAAATAAGTTCATGGACAAACAATCATTCAAACAACAAGAAGCAATAAGTAAAGAGTTAATGGATAGAGAAATTGACACAAGTATTTATAGTGGTTCAGATCTCTTATCCTACATCCACTGTTCTCACAACCCTCTAGCTTTATGAGACAATAATCCACTATTTTACTCTTAGATACACAGACTATTGACATGAAAATTTTCGACTTTCCTCTACTAGTTGGCAACCCAACTAGGACTCTTTACAAGGTTCACAAGGGGGGGGGGGTGTTGCTTCTTAAGTAATGACTCTAACTAGTCTAATAAAGCTACAGTTGTGGCTCTATCTCACTGTGTTACTACTACTTGAAGTATAACTGTTTGTAAGATTTGCTGCTTGCTTCATCTGGCGGTTTTTTGATAAAGTGATCTTGATCTTGGTGGGATGGTTGATGCTCCAATAACTTTAGATATAAAATATCTCAAATTATTATTTAGCTGAACAATGATAGCTATTTACTTTTGTAGAGCTCTTGAAACCAAATATCTCTCTTGTCTCTGTATATCCTGCTCTAATTTTGATCACTCTTGATATATGTGAGCTATCTATCTATAACCATCCATGTTTGATTTGTGGAAATGCTTTCCCTTTTTATAGACATTCATTTGGAAAGTTTCCGTTATAATCTAGTTGTTTTTTAACGGTTAGATGATCATTTTCCAGCTAAGAGTACATTATATGTGTCACGCAACTTGCTGTCTACTTGTTGGAATACTCTTTTAAGGTTTTGGATTATTCTTTTAGGGTTTGTTTCGGTAGCAATTCATCAAATAAATGTCCAGTACGTGGCATGTTGCTTGAGGCCTGCTCATTTCTGAATCATAGCTATTTATTCCTCTTTGTAGATCTTAGTTGTTTGTTCTTCATGTGTGCTCTATCTTAGCTGTTTGGTGTTTCTTTGACAATAACTCTAGTACATTAATTAATAATTTATTTTATGAAAAATTATGTTAAACTTAGTTTTGCAAAATCAAAATATAATGAATCTAAAGTCCTAACACTTCTTCAATAGGAAACTTGAAAGCCATTTATTAAAATAACCTGCATACATGACAATACGTGGGCCACTTTCAAAAGTACACACCCTCATTATTCAATTTTCCTTCTTTAAAAATATATATTACCCTTCCTCACATTATTCTTCGATAGAAAATTTGAAAGCCATTTTATTTAAAAAAAAACATGCACACACAAATGACCATCCATTAGTATATAACATATAACATCTATTAATATATCTTTTCGTTTTTCAAAAATATCTTTAAAACATCAATTAATAATACTCTTCATTTTTCAATGAAATTTTATATTCAATTGTTTATTGTTCAAAAAATTGCTCATTCATTAAATTAATTAAAACATATAATAAGATGATTTTATTAATGACATTTTTTTGAGAAAAGAAATATTATAGTAAAATTTGCTCTTTATTAATCATAGCTAATAAGATTTAATTGATTAGCTAACTGGAAAGTTGACTAAACGGTTCAAAACTATCACTCCACGCTAATAATATTATGGGATATAATTGTGTTTTTTTTTTTTCGACCACCATTTAATATAAATAGACTTAGTGCACTTTTTATTACTATCTATATTGAGATTTATTAAATTTTTTACATTGCAAATATTATTATAAATAATGATTTGTATTCATGTGTCAATTTCAATATTTATCTTGTTTTAGTTTTGTTCAAAGTATTTTCAATTAATAAAGACGAGTTTAGAAAATATTCTTATTATAAATAATTTTTACAATATATTTTTTTTAAACCGTGCATTCGCACATTTTTTTTGTTTTTTTGCTAAGAAATGAAAGGAATAACATTCGGATCGGGTTAGTCGATGATCGGGTTGTCGGAGCTTTTAAAGCTCTACTACTACTCTTCTTCCGGTTAAACCATCACAAAACCCTACTTCTGCTTTTCGCACAAGAAATAGGGAGAGAGAGAGAGAGCAGGGGAGTCCCCATCTCTATCGTAAGTCTTCTTAATTTAATAGTATGCTGTAAGAAAATTTGTAATTTCCTTGATTTTCATTTCCCTTCAATGCTAATTCTAGGCATAGGGTTTGCGAAGTGTGATAATTTAGGGTTCTAGATTGTTCTGAAAAATCAATGTTAGATAAACAAATCAACTAGGATCTCCTTTGGAAATTATAACTCACAAATTCGATTATTTAACAACTTTTATTGTAATTACCTCTGAAATTTGAATTTATGTGCTGTGCACACTCCTTATATATATATATACATATACATATATATATATGTATGTATCCTAGCTGATTTCTGAGGGGTGCCGATTTGATTATTGTTGTTGGGTTGTGTAGAATGTCAATAGTAGCTCGATCTCGGCGTGTTTTCTCGGTTCTTGCAAAGAAAAACCAGAATGTTCGTTTGTATTCGAGTGTCACGGCGAATAATACTCCTCCCACAGAACCAATTGTTGCAACCTCGTCTATTCTCAATAATGAACCTTCAGCTTCAGTTCCACCTCCCCCGCCACCCCCAATCCCCCCAGCCACTGTAGCAGATAAGAAACCGTGGAATTTCCTCAAGTATGCTCTTATTGCGACAGTTACCGGAGGGGTTGCTACAGCTGGTTATGCCTCCTATGGTAAGTATTTTCTGAGTTTTCCAGCAGTTTCATTTTCTAATGGGTACATGATAATGAAAATGTAAATAAACAACCCAAATACTGTGCTTTAAACTGTTAATATTGTTAGTTTAGAATCCTAATCATAGTTGTGTTTGAAATATTATATATATATATATATATATATATATATATATATATTGAGTATGGTGTGTATAGACTTATTTTTTTGGCTCATAAAAAGAAGCTCTTGTTAGATGGATGTGTGGTAAGAAAAGATTAAATTTGGAATTGGACATATTCATGAAATAGTCCCAAAATGAGATAAACTTAGAGAAATTACTCGAGATGGTTTATTCACATACAATGTAGACCACTAAGTGTACTAGTTAGGAAGAGTCATGGAAAGACATATGTTTCCTGGACTTGGCTACTCCAGAATCTTAAGATTTTGCACTAGATCTAGTGTAAAAATGCACACCAATACCGATAACCAACACCCACCCCTTGTGAGAACCCTGTTTCGAACCTCGTCGACCCCCATGTTGCGTCGCATAAACACGGGTACTATGCCAAAAATGAAGGGTCCTGGTAACATGGGGGTGGGGGTAGGGTAGACTGAAACTATAATGGAAGGGAGTAAAGAAGAAGCATATTGAGTGTCATAGCATGATCATGACCTTGCATTAGTACATAACAGAATGTCGATAAAGGATTAATGACCCAATCTCAATTATTAATTGGAAAAAGGCTGGGCTGAGTTGATTTGAGAATTCGAAGCTTCTATTAATGAAGGAAGACTGTACAAGATAGAGGACAGCAGTTCACGGAAACAAAACTCTGGAAAACCAAAAAGACAATAAAAAGCTCAAAAAAAATAAAGATAAAGCAGGCCAATCCCTAGCGAGATCCAGAAGGCAAGTCCTATAAAAGACTAGAAGCTTTAGCCCACAACGAAGCTAGGTAAACCACATGATTCCTCAGAAGAGAGAAAGATAGGCTTTGGTTTTCAGAGATCATGTCATTCGGTCCAAACACACATGAGAGTAGCAATCGTTCCACTAATCCACAGGAAGTTGCCATCTTTTCCCTTTCCCCAAACCCATCCCCTTCTCCAATGCTGAATGAGTTCCTCCAATACTAAATGAGTAAGTCCATCGCTATATACTGTATGCACATTTTAGATATTGCCATATTTATATTGCTAGAAACATAAACTGGTAATTCATGCAATGATGAAAACACCCCCTCCCCCTCTTTATATTTCAATGGAGATAAAAAGAAATAGCCGGTATTGATACAACTTCAGCTCTGAGTAATAAATAATAGAATTCGTGGATGGAATCTTTGAAGTTATGGGCTGTAAGATGTGACAGGTGATCTTACATGGTCTGCCAATCCCACTTTATATTTTGGGATGCATCATACAAAATCTTATGTCATGTGTTTGTAGTCTTGTAATTTTTAACTCCATCATAAAACTTCGTGTGAAGTTTTTTCGAGTATTGTCAAAGTGAGGGAGCCGATCTTTTTGATTCAGCCTAAAAAGAAGTAATGCTGGACATTGATATTAATATAGGGTCAGTTATTGTAGGAAGTTCTTTTTTTTTTTAATGCATCAGCAGTTTTAGTAGGAATTTTGTTCTCTTTCTGTACATATCAGAATATTTGACCTGTCCATGGCAGCATATAGCTTAGAAGAAGTCAATGAGAAGACTAAGGCTTTGCGTGCATCTGCAAACTATAAAGTAGGGGATGATGCTTCTTCTCTTGATGTGAGTATGTCTCTTCTCTTGTTATTGTTATTTCATACGTTTGATCATCGTCTGACTGAAGTTTGTGTGATGATTGTCCTGCAATTTTTAGAAACTTAGGAAGAAGTTACCTCTACAGTGACAACCAAGTTGCTTTTGCTCATTATGCATTGGATTAGAAATAAGGGTTTTGAGTTGATTCTGTTATTTGGGACATCTTAGGAGTTCTGTCGTGAATCAGTTTTAGCATTTAACATTGCCTCTAGTTTGAAATTCATAAATTATTTGTTATGGAAACTTACACTTTGCCCCAGTCAAGTTTAGGTCTAATTTTAGTGTGCTTGTCAATGTTTAACTCTCCCTTGTAGCTGTTTACTTGTGGCTTTACATTTATATTTTCCAACTGGAAAGGGATGTGAAATTTGACATTCAATTTTTCCGATGGATGTGACATGCACACATATTGGCTTATGACAAATTTGTTCAAAACAAATACAATTTTGATTTGGTTAGGACCTCTCTAAACCATGTATGTGGTATCTCAAAACATTTATTTGTGTAAAGTATATCATTGTAACTGTACTAATGATTCCAAAGGACAAGGCATTGAAAAAGTTAAACACCTTTTGCTATCATTATTGCAGAAATTTCAAGCTTTGATGCGGTCTGCTGCAATGACAGGTTGGTTTTCAAACTGATATCTAGTTCCGCTAAATATGCATTTTGTTTTTCCATTTGCATTTGTCATGTCCCTCCTTCGAGATTATGCTGCCTTTTTTCAAGCTTTTTTCCCTTGCTAGTTTTCTGCTGATGCAGCTTGTTTTATTTCATAGTTTTATGTTGCCGAAGGTTCACCGTTATGGCATTTGCTTGAATTGTCTACCAATGCAGCTTGTTTTGTAAAATAGTATGGTATCATTGAAGGTTCACCATAATGGCTTTTACTTGAAAACACATTGTACACATAATGTGACAAGTATTATCCTCTTGGAGACTTGTATTTGTGATCATTTAAGCTAGTTATGTGAATGAAGGAAAAAGGTTTTGTAGATCGCAGGTGTTAAACCTACCCAATATACCCCTTGACATAGTTGTCAGTATCATACGATACACGATATGTATCTTACAATACGATACAAAGATAGGGGTAATCGATACGTATCTTATACACGTATCCCATTTAACTACGTATCCTACAGTGTCGTATCTTACGATACAGTGTCGTATCTTACAATACGATGCGTATCTTACGATACGTTGTTATCTTATAATATAGACTCGCACCAAATAAAACTATATTAAAACATTTTTTTTTAAATTACTTTTTCTGCATATAAAGAGTTAGAGATTTTACTAAATTAGTGAAACACAATCTTTGAATCTTAACATACAAATATTACTCTTCTAATCATTATATCTTTGTTAAAATTTTAATAAATACATTTATATCTACTTATAGTTCCTACTTCTTATTCTAAAATTATGTATATCTATATGCAAAGCGTATCCCACGATACACAAGACGTATCCCGTTACGTATCATAAAAATGAAATTACGATACACGATACGTATCCCGATTTAACAACTATGCCCTTTGATACAAATTCTTCATTATCCATTCATTATTATTGTTCTGTTATGAATCTGATATAGACCTCATGGATGAAGAATTAAATAGATGTGAAACACAGATTGTATGGACATGGAAAGCCGTGTATTGGCAATTTACTGATATTAGTGTTTCATGTAAACATGGATGGGCCTTGCTCATAGAATCCCATAAGTAGTTGCAACCTCATAATACGCTGGTGGCCTGTTTTTCCACATGGCCCCAATTACGGCCTTCCGCTTTGGTGGGGATTTCCCTTATTGGAAATTCCACATTTTTGTTTTTCCGCTTTTTTCGTAATTTATTTGATCAGGAGGCCGAAGTGGTCCTGGACTTGCTCGATCTTCTTTCTTATGCTTTTTTCTCACATACCCCTGATTTTCGAGTGTGGACCCTGTAAGGCTTCGAGGTAATACTCTTGTCGTTCTTTTCTTTTCCACTTGATTCACTCGCCTAATCTAGACCCTTTTCCACTCTCTTTGGTCATTTGGAAAACTAAAATTCTTTTCAAAGTTTAAGCCTTTTCTCCCTGGCTCTTATTAAGCTCAACACAAATGGTATTTTGCGGGAGCGTAGACCTTACAAGCGGATTTTGATGGATTGGTGTGTGATGTGTAAGCAGACTTTGGAATCTCATGATCGTTTATTTCTCCACTGTTGGCCTGCTCAGTTCTTTTGGAATAATTTGTTTGGTGTCATTGGGGAAGCTTGGATATGCCAGAGCTCGATCCCTTCCATTCTTTAGATTTGTGGAAGTGTTGGGGATTTGGATTGGGAGGAACTCTAGGATCTTCAGGTCAGGAGTTGCCTTGTTCTTTGGGACAAAGTGGTTTATATGGCTTCTCTTTGGATTTCGGGTAGGGGGCATTTCAGGGCCCATTTCAGTTTTGCAAAGAGATTGGAGTCCTTTAATTTCTTGATAGCTATTTATGTCTAGCAGCAGGCCTTTGTAATTCCCATTTTTTCTTTTAGGTAGATGTATCATCCATCCTCATTGCACTTCTTTTTTCTATCTATTTATTTTCTTTCTCTAAAAGTAAAATAAAATAATAGTTATACGGTAGTGGCCTAGAAAGCTGCTATCAGTTGTTGCTTTTTCCATAGCTAGTGGTGTATTTGTCTACATGATTGGTGCCCACCGTTCATGAGATGGACTACGGTAGCACTTGCATACCCTCACATAGAAGGAACATTGCTGCTACATGGAGGCATATCGTTAGCAATTGTGATGTGATGTAGAGGAACATGACGTAATTGAGGACTGTTTACCCGCACATGTATATTAGGGACATTACTACTGCATAGGCCCTTTTGTCTAGCTAGGCACAAGAAGGAAAAATACCCACAATTTTGGGATTACCTTCTGCTGGAATTTTGGATGCATGGGGCGAGAGTAGATAAGGAATAAGCCTTCTGTAAGCTTATTTATTGTGGTCTTATTTATTGACCAAAACTTGGACGCATATAGACTTTGGTTGGGTGTGTCCGAGTTATTGTAGGCTCTCCATTCAGATATATGGGTTTTGGGGATATGGGTGTTCTTGTGGGGGGGGGGGGTGGTTTGAAGGATGCACATATTTATAGCGTTCTGCAGTGTTTCGTAGCTGTGTTGCTTTTGGATCGAGAAGAATTCTCGGATTTTTTGCGCATACCTTCTCTCTTGTGAGAGAGAATTTTTTTATTCTTTTCTTTTTGTTCGGATTCGGACTCCTAATTAGAAGCTACTACCTCCGTCCCAAAATATTGTCGTTTTAGCAAATTTTTTTTGTCCCAAAATAATTGTCGTTATAGGATTTCAAAAAATATTTACTCATATTTTGTCAAAATTGCCCTTATTTATTGCTCTTATTAAAGAGGGTTGGTAAGAAGAAAGAGAAAAATACTCCTACAACTTACCTACAATAATTGAACTTAAATAAGGGACATCAGTCTTTTTGAAAGCTTCCTTAATCTGTATGCAAATTGCTAAAACGACAATTATTTTGGGACGGAGTTAGTAATTATTTATCTATGTTCTAGAAACAATAGGTTTCTATAGGTAACTTTCAATCAATAATTAGCTTCTAATTAGGAGTCCGAACAAAAAGAGAAGAATAAGAAGGACCCAAGGGCTGCTACTGCGACCCATCTCCAGCAAAATCTGAAACTACCAAACTACCTTTAGTCCTAAAAACAAAGAAAAGCTTATTAAAATTGCCATCCTAGTTTATGATTGGTTATTTATTTATTTATTTTTTGGTTTTGGATAGGAAAAGAAGATACGATAGATTAGAAGAAGGAACATAAGAAATCCACCATTACAAATAGAAGAATGAGGAGATATTACCAAAAAGAAACCAAAATAAGACACAGACTAACAAAACAAAAGCTGCCTACCAATTGCAAACTAGCTCTATCCATTCCAAGAAGTGCCATTTCTTGCTCTGTGTCAAGCGTTGTTCAAGAGGGGATGGGAATAAACATTCTCTTATTTAGATTGAGTGATGGGAGAGGGGATGGATTCTAGGGATCCTGATAACCTCCTTTCTCAGATGGGGGTCAAGTTGGTGAGTCCTTCAGGGGTCAATTTGGCGAGTCCTTCAGGGTAGGGGAGTCTCTGAGAGTAGGTGTTTCATTGGCCACTCGTAAGAAAGACAGAGGGGTCAAAGAAATGCTTAGGCTAATGTCCTTCATTAATTACAGGGAGTTGCGACCTAGGAGGAGCGGTGGTGTCGGGTCTTCCTGATGTGGTTTGTTTGGGGTCTTGGTAGTCTCTGTTAGAGGTGTCTTGTCATAGAGCTGGTTTGCAATTGGTAGACAGCTTTTGTTTTGTTAGTCTGTGGCTTGTTTTGGTTTCTTTTTGGTAATGTCTCCTCATTTTGATTGTAATGGTGGATTTCTTATCCACTTGTGATCTTTCTCTTATCTATGGTATCTTCTTTTTCTATAAAAAAATTAAATAAAAAAAATGAGATGGAGGAATTTGGACCTTGATAAAGTTAAAAAAAAAATTAAATTGATCATAAACTAGGACTATAATAAGACTACAGAATAACGAAGACAAGGCCATAGCAGGCCTGCTGTGAAGTTAAACTCAATCCCCATATTATTCCTCTTTGAACTTGACTTTTCAAGAGCTACATCAAAAGGACATGTGTGACCTTGATGAGAAGAGTGAGAAACTCCAATGCGCACTCTGGGAGGATGACTTTTGGCATCTGACCAAGAGCACAAGGATTAGCCAAGGGGACAATATGGATGTACTTTGTAAGATTCTCTCACATGTTTGGGAGTCAATGAGTTTATCATTATTTACTATGACCACTTTTTTATAAAAAATAATCACATCTATGAAAACTCTAGTATGTTGGCACCTCATTTGAGGTGGTTAATCCCCTAATGGCTGGACATCCCAATCCTACTGGCAATTTGGTTGCGATTGAACTAGTGTTAAATAATTAAACGAGACTACTACGAAGAAATATCATGCTGTTGAAAAGATTCAAGGAAGCCAGGGGAAGAGAAAGTTAGGATCCTTAACTAGCCATCCTAGCCTCAGGTTGTGGATGCCTTACATGCTATATAAACTATTATTGTAATTAGCTTCTTTATCTTTCTATTCTCTCTTACCAACTCGCGTATGACAAATGAACTTATTTGTTTCTAGCTCTCGAGATGTGAGAGTTCTTATTTTGAACAGATTAGCTTTGTATCATTTTGGGTTAAGGAACTTGCAATCCTTCAGGTTTGTATTAAGCCTGTAATATAGGTTATCCCACATAATTCTGACGTGATCGTCACGCAATGCCCCTTCTCCTTGAAGTAAAACTAGTCTACGTGCACGTACTAGGCCCAAGAGATCAACAAAAAGAGGCTGGATACCAAGTGCGCTAGCGGGTAATGATGCTTAGGTTCTAAAGGCCTCACCTCAGCACCATCAAAGGCCTCGACTGGGCAAGTCGGCCTAAGGGTCATGATACTTGGCAAGGTTGATCCTTTCGCTTGGACCTAAGAGGTTGAGCCGGCCCTAGAGCCCCAACCTCCTATCACTAAGGGTACAGTTGTACAAAGGAAATATCTTTGCCCCAAGAGTAGGGGGCAACAACCTACTACACACTTCCATTCATAAAGATGCCCCAGACAAGGGCATTGTCGGCGGCTTGTCCCAGCTGTATTAAACCGGCCTGGAGGCAAGGGTCTTTAGTCCCCAACCAAGCAAACCTACCAGGAGGCATCAAACTCTGGGCTCAAGCCAGATATCAATTCGAGGGTTTCAACCCCTGGGTCTCTGTTAAGAGATAAGTCTCGACTTCCATCTGATCTCTTCCTCCCTAGGTTTCTTTGATTGATTGCAACGTGTCACGTTAAGTATAACTTACCCAAGCACACATTAGGGTTGTGCACCAAAATTTGAAAACTGCCCCAACCCAACCAAACCGCCCGAAAATAAACGGAACCAAATCATTGGTTTGGTTTCGGTTTAAAAAATGCACAAAACCGAATGTTTAATTTGGTCTTGGTTTTCTCATTCTTTTTACTAATAAAACCGCACTAACCTGAGTAATATTTATGTATAGGCATTTTACCCTTCTGACCAACTAAAAAGCCTAGTAAATAGTGATATACCTTCACACAATCAGCAGCCCACAATCAACTCTCTCTCTAACTTGCAGTCGCACAAACCAATCCTACCCTTGATTGTTGCTACCACCATCGCCGGCAATCACGGCTTCCATTCTCTCAAGTCAACCACGGTCTCTGATCTCTCATGCGACCTCCATATTCAATGCCAAATTGAAAATTGTCTTCTCTTTATCTTTCATCCAACCACTTCCATCGATGCCAAGGTCTTCAACATGGTATTTATCAATGTTCTAAAGATCGCTAGGCGGGCGCTTGGCACTAGTCTAGCGCCTAGGGAGCCTAGAATTATGACATAATTACCTTGATTTTTGATTTTTTTTTCTTAATATAACCTAATTATTAATTAACAAGCACTAAACCTTCGAATATACTAATAATAAATATCACTAAATATGGAAATAATCTAAATATCATTCCAAAGTTCAAAACATCTCAACAATAATTAATAACTCTATACACTATAGGTCCATAACACATGCCGCAGCAATATAAATATAACTAAATAATCTAAATTGATTTTTTTTTTATATAAAAAGGCCTAAAACAATGTCCTTTAGGGCCAAAGCTTTTTAAAAATAAAAAATAAAAAAATCAGTGGGTTGGGCGCCCTAGGTGGCTTGATTCTAGGCGCCTGGTGGCGCCTAGCACCTAGGCGGGGCCAAGGCGAGCGCCTAGGTCTTTTTTTAGAACACTGATATTTACATCTCCCTCCCTGTCTATTCGTGCGCACACAGAAACACTCCTCTTCTAGATTAAAAGTTTCATTACTTTTACCAATTGCTTCTCTTGATTTTTCCCCTATTCTCATTTCTTAAAAGTTATTGGTTGAGGTGCATTTTGTATTGGGTTTAAGTGAAGAATTTTTGATTTAGATAGACTCTCTCTCTTCTCAATATCTCTCTATTAATTTTGTTATTGATTCTCAATTTCATTTTCATGGATAAATATTGTATAGATGTTGCAAGAACGATTGGAAAATGTTAAATTTTTTTTTGCTAGCTTAAAAAGAGTAACCGATAAAATGACGGAACCGAACCGAGTAGAATTGGAACCAATTTTTTGGTTTTATTCATTGTCGGGTTGGTCTTGGTTTGGGAAACTATTAAAATTGAAGGTCCGGTTTGGTCCTGGTTTTGCCAAAAAGTGTATAAAACCGGACCAAACAAATCCATGCACAGCCTAGCACACATCACTCGCATTCTACAAAACCATATTTACATTCTCTTCTTTAGGCATTAAGAAAGAAAAAATCACAATATTGGGATCAATGAAGTGCTGCTACAACAAAAGGGTAAAAAGAAAACCAATCCTTAACGAAAGAGATTCAGGAGATCAAAGTCGAAGTAGAGCACAAACCAAAGAGAGAAGCTTAAAAGAGTGAACAGAAAAAATGTGGAGACTGGATATGAGAGAGATTACCAGAGAGATAGATTACCAGAGAGAGATTACCAGAGAGAGAGAGAGAGAGAGAGAGAGAGAGATTACCAAAGAGAGAGAGAGATTACCAGAGAGAGAGAGAGAGAGATTGATTACCAGAGAGAGAGAGATAGATTACCAGAGAGAGAGAGAGATTGATTACCAGAGAGAGAGAGATAGATTACCAGAGAGAGAGAGAGAGAGAGAGAGAGAGAGAGAGAGAGAGAGAGAGAGTACCTGCTCATTGGCCATTCCCCTCTTGTCACTTGGAGCAAGGGCTTTCCTGCTAGAGAGCTTTCGGCTTTATCAACTGTATATATGTTTAATGTTTAGGTTTCTGCAGCAGACCTGTCTCTTATTCCCGGTTTCTTTTGTGGGTTTTTTATTGGTTCATTATGTTGTCTAATTCAATATCACTAGACCTATCAAGTTTTCATATACTGATTCCATTTCTGATGTTTCCAGTTCCTGCTAAGTTAGTTGAGCTTTACATGGATTTGAGAGCGTTAACAGAGGAACACGTTCGAGTATGTACTCAAGCCTTAATTAATTTTTACCAAAGCTCCTCATCTTAACTTATTAGCTCTTAACATCTCCTTATTCCACTATAGGGTTTTACTGAACCATCTTCAGAAAAGCTCCTCCCAGATTTACATCCGCTGGAGCAGCATGTGTTTACACTAGTTTTGGATCTGAATGAAACACTTTTATACTCTGATTGGAAGGTAAAGGCTTTTGCGACTAGGAGAATGCTCGATTTCTGTTCTTCAATATTACATTGCAGCATGTTACTTTTTGTATTATTTTTACTTGATGGACTGGACCCTGACAATGCCTTTGCTTTCCTTCCTTTCCTTTCCTTTTTATTTATTTATTTTTTATAATTTTATGTTTGTGTGAAGCGTGATCGTGGTTGGAGAACATTCAAAAGACCTGGAGTTGATGACTTCTTGGAACATCTAGCTCAATTTTATGAAATCGTTGTGTATTCTGATCAGCAGGGCATGGTATGTTGATTTCTCACTCCCTATGTCCTGTTACCACTTTGAATTCTAGTATCATTGACCACACTGCGTCTTATTGGCATTGTGCAGTATGTTGATCCTATTGTTGAAAGGTTGGACCCAAAGCACTGTATACGGTATAGGCTATCGAGGGCTGCAACTAGATATCAGGATGGAAAACATTATAGAGTATGTTCTGCTTTTAATATATTTTATTTGCCGATTCTTTCATCATAATGTCTTCTGTGATAGCTTTCGTTTTGAAAAACGCACTCCATTTCATTTAAGGGTTTCCTATTATTTCCAGTTATGACTATCTGACAATTTACTATTTTACCTGCTATGTTACCTGGACTCATCTACGAGGATCAGATACTGTTGTGGATCAGGGTGTCAGATCATCCTCCAAAATTTTAAGATTTTGCACTAATTTTGATGTAAAACTCCCACACCCACATCCACACCACGGGTACTTTGGCAAAATTGAAGGTCCAGTAGCATAGTTTGCCTGTATTGATGTAAGCAGAGAACGTCTGGTGAAAGTGCCACCAAGTCTAAAGAAATGGTCACTAAACCACAGTAGCTGAAGTATCGAGTTACAAGTTGGATCAAGAGATATTTGTATGTGAGTGGATACATATTAAATAAATAATATTGACTTTGAATTTTGTTCTGGTAGAATACGTACACATGGCTTGTTATTAAATGGCAAGTAATCATATTTCTCATTAAAAAGCATACTGGGTACACAGTGTTCTAAGTTATAAATCAACTTGTGTAGAACTCAAAACATTGAAGTTATAAACTGTATATATGTTTAATGTTTCACAAGAAAACTTTGGAGAAGCTCTGCAGAAACCTAAACTTAAATGGAAAAGGAACAATAGTACAAGCCCGACTTTGCCAAATGCCCACTCCCAACCCGTCTCCTTAAATGGAGTCTTGGAGATGATTGTGGTATCTATGAAAAGCTATCTTTTGATTCCACAACCGTTTTGCTTTTGTCAATGCAATGGTTAGATGTTGCAAGCAAATATTACAGTGCCAACTGCCGGGATTACTTTCTCCCTAATACAAACCAAAATAAAAAGTCAATGCATTTGAAGAATGAAAATTATCTTATAACTGTATATTCTTTTGATGCAAAAGTATATACAGATTATATGTTTCACAGGCACCGATTACTTGTTTTAATATCACTGCCTGAATGAGCTTATCTAAAAAACAATGATGTTCTTGGCTTGCAGGACTTGTCAAAGCTTAATAGAGATCCCTCAAGGATTCTGTATGTGAGTGGTAATGCACTTGAAAGTTGCCTTCAGCCAGAAAATTGTGTACCAATAAAGCCATGGAAGTGTGAAACAGATGATACTGCACTTGTGGATCTTATTCCATTTCTTGAATGTAAGCATCCTAAGATATTACATCAAAATATAATGAAGGATATTTGATGCTATCTCTGTTGAATATGTGGCTAACCTTGACGGAAGTGCTATGATTTATTGCTTCCTGGTTTGACTGTAGATGTTGCACGGCATAGACCTGCTGATATTCGACCTGTACTAGCTTCATATCAGGGACGTGATATAGCCAAAGAGTTTATTCAACGTTCTAAAGAACATCAAAAGTAAGTTTGTTTTTTTTTTCTTTCTTTCTTTCTTTTTTTTTTTTCTTCCAGTTTTGTATTTTCTTTTTACCAAGTGAGCTGCAAGTTGAACATTCTCTTTCCATGATTGGTCATCTACCTATTGATTCGATAAGAGGGAACTTGAAGCCCTCAGTCAACCCCCAGTGGCACTGCATATTATGTCAGTAACCTGTTACATACGAGTCCTTCCTGCTGGATGAGGATCTAGCTAAAGTTGGTTTAGATGCTTTAAAATTGGTTGTTAATGAATAGGGGTAACTTGTTTATAGTTTATCTATCTTGTGGGATAGGGTATTTTTCTTCGTTTCTTTATGAGTGATTCGCATGGGCCCTCTTTTTGGCTTGGCAATTTCTGACATTGACAGATTGGAGAGCTGTTGTTTACCCGGACTTTCTCCAACTTTTTGGTTGACTTTTACCTTCTGTCGCTCTCCAGTAATAAAACTGCTCTTCAATCCTAATTGAAATAGAGATTTAAGGGGTTGTTTAGGGTACTTCCTTACTGGATTGGTAGATTTATTTGGTCCCTTAATGCAAGCTAGTGTTCAAAGAGAAATGAGGGATTTGGGTTTATTAGTGTGGGTGGTCGATAGATGGGTTTCTTTTGTTTCTAGGAATTTAGCACTTTCTTGGGTTTTTTTTTGTACTCCTTTCGCAAAGCAACTATTCAATTTTGGCTTTGTAAGAAGAGTAAAGGAAGTTGCTTGATATGGAGACCTATTTTCAGATCCCACTTTTAGCCCCTAATAAGGAGGTCGTTCCTTGGTCAACTTGATAATTTATATAAGCTTAGGAGGTTGGAAAGATGCTTCAGTTGAGGGTTTCTCATATTTATAGAGTGGGCAATCAGGCTGCTGATTCTTTGAGTTTCACATAGCTTTCATAGTTCTGTTGTTTCTTGTTAGTAAAGGCGTTGTTCTGGCTGATAGGTTAGGCCTAAAGTCATCCTCTTGTATGTGAATAGTCAGGTGTTAACCACCCGCCCCCCGGTCTCTCCCTTCTCCTCAATCCCTCCTCTCAAAAACTTATATTTCAGGTTATTAATAATATTCTGAGGGCACCGACTTTCTCTCCAGAAAGAAATATAGAACATAACTGACCAAGATTTCAATAATACTGAATGGAGGATCATTTGGAAAAGTGGCTATATTTTGAATGAGTAGTGATAAGGATCCAAACCTTTTGTCCCAATATTTCATCCTAATCTGTGACAATGCACGTGATGAGTTAAATATCAGATTAATTAAACTGCAGGGACACAGTTTAACCAATCACGTGCATTGCTACATAGATTGGGATGGATGAAAAATTGTGATCGCTATTAATTTTTTGTTAGATTTCAACTTGGACCCAAGTGGCTTCCCGCGTGAACTTACTTAGCTGCTTGCCTCCGTTGGACCCTGGACATAATCACATAAGCTTGATATTGAGTTGATTTCAGAGTGAGCTTCAGTTATTTTGGTTTTAGCCATGGGCGTATTAATGAAATCTGAAATATCTCTTTTTGACTCGAGAATACATGATATTGAGGTTCCAGGTTCAATAATTTTTTGCTAGGAGGACTATTTTGTGCGAGTTATTAAAGACGGAAGGCGAGAAGTACTTTTTTGGGGCGAGAGGCGGGCGACCAAAAGGCGAGCAAGGCGACAAATTAGGAAAAATAGTATATATATATTTATTTTATTGTAACAAATTCCAAAGCATGTATAAATGATAATAATAAAACTTCAAATAAGAAAATAAATAGTCATTCAACTAACAAAATAAAGTCATGGAAAACAAGTAGCAATTACCAACTACGAAGTATCTATATTCTTGTGTTTGTACTCCAAATAAACAGACTAAACAGAGTAAAAAAATAGAGTAAAGTAGAAGAAGAAAAAAAAAGGAAAAACTCCAAATCCTGAATTAAAAAATAAAAATAAAATTGAAATGTCCAAAAAAAAAAAAAAAGAAGTCCAAAAAAGAAACAAAATAAATACTCTTGTTTGTTTCCAGCCCTGGTTGACACTACAAGAGAGAAACAGAAATAGAAACAAAAAAAGAAACAATACAAAACAAGATAAACAGACTACAAGAGAGAAATAGAAAATGGAAAAAGAAAAAAAAGAAAAGATAAAGATAAAATAAAGAACAAGGCAAGATGCTAGAGACATACTGGAGCGTTCGCTGGTTTTGTCTGGTGGTTGCAGTCATTCCGCTAGGGCATGTCGCAGTCGTCGTAGGGCTGCTGGTTGCAGTCGCAGCCTCTTTCTTCTTTCCTTCGTTGTCGCCAGGTTTGCTGAGTTGAGAGTCAAATTTTAGGGTTTCCTTTTTACTACGTCGTTTTGTTAAAAGAAAAAGTTGAGATTTTGCTTTAGGTGCCTGTCACGGAGGCGACGCCTTCGTGAGCCCTCTTGCCTTGCTCCTCGTTGAGAAAGGCGAACGCCTCCGTCGCGCCTCACAGTATACGCCTTGCCTGACCTCCATTGAGGTGCCTACCCCTCGCCTTGCCTTGGGCGGTCAAGACGAGCGCCTTTGATAACAATGATTTTGTGAATACGTCATTTACTACTTACAAAGATTTTTGTTATTGCTCCATTTTCACAAAATCTTGGGCATTTGCATACTTACTGACGAGGAAGGAAAACAGGAAAAAGCTGAATAAAAGCATCAGAATGATCTCATAGATGCATGATTTACATTGTGTAACTGTTAAGATCTTGGATGTCTTGTGGCTGATAGGTTTCCTAATGATGCAGGAAAATGCAGGAGCAGAAGCAACAAGGTCGTCTCTGGCGACGGTGAGATCAGGGAAATGAAGAAATATTTTGGTCATTATGTGCTCAAAACTCCCCCCTGCACATGGGGAAACCAATTAATATGAAGATTCTCCATAACCATTTTTTGTTTAGATCATTTAAACCCGAGGGCAGAAAGCTTATAGTCCGTATATTCTACGGTCTATAACAAAAGGCATTTAGTCTAGTGATTTACGTTCCAAGTAGAGGATTTGTGGTTCTGCCATGGTGCAATTAATCAAATAATGCTATCTTTGGCATGGAGAGGAACTGGGAAGATTAGTGTGGCTTTCCTAAAGTTGGCATTGTGTCTAATGTTCAATTTGTTGTTTACCATAAGATCTGGTTGCGGAATGCCAACTGATATGTTTGTTTTTTTTTTTTTCCTTTTCTATTGCCATTCTAGGGATGTCGATGTTTTATCAAGCTTACGGGGTACTCAATTTTGTACACCTTTTAGTAATGTTACTGGAAACGTGTTCTTGGAGTTGTTCGCTCGCATTTTGTGAATTTTTGGATGAGTTATGTAATACTTTGGTGGTGCTGTACTAATAGATTGAAAATGTGTTGTTAGTTAAATAATACTCCCTTCGTACCAAACCCAAAAAAAAAAACCCCATAGCTCTTCATTTTTGTTTGTCCCCAACAAAATTTGAGCTTAAAATTTCCTTTGTCTGAGATCTATGCCGGGCTAATGGGTCAAGTTCTTAATTTAAAATAGAGAATCGTTATTCACACTTCTTAAATTACTAAGTACATTTTCTTTCATTATTACAAAAATATCATTACAAAATTTGACATATTTAGTCTTTTATTTGATTATTACAAAAATATCATTAAAATGTTCGGTCAAATCGAACACTTTCAGGGGTGTTCGGTACCTACCGAACAAATTTAAAGTCCACACTTCTAAAGGTGTTCGGTTAGTGATTGTCAACTCTATTAAAATTGAATTTAATGGAGGTTGAAATCAAAATAGTATTTTTTGGGGTGAGGCTTTGTGGGTTTTGATTTGTTGTTAATACACTCAGACAATGAGTTTTTGAGTATTTATAAATAGGATTTTGTTGGATGGAGATTTTGCAATTTTTTTGGGGGGAGAAAATGAAGTTTATGAATGTGTGTGTGAAATTGGGGGAGGGTTGCAGGAGAGGGCGCGTGTGTGTGTTTGTATGTGTGGTGGGGGAGGGAGGAAGAGAAGGGAAGGGTAAAATGAGAAATTGAGGAAGTGTACTTAGTAATTAGATGTGTTTATAATCTATGTAAATAGTATATTTAGAAAAGGGAGTGTACTTAGTAAAATAGGAGATGTGAATAGCAATTCTCTTTAAAATATCCGCCTATAAGCCCTCCTAAGCTCCAACTAGTTTACACTCTACTAATTTTTGTTGAAAACGGTTAAAAACTTAACAAAAACCTGTCATATGCCTTGCACGTGAGCTTATATATATATAATTTTTTGTTTTTGTTTTTGTTTTTTTGGTATAAAGGAGGCAGCTATAAAGAGACTTTTAATGATCAAGATATCCTCCTTGTTAATTGTTCAATTATATTAATTAAGTCATATTAAATCATATTTCAATTAATTCAAATTTAATCTACATGGGTATCTAACTATTAAATCAAATCAAATTAATCTCACTTAGATATAATTAAAATTAATCAAAAACTGAAACCAAATTAAATCAAAATTACTCAATAAAATAACCAAAATATAAATTTTCTCTGCAAATATTGGAAATCAAATCAAATTAAATCAAAACAATTTAATGTATAGAATTAAATCAAAGATCAAACGTTGTCAAAACAACTTGAATAAAAATAATTCAATAAATAATCTGAATTTGAAGAAAATATTGAGGAACAAAAGTACGATATTTAAAAAATTACTTGACAAAAGTAAATTTTTAATCTTATTTTATTTATATATATATATATTTTTTTTTGTGAGACGGAGGGAGTAATGAAAGTTGATGTGCGATGAACGTATAATGCACAGTGCTAGCTAGCTCCAAAACTAATCAATTACGACGTATCTTTACTTTGTTTTGATCTTAGTTCCTAAGAAGTCAGAACTACAATATCAAAGCAAGATTCAATCTTGAAACTTCAAACACGTTTTATCTTAAGCTATGTTTAGTTACTCAATGTCAAAATTTAGAATTAGAATTAGATGAACAATTTGAGCTCCACGTTTTATCTAAGGCTATGTTTGGATGCTTATTTTCAAAGTTTGGATTTGAAATTGGAAGAATAATTTGAATTCTATGAAGCTCAAATCGTTCATCCAATTCTAATTTTAAGGCATTAAGTAACCAAACATATCTTAATTTTCTTATCTCCGGTATCTTTGCTCTGATTAATCCTCATAACACGTAAAACTAGAATTAATAAACGCAAAATAATACTGTATCTTTTAGGGATTGAGCATGATTAAGAAGCCCATAATTGCCAATATTCGAATTAGAAAAAAACATTTCAATCCGTTGTTACTTATCTTAGAATCCGTTTGGATACATCATTTTTAAATTTTATAAATATTCAAATTTTATAGAATTTAAATAATGTGGAATTTGCTTTCAAATTCATAGCAATACCATGATTTGGATAATGTGTAAAATTCAATTGTAATTCTAGATTATAGTTAAAATAAGATTTCAATAAAATGTCAAATATCTAGTCTAGCCTAGTGGTATTGGTGGTTAAAGATTTTAAATGGTAAATGTACAAACTTTGCTAATAACAAAAGTACAAACTTTTTTTATTTTAAAAAATAAATAGCATATAGTGGTGGTGGTTAACGGCGGCGGTGGATGCCGGAGTTGGTGGCGTCCGGCAGCGGTGGCCGGAGTTGGCGGTCGGTGGTGGCTGCCGGGTGTGGTGGCGGTGGTAGGGGTAGCGGCTGAAATTGGTGGCTGCTGGAGGTTGCGGTGGTGGTGGCGGCCAATGGCAGTGGTGGTGGTAGTGGCGGCCAATGGCAGTGGTTGGTGGCAGTGGTCGGTGGTGGTGGCCGGCGGTGATTGTGGTGGTGGTGGTGAAAGAAGGGTGAGTTAGGGTAACAAAATTTTAAATTTAAATTATTAGATTTTAGTATAGAATTATTTTTATAGAATTAAGGCATTTGTAATTGCAATTCAATTCCAATTCAAAATTTTAATTGTGTTCCCAAATTACAGAATTGGTTTTGAAAGCTTCAATTTCAATTCCAAGCAATAAAATTGGGGTAACCAAACGGACCCTTTAATCTAATTTAGGCCTGAGATACGACGGTTTCAAACATGTGAAATGAAAGTTTGTCAAAGAGTGAGGATTAATCTGAGCAAAGAATGTAAATGTGAAATGAAAGTTTGTCAAAGAGTGAGGATTAATCTGAGCAAAGAATGTAAAGATTTTATTATTATTATTAGTTTAACCCAAGTTCTATATATAGCTAGTCTTAGGCGTCGATACGAGTTCTTTCCTAATAGCTTCCCATTACAAAGAAGATTGTCCATTTACAAATACTCCATCTGTTCCTAAACTATTGTCATGTTTGATTTTTTTTGATTAAATATAATATTTTTCAAATGCAAATTTAATTCATGTTTATTAATTCCAAAATCATAAAACACTTACTCTCTCCGTTTCATCCATAGAGTTCACTATACTATTATGGGATGTTTTAGTTAAAGAGTCTAACTTTAAAAAATTATGCAAATAATTTTAATAATCTTTCATCTTTATCATCCACTTGTGTTGTAATCATCTTGGTTGTGCATAAGTATTTTTGTAACTATAACCGAATCCAATGACATTAATATATCCCTTAATAATTAGACTTTTCAAACGTGAATTTTTTGGGTGAAACGGAGAGAGTAATTCGTAATATTTTAAAAGTACTACGAATTATGTATTTTATGAATTTGAAAAAAAATAAACGTCAAATTTACATTTGAAAAACATCAAATTTGACAAAAACTAAAATAAAAATAAAATTAAACAAAACGATAATTTAAGTACCAAAGGAGTAACTCATATGCTGTTTCCTTCTGGGCCCTGATCAAATCCCATAACTCTTTTGCCATTTTCCTTGAGGCTATGTTTGGATACTTAATTTCAGAGCTTGAAATTAGAAGAACAATTTGAATTCCGTAAAACTCAAATTATTTATCTAATTCTAATTTTAAAGCTTGATATTGAGTACCCTAAAATAACCAGAACAGATTTGTGTTTGAAACTTTGAATACATATGGAGAAACAAAGAGCTGATTGTGTACATCATCACTCCATTAGATAATAAATTTGACCCTGTAGTAACTTTTAGGTTTAATAGGATTTTAGGGTCCAACTTTAGGGTTCTAGGTTTCAATTTTAGCAATTTTGGTTTAATGTTTCAATTTTGTACTAAATGGAGGGTAAAGATTATTTCCGTCACGATTTGACCAACTTAACGAACGTTACTCTAAACCTTCCATTTAGTACAAAATTAGAATACTAGACCCCAAATTGCTGAAATTGAAACTTGAGACGCTAAAGTGCAAACATGTGCTAACCTTAGACACTAAAGTGCTATTAACCCTTACATTTTAATACCCCCTCCATTCCCATCAAAGAATCTCTTTTCTATTTTCAAAAATCAACATACAACAAAATCAAATAAGACTTTAACATGCATTTATTATATTTAGGGGAAACAAGTCTTTGTTCAATAAAATCTACATAGATTACAATGGATTGTAACTTTAATGACTTCATAAAAAGAGTAATGCTATAGGTACCTAAAGAGTATCAAATTTTTGCACAAAATAATGTGTTAGTTGATGTGATAGCTAATGTGATGCATTAGTTATGATTTTTAATTTTATTTTTTGTACCACATCAACTGACACATCATTTGGTGTAAAAAATTTAGTACTCTTTAGGTACCCATAACATTACTCTCATAAAAATGAATAAAATTACTATCTTTCCCAAAAAAAAATAGTCTCATTTTCTTATTGAAAAGTAAGTTAACACACTATTAAATCATTGTTTATCAAACATTTGTTACGTCTTAGGTAATGAAATCTCAATTATTGTACAATATTATGAATACTATGAATAACAATGTTTTAATCCAAAGGGATGACCGCGACTAAGTTTTTGTGTACATCGATCTATTTAGCGAGATGTTAACTGACAACTCGAGAGACCAAAAAGAAAAAAGGAATAATATTTTAATTTTTTTTTGTAAGGATAACTAAATTTTACAAATCTTTGATCAAAGTTTAATCACAGTAAAAAAAAAAGTTAAAATGAAACTATTTTTATATAATCAAAATTTAATTAAGTTGACAAAAAAGTCAAATTTAATTAAGTTGACAAAAAAGTCAAAACTGGACTATTTTATTAAAATGGAGGGAGTACTACTTCACTTGAGTTGGACGGCTGAGATTTACGAGTTGATCAAATGGCGTAGCTATGGAATCGGATTATGTCAAAAACCTTGTACCGATCGGAACAATGGAAGAGAGAAAAAGAATGGTGTTCCCTTCCCTACATCTCATTTCCCACGTTCTTAACTACACGAGACTTTAACCAGTTTGACAGAAAAGTTGATGGGTTAATTTATAGTAAGAAGTTATGCCTACCTCTATAAAAACTACGTCGTGGTTGGTCAGTTCAAGTCGCACCACAATTAGACTCCCAAATAGTTGGCAACCGGTTGCAACATTGTGCAGCGAACAGTCTAGCACTCGGGTTCTATACTTGCAGTCATCGAACCACAACCAAACACATTCCCATCTTATAAGCTCAATTAGCATCCTGTTTTCTCCTGCCAATGGTAATTATATTATCTGTGGAGAAGTGACTTTTTTCCTGCAGTAATCTTTTGATCTCCTTCGCTGTGTCCTCATCTCCCTTTCCTTCCAAATATTTCAGACAAGATGCCAAAGTGGCAAAGTTTGGTTTCCACCCAGGTTGACTTGCCAGGATTGCTTTCTTCATTGCCTCTACTGCCTTGTCCATCTGTTCTTTTTTGAAGTATCCAAGTGCCATACGACTCCAACTGCTTGCATTGGGCTCCTTGCCACTTGCTCTAAGCGTGTTCAAAATTGACTCGGCCTTTTCAAAAAGACCTTTCTTGCAATAAGCTGTAATGACAAGGTTTGGCAGTCGATAGTCAAAATATGTCTTCTCTGCTTCCCATTCATCAAATACCTTCTCTACACCATCAAGGTCGTCCAACTTAGCAAGTGAGCTCATCATACAAAGATAGCTAGTATTGTAAAACTTGCCAATTCCCTTGAGAAGGTTCCATATGCGATATACATCATCTTTCTTCCCCACGCTTGCATAAAGAGTGATAAGAATTTCGTAGGCAAACCTTCTGTCCTTAACCCTGATGAGGTGCTCCGATTTCTTCATTGTTGCCAAAGCCTTTTCTGTTGCACCAGCTTTCAAGTACCCATTTGAAGCTACAGTATAATAATTCCACCACATAGTGAATCCAGGATTATCTTCCATCTCTGTTAGGAGCTTTTCCATTTGTTCTATTTTCGCAGAAGCTGCATACGCATTTAATCTGATAGCGTACGTGAATTTATTAAAAGGAATGCCCTTCTCTTCCATCTCTTGAATTAGAAGGTCAAGCTCCTCGTGCTTTCGTATTTTAGAATACAGGTCCAGCATAGCATTGTAGAACGATGGCTTAGCATAACCCAACTCCCTCATCTTATGCATCATGGCCTCTGCTTTCTCTAACGATTTTGCATCGGCATAGCAAATCAAAAGGGCACCGTAAACCTGCAAGTTTCTTGATGCATTTGGAATGTTATCAAAGTAGTGCTCTGCTTCTTTCAGACCATAGACCTTTGATATCAAATCCAGCCGAATTGAAACATCTTTATCTGAAGAATCAAGGTAGTTTTTGTCACTCATCCATTCAGATATCTGTGATAAGAGTAAGACACGAGATTCAGGGTCTAGAAAATATTGAGGATTATGTGCATTGGAGATATATACACAATGAAGAAGTTGAACATAGAAGAAATGGGAGTACAATCTGGTAAGAATCCATAGAGCTGAGATCATAATGTGGCCTAAAATCAGTGATACCCGTTATGAAATAATATCATGGCCATCCAATTACTCCAGCTATATTTCTTCAATTATTCCTAATCCATAACTGTCATTTGCTAGGAGGCGTACTTAAAGATTACCAGTTTAAATCAACTGAAACTCCTTTCCAACTATTTAAGTTGTCTAAATGAACCTCTTTTGCTGTCCAAAAAAAGATAAGATTTTCTGTTAGAACCATAGGATTCTTTATTATTGGCGTCCATGTAAATCTTGGTCTTTCCCTACCTCAAGATTGCTGCTGATATTGATATTACCACTTTGTAACTCCTATTAAGAATACTTTACCATGTCATTCATCCTGAAGTTTGTCTTTCCTAGTGTTACTAAACATTCATCCTCCCTGGTTTTAAAAGCACATCCATCATTAGATCTTCATCTCAGGTGACACTCATTCATGGACATGTTGCTCCTTAGCTATGTTACAAGGACTCGGGTGAGGGTGTTAGGTGTGGTACTTGACTAGAAGTTGATATAGAGAAAGCATGAATTTTAGGATATGTGGACTTGGCTCAAAAAAATCCAAAAATAGTTTGTGTACATAGACACGGGTTATGGCTTAATATTTTACATTCCATCTTCTATGTTTTAATTATACATCATGAATATGATATGGAAATTGTTTGTGAAATTTAATAAAATTTCGCGAGTCTATTTAAGAATAGTTGAGAGTTTGATAGCTGTTTATTTGAGTTTTAAAAATCTTTACTAAATAATGAGCTGGAATGTCCATTTACAACTTGAAGAGTCTGACACAGATCACACACCCATGTTCGCAGAGATCATGTCCAACAAGGGTATGACAAGTGAAACAAAGAGTCCATGTTACACAGCTCCTCAGTAGCTGGTCATTCCGAATCAGAAAGTCAACTTGAAACTAAAAGTTTTCCCATAAAATTTCCTTTAAACTTAATTGGGATGTCGATCTTGTAGACCCAAACTGTTTCTCACGAGCTGCTAATCTATGTCGTAGTCCATACTCGAGAGCTCTCTCCCAAATCATCTGAATGATTGGTCAAATTAGGATATTGCTTTGCTTCTGTGACATGTACTAGAGTGCTCATTCATTATTAAACACCTCTTAGCCATCATAATCTTTGTTGAAGGGTAGTATTCTTGAGGGGGGGGGGTCTCTAAAATATGACGTGGCATTACACACACACCAACGAGGGTAAGATTGGGAAGTGAGTGAGGGCTAGCTAGACACGAGGGAGAGGGCACTTAGTAACGTCACCACAATTTGCACACCACGAGGTCCGAATCTCAAGGTCCTCCTCCATCTCATCATAAATGATGGATAATTATGGTGAAGAGTAGCTGGCCCTCATGTGGGGGGCACGTGAGAGTTCGTATGCTAATGTGTCACTTGCACATATGCTTACGGTGTACCCCTCCCCATCCTAGCTAGGCCACATGCTCCTCAAGAGGCGCACGTGACTAACTGGCACTCCAACTGCCAATCCAAAATCCTGTGAAGATCCTAAAGTTCTTGCAAGTTGGTAATGCCCTACCCAATTTGATATGACACCCCTCGTGGGGTAACTCGCGAGGGTGGGTAGCCAAGTCACGGGTGGCTCAAATGCTGAGTGACACCTTTGCATGAGGCTTTGTGGGAGGGTGCAAAATACTTACTGTATTTTGTCAAGTATGTGGAGTACTAAGTGTCCTCTTGCACAAAGCTTTGTGAAGTGGGTGCAAAATACTTGGTAAATTCCGTTAAGCATGTGCAACGCATATGGGTAAAAGCATGTGCAAGGCACGTGGGAGGTACACATGACCAGGTGCTTGAAGCACGTGGGTGGTCCATGGTACACGTGTTTGATACGTGGCAAGGTCCTCTCTACAATCTTCTTATTCGACTATTTTACTATGCCTTGAAATCTCCTATCCACTCGAGCCTAAATAGAAATTTCATCCGGCCCTCAAGTCTTTCTGGCTTTCATATAGACTACTACAATCTGCACCGGCGACCAGCACCTGTCATTAATAAAATTCATAATATCTCTACTATCCTCAAGTCATTAAATCTTCTAGGGTAAATTTCCTCCACGTTCTTAACTACTTATCGAAAGATTATTTTCTTCTTCCTTAATACATTTAACTTGTTCCTGGACCCTTCAACTTTCACTTAATACCTTTTACATGGTTAAAATCTCTAGTCTTCTGCTCTCTTACTATCACGTTTGTCTATAATTAAATCCACACCTTATGTGTTCAATATAGTATAAATATCATCAAAAGTGTGAGTAGAATTAACTTCGTTTACAGCTTTCTATACTTCTTTCTTTGGCATAATTATATCGTTTATAATATTGCATATTTTTAGATGTTTTTCACATTTCTATGACAATCTTTCCTACCTTACGATCTTTTTGGCTTCTTCATTCTTTTTACAACCTTTTTTCGACTTCTTTAACCATCGAGGACTTCACTTATCAACAGATCTTCTAACTTTCAAAGATCACCAACAGCTGCAACTAACAAACTTTCGTACAGAAGAGGTGTATCAACTCTTTCCAATTATTTTACACTCGGTTGAGTGGATCTTCTCAGAGGTGTAAAGCATCCACTACTTTCAGGGTGTGGAAATGGTAATCAAAGTGAGCAATAAAATGGAATATCATTAATCTATTAGCTCTTTATCAGTAAACTACTAAAAGGTTCTATCTTTGAATTCATGCCGCGTCCACGAATGAATAGCTTAGAGATTCCTCTTCGCTGTCGTGAAAAGATAGTCCCCTTCCCAGAAGTATTCAAATAAAATCAAGGGTTGATTTAGCAAAACCCCCCAAAAAAAAACAAAAACCTCATGTGATCCTTTTTATATTAAATCCCCTTGTTGATTCAAACAAAGAGCACGCCAATTACAAAACAAACAAAATGTCAAAATATACTTTATATGATAGAGTCATTCCTTCTCTCTTTGACACAGACCAAGACAAGAATTTTTTATTTTGATAAGAACAGACCAATACAAGAATGAGATTGATGGACTTGAAGAAGAATCTTTTATCTTTTTCTTTTTCTTTTTTTTTTCTTTTTTGGGGGTAAATTAAAGAAGAGTGTATACACTGGAGTGATAATAAATCAATTTTTTTCCTGATAAAAATTAAATTGTTCATGAAGTGATGTGGTAGGATTGATTAAGAAGAAGGTTCTTCTTCGAGGAGTTCCTAAATTTGTTATGCAGCAGGATTGTCTTTCGATGGACTTCTCGTCCGTCTTATGTAACTTTCTTATCTTATCTGTATAATCTTCTGAAGTTTCTTCTTTACGGCCAATGATGACCGATTAAGAAGATATAACCCCCATAGCTTTAATTTCAGCATTCATACATTTCGTTTTAGAAAAATGATCCCCAATTCTTTTTCATTTTCCTATCTTCTGCAAACTCTTATAACCAAAGAGAGCATTTCCCAGTTAAAACTACAGAGCAAAGCAACAAAACAATTCAACACAATTTGCCTACCAATTCCAATTTCAGAAAACCCAAAGCTCTATATTAAATCTAATATCCATAATACGCAACTATTCTACGAACAAACCTGAATCTAATACAGATTATGCTTATCAATTGCAAGAAAAGAAGGGCGGTTCTGGTAAAAATGAGGGGGGAGGAGGGTGTTACCTGTAGGGCATGATTGAAACGTTTGAATTTTCGGAGCACCATAATGATCTTGTGAAGGTCTTTCTGATCGACGGGTCTGCCTTCTTGGACCCATTGGTCTAGTATTGGAACCATTGAAACGTTAGGGTTTGCAACTGGGGTTAGCCTACTGTACAGAGTAGTTTTCTCAGTTGAGTTGACTGATGATGTTAGGGTTCGGATAGGATAAGTCAAAACCCAAGCAATCCTCAGTGCAGGGCCATTGTAGAACTGCATTAGCTTGTTCATCGGCGCCGGAGCTGGAGGTCGGAATTAGTTTGACGCTTTTTTACATTCTTTATTTTGAACCATTTGAGTAGCGTTACTTTCAATATGGCATCTATTTAGATTTATACGGAGCAGTGTTTTAAAAATTACTAGGCGGGCGCTAGGTGCCAGATAGGGCTAGTGCCTAGGGGCCTATTTAGGGTCTAGTTGTAGCCTAAAAATCGAACTATAATTACACCATAGGTCTATACCAAATTTGCTGTAATAATAGTAAATAGCTAAATATAATCAAATAAACTAAAAGTAATGATCACATTACAAGATTAAAAGTTAAAAGTTAAAAGTTAAAAATTAAAATTAAATTCACTATCATTTCAAAGTGAAGGGAAGAAGGGGAATACTTTAATAGCTTGAGGGGGGAGGAAAAATACTTGGAAAAATATTTAGAAAAATATTTTAATAACTTGAAGGGGAGGAAAAATACTTTAATAACTTGAGGGGAAGGTTATCATTATCAAACTAAAGTTTGATAATCAAGTTACGATATTGCAAATATAATATGCAAAACCTAAATAATTAAACATTCAAACCTAATTACCAAAATTAGAGATGTACTTTTTAAAAAATTAGTACAATGAAAGATTCAATGTTAATTTCAATTACCGAATTTCGACTATCAAATCTTAAATCTCTCTCGTCACGTGTATATAATACATTATTAATAGAACTTGATTTTCTATTAGTTTGGGTCTAAGTATTAGATGTGAGCTTTAAAATGAGATGTAACATTTATTTGTAATAAAAATAAAATTTTAATATATGAGACTAATTATTTTGGACCCGTTTATTTCACTTTAAAATGTAAGACTTATAATTTATATATACTAAGTTATTAAGTGAGATTAGGAAAGCCTTTTTAGGTGAAAAATTTGGGCGCCCTAGGCGGCCGCCTAGTAGGCCTATGCCCAGGCCGGCCTTGGGGTAACTTTAATGTACAACCCGTTTCACTTTATTCGATGTCCGATCCCTTCCTAGTCAGAGATGGAGTCTGTCCCTTCCCAATGCCTGGTTTAAGGCTGAAGATAAGGTGCGATGCTCATCTAATGGAATAAAATTGGAGTAAAGTAACTTCAAAGCCTAAACGAACCAAGAAGACAATTTTATCAGCGAAAGCAAACTAGGAAGGGCCATTATTATTGTTACATTTCCTATGTTTTCTTCGATTCTCTATGTTAATCTAAATTGTTACACATGATTTAATCCAATATAGAGAAATATTGCCAATAATTTCGTCTAGTTTGACTAGTAGTCGCAGTGTTCTTCGTTTCCGAATGCAGAACAATGAATCCAATTATACCAAATGCTAAAGGAATGATCAGAAGAGACGAAATGCAAGAAGTAGCCAAAATATTTATTAATCAATTTTTCCAAAGTCACCCAAACAAGAATGTAAATTAATCAATAAGAAACACTAATGCCATTCTCTTCTATGGAAGTACATATCTAGCTCTAAAGCATTAGGGCTTGTACAATTTGCCGCGACATTTGCACCACCATGCTACAGGATAGTACTCCAATATCGGAGTAGTACTTGATGCGGGAGGTTTTCCCACGAGAACTGGCGTACACGGTGTGCACTGGTGACACTTTGACATGCAGTTAGGTGGCGACGAGGTCTAAGCATTATGAAACGTGCTAGTCCTAGCCAAGTTCAAAGTCACCCCTTCTCCTTTGCCTTCACCAATTATTTTACGTTTCTCTACCGTCTTGTCATACACCTGTAAATTGGCCTGAATTCAAAAAAAAAAAAAAAAAAAAAAAGAAGAAAAACAACAAACTAGAACAAATAGTGCATTATAAGTTATGTACTTAAGGTTTCTGTGCTAAAACCCATTATTGAATACTTACTTGCTGATGATTTTGTCCATCCCAAGAGTGTTTTGTGCAAGAGACGAAGAAGAAGCAAAGGAGCAGTGTAAGAAAACACAATGACGCAGTTGCATTGGCCATATTAGTTTTTCTTGTGAGAACCCCTTGATCTCCCATTATAGTGTGAGAAAATTCAAATTAATTCCATCTAATTATAGATCAAATAGTGACAAGAATATTCTAAATTATTTTTGTCAATCTTTCATCCAAATTTATGTGATAAAGTCAACAATGTGATCGGTGAGATATTCTTTTGCCCTAATTAATGTGGCAAGATCTTTAAATTAATTTTAAGTAAATCCTTAACATAAATAGGTATTTGATAATGTTATGTCATATTTCTTAAGAATTAATAGCCCATTTGGTTGAGCGTTTTGGCCAAAACGCAGCTTATTTGTAAAAAATGTGTTTCAATACTGCGGCAGAAAACGCAGCGTTTTCAAAACGCAGCTGCGTTTTAAAACGCTGGAATTCCTAATTTTTTTTCAAAACGCAGTAGGGGATAAAAAGCTGCGTTTTGATATAATATTCCAAACGCAGTTATAAAGAAAAAAGCCGCGTTTTAAATAATTCGCGTTTTAAAACGCTTTTTTCAAAACACCGCATTTTCAAAACACTTCACCAAACGGGCTCTAAATATCATCTTAGAACTTGCCCATGACTTAGCATTTATTAGCTTTTTATTTTATTTTTATTTTTTTAGCATTTAGTAGTTTAATAAGGCATTTTATTTTATTTTTAGCATTTAGTAGGTCAAATATAAGTTTGCTTAAAATATTCAGTAGCTTAACGTCTTCAACATTTATTAAAATTTGGACTTTAGTTTTCGAAGTTTAATTTTCAATTTTAACAAAGAGGCCAAGTATCTAGTGACGTGTTAAATTTTAGATTAGAAAATACTAGAGTCATGTTTGAAAGTTAAGCATTTTAAGGATGATAAGAAATTTTCATCAGGCACCCTTTGTTCTACGGAATAAAATTGTGTTAATAATATCGAATTTCATTAAATATGGATGATTTGGAGTCTCGTAAAAGTCTTAAGCTTAGTTTACTCTTTTTAATGCAACACTGCAAAATAGATACATTGTCCGTTGTCTCAAAATGAGTGTCAATTCCTATGTAAGTTTACTAATTTTAGCTTTGACATCTATGATGTCTTATTGTAGATTTGCAATATTATATGTGAAAATTAAGGACACCAATATATATGTGCTACTAAAATGACACAAAAATTAATTTTCTTAATTTTGGTGAAAAATTATAAACGGGGATACTTATCACGAAGTGGAGAAAGTAGGACATTTGATCAAAACAGAAGAAGTATTTTACATAGGAAATCAATAACAATAGGTGCGAATTTGATGGGTCTTCCTATCGATCACCCTATGAATATGGTAAAGACTCTTGATTATATTTTTATTTTACATAAGAAAGAACACCAAATAATTCATTGGGATGTCTAATGAATCATGCTACCAATAAGTTCACATATTACACTTTGTTAATAATATAAATATGGAAATACTTACACCATATTGCTCAAAGAATAAACGTATGAAAGTACACTTTTTTGGAATAAACTGATTTTTCATAACTATCATTAATTTTTTTCTTAATTTTATGAGGAAAAATTTGCAAAATTGGAAAACAAATCTTAACTACCCAAAAATTATACCGCTGATAAAATTAACAATATCCAATCAAAGTACCCCACGGGGGCAAGCATTAAAATGGGCAACCCCCTTAGAGGCAAGCTATATTTTGGGCGAGCTGCATTGGGCAAGCTGTATTTTGGGCAAGCCTCCCTTGAAGGCGGGCCTACTATGCGCGGTACACTTCATATATTATACGGAATTATCTTCGAGCACATGATGAAATTATCTCATTGTACATTACGGAACTACATCCGAGCGTATCACGGAACTATCTCCGATTTACCGATAAGTCCAGAACGGATATACTACTTCTACCCTTAAACTGCGGGATTTAATCGTATCAGTCACAACCCTAAATTATCTAGAGCAACACTACTCTCTTATAAATAATACTATTAGACATAGTACAAGGTACGCGCAACTATACATTTTTTACTCCCTCAATAAACATTATTCTCTTTCTGATATACATTGCTAATTCTCACACCGGAGGGGCTTTGCAGGGATCCCCTGCGCAATAACGCTTTTCTTGTTTTCAAGCCAGTTACAAGTCATCTCACCCGAGCAAATTATTCGAATAATTTACTCGGAATCATTAGTAGTAGGGGTTGTGCCACATCATTGAAGTTGATGTTGTTCTCCGGCGTTTGTTTAGCCGTGGAGGTTATATTTATGTTGTTGGGATTTTGTTAATCAAGCTTTGAGGCTCAAGTTCATTTGTTATTCCGCTGCCTTGTTTGTAGTATTCCGCTGCTTTGGTTTTGGTTTCGAGCTTTTGTCCGCTGCCTTGTTTGTAGTATTCCGCTGCTTTGGTTTTGGAATTCCCATCTAGACAACGGTGCAAAATTCGGAATCATCAGTGGTTTCGTTGCCCGGAAAGTTTGAAAGCCCAGATATTCCAAACATAGTTTAAACCTCTAAAACTCTGGTGATCATGGCAGGCAACAGGACAACTATTGGTACTGGCAACGATCTTGCTCAGCCCACGGTTGAGCAAAGGGGAACAACCAACAAAGCCCCAAATCCTACAGTCGTTATACGGCCACAACAAGGTGGCTTACAGGCAGAGGAAACATTGCACTCATTGAAGAATTATAAGGAGGTAACAGCCGAAAAACCCGCTTAGGGCAAGGGTGCTAGGGGCAAGTAAGAAGGCGGTAGAGCCACAAACGGGGGCTAGTGATCTACGTGGTCTGTTGGATATGTGTCGGGTGCCCACCGGTACATCCATGCCATCCATGGTAGACCTGACTATCCAGGCAGAGGCCCTTAAAGTGCAAACAACTGCGTTGGTCCAGATAATGTTAAACAACCAGTTGTTGCGGTCATGGGTCAAGCTGAGGTACCTATTCTAACCGCACTATTGGGTTTCCATACACCAGCACCCCAACCTACTAAGGTGGTACCGATTACCATAAGCAGGTCTCGGAGTCCTAGCAGACAACCTGGGGGAGGATGTTCAGGAGTGGAGGCTGATCGTTCTGAACGAAGAACAGTGGAAGGGAGCAAAACCAGACAAGTTTGGGAAGATGAGCGTATGGCCAGGCATATGGGCGAGCAGGCACACTCTCAAAGCAAGGTCAGCGTCCGATACAGACCTTATGATCGAAGAGGTCACGTAAATGAAGCAGTGGGAAGGTCTGTATGAGAAAGAAGTTACGAGGAAAATCGACCCGAACCTTCACAAAAGACACAGCAGACACGCCCGACTAGTAACGCAATCGAGGAGATCAAAATCTCCTCGAAGTCGAGCTACGATGTCTCGCGGGTATTCCTTATAGAGGGGCATGTCAGCAAGTCTGAAACGGGGGAGGTCCCTTGAAAGGAATCCGTAAAAAATTCAGGTGGCTAGCAAGCCCGCCGTAGATGAAGTCCAAGATCTGAGAAGGCTGCTGGAAGCCATTAAAACTGAGAAGGCCAAGATAACACTTATCGGTACCCACTTCAAACTGTTTAAACGATGGATCTGTGATTCCCCGCCTGACCCAACAATAATGTATCCCACTTTTAATGGGTATGAGGGAAAACCGGTGCGCGATCATCTCAACCATGTTGAAATGAAGCTTATGCTGCTTACCACAGATGACACAAACATCGACAAAGCTTTCATGGGTACTTTACAGGGTAAGGCTGGTACATGGTTCGCCAAAACTTGTGAGTTTAGTTAAAAGTTGGCCAGATTTGCAGAGAGTATTTATGGGGGAATTCGGAATAGCAGGCGTATTACCCAAGGCAAGAGGCGAGCTAAGTAATCTGAAGCAGAAGCCCGGGGAATCCATCATGGCATTTATGAAACGGTTCAAATGTGTTTTTGAGCAAATAAGCAATATTTCTGATCAGGAAGTTTTGACATGTTTTGAAGGAGGCTTATTGCCCAACAATCTAAAAACTGAATTATTTGCTCGTCCGCTCGCAAATAGGGAAGAGCTATTTCAGTTAGCCTAAAGGATAGGTAGTGCCGAGGCACCAATGAGAAATAAGATAAAGAAAGAACAAATGGACAACGCGAGACACAAAGGGAGTGATCTCGAAGAATGATTCAGCTAAGCATGATGGAAAAATAGACCCGCTCAACTTATTGTGTATTTGGGAAAATTTTATTATCAATAAGACGTTCTTTTTATTTCATATGTGTGTGCATTTTGAACATTTTAATAAGCACTATTGATAAAATGTGAGGAATCATGTGAGTAAAAAAGTCTGAATCGGAGACTAACGTGAGGAATCACGCGGCCAAAAAAGTCGAGCCAATTGCCAAGATAAAAGGCTAAGGATAAGACCCTTACGGGCACACACCAAAAACCTTAAGCCAATAGGCAAGATAAAAGTTAAGGGTAAGACCTGCGTATAGCTGGCTCCTATATAAAAGCAAATAATATGCTCGTTCAAGGGTAAGACCCATCAAGTATTGGCTCCCACATAAGTATTTTGCCGGGCCAGGTCAGGCCAGGCCAATTTTACCATAAAAATTAAGTGAAGTTGCGCACATGCTATAAATGAAGCAAGGTCGCGCATTAGGATAAGACCCTTGGTCGGGCACTTACAACGAAAAAAGTCAAGCCAATAGACAAGACAAGAGGCTAAGGATAAGACCCTTAACTGGCACGATGCCAGAAAAGTTAAGCCAATAGGCAAGACAAGAGACTAAGGATAAGACCCTTAACGTGCACCCATGATGCCAAGTCAAGCCAATAGGAAACATAGGAGGCTAAAAAGTCAAGCCAATGGGCAAGAAAAAATACTAAGGATAAGACCCTTGATGGGCATACATGCCAGATAAGACCCACGACGGGCACCCATATTAAAGCAAACACTATGCTCACTAAGGATAAGACATATCAAGTATGGGCTCCTACAATTTTTACGCTTAAAATAAAGCGACGCCGTGCACATGCTAAAAAAAGTGTATAGTGGCTAAAAAGGCTGCGTACCTATAACACCCCGACCCAACTTCTTCCCTAAATCTCTTGTAGTCTCTCGTTATTGACCTTAAAACCCTCCGAGAGTGAGGTGTCATTTTTGTTAAGCGTGACGTGTTGAGTTGAGAACCGTATTTGATACGTATTAATCTACATTCTGTGTGTGTTGTTTTCGTATTCATTCGAGACTATTCTTGACCTTGATTAACATCGTATACATTGTTCTTCTCCCCGTCCCATTGACCTAATCTTGTTTTTAACTCTTTCATGATTGATGATCATATTGATCTTGTCGTTAGCCCGTACGCCGAGTCATTTCAAGTGTTTCATTTGCCCCGATTTGTACTCAAATCTTTATATGGTTGATTGCATGAGCATTATGTTGAATTTCTAGCGTTGTTTCCGGACTTTTTGGGAATCTTTCTCAAGTGTTCCAACCTTCCCATACACTTAGAATCACTTTGGGATCATTTAGAATCATTTCGGGAGCGTTTCAGAGCATTTTCGGAGAGTTCAGAGAATCTGGACAAAGAGCGATCGCCCTTTAGAGATCAAAGCGATCGCCTGCATCCGAGGGCAAAGCGATCGCCCTGGACAGGGTAAAGCGATCGCCTTGCCCCGACTTTATTCGTCTGATTTTCATGATGTACAGAGGTTGAACGGCAGGATTATTGCTCTAGGGCGCTTCTTTTCCCGGTCAGCGGAGAAATGCTTGCCCTTCTTCAAGGTGCTGCGCAGAAATAAGGGATTTGAGTGGACAGCAGAATGCTCGGAAGCTTTCAAGTAGCTGAAGGACTATCTTGGCAAACCACTTCTCTTGAGTAGTCCGGTGGTAGGAGAGAATCTATGTGTACATCTTGCGGCCACCGACCAGGCTGTGGCCACAGTACTTGTTAGGGAAGAAAATGGTGGTCAGAAGCCTATGTACTATGTATCAAAGACTTTAACTTCGGTTGAATCCCGTTATTTTAATGCGGAGAAGTTGACTTATTCGCTTGTTGTATCAGCTCAAAAATTACGAGCTTACTTTTCTGCACACGTAATCATTGTATACTCTCACTACTCTCTTCGCAAGATTCTGTACAAGCTAAACTCGTCGGGCAAGCTTTAACTATTTATAAAATATTTATGTATTTCTTTAATTTTTTTTTTAAAAACATTGTTTCTTCTTCTTTTTTTTTTTTTTACTTTTTAAATTTTTTTACAAATGGTCCCTGTATTTTTTAAATAAAAATGACTATATTACCCTTGAAAAAGTACACGTCCGAGGCACATGTTCAAATTTAACGACAAAAAATAGATGAAATTGGACGGAAGGACCAATTCCAAAAATGGGTTAGTATAGGGACCATTTAGGTCATGAAAGGATCAATCGCAAAAGGGGCTAAAAGTACAGGGATCAATTATAGAGTTTGCCTTCTTTTAATTAATGGGTATATCTATATATATATATTAAATCAACCTTTTTAATATCATATTTTTATTTTCATTTTTCTTTAATCACATAAAATTTTATTTTCTTTGTCTCAAGAAAAAAAAATGCATTTTGACCTCTTCAAAATTAATTTAACCATGTTTCTTATAAGACCAAAGAGTTTTTCAATATTAACGACTTGCCAATTTGCAATTCCCAACAATACATAACAATTGTTTTTATTTAGGAGAATTAACCTAGATTTTCACACTGGTTTAGGATTATTTATTACAAGAATGATTGCCAATAAAATAAGTGAAATTCATTAATTTAGAAATCAGCATTTATTAAAAGAAATAATACTCCATCTGTTCAAATTGAGTATCCATTTTTACTCATAATCATGAACAAAAATAAACATTCATTTTGAGACGGAAAGATGAATACTCTTCCTAAGCTTGCTGATTGGCAGACAAGGGAATTACCAAATGACACTTTAGAATACGTTTCGCATTCGGCGGGATCGCTAAAAGTGAACAATGAAAGCCATCTAGACTTGCATGGTCAGTCGTTTGTGTCGTCACTCGTCGAGCAGCTTCACCAAATAGTGGCCATTTTCAAGCAACTCAATGAACCCATAATGTTTTCCACTCTTTTAATTCTATCCGTAAGAATTGTACTTGATATAATATTACATCCGAATTCTAACTTATTGTGTACAGGTACACCAGGTTACCTAGAAGAGGCTGTTGAGGCAGCTGCAGACTCGATCAGTGGTTTGCCATAGGTTTCGCTTTATTCAGTCTCCGATCCCTTCGTAGCCGGAGATGGTGTCTGTCTAGCCTTCGCTTTGTCTCTTCCCATTGAAGATAAGGTTCGATGCTTTTCTAATGGAACAAAATTGGAGGAAAAATAACTTGGAAGACCAAACCAACCAAGAAGACAATTTTATCAACGAAAGCAAACTAGGAAGAGCCATTATTGTTTCATTTCCTATGTTTTCTCGATACTCTATGTTAATCTAAATTTTTACACATGATTGAATCCAATATCACGACATATTGCCAATAATTTTGTCTGGAGGTTTGACAGGTGAAACAGTCAAATTGAAAAAGAAAATCAATAATATGTCTCTTAGCTTCTCTCTAATGGCCAGTGTTCTGTGTTCATCATTTTCGAATGCAGATCAATATATCCAATTATACCAAATGCAAAAGGAATGATCAGAAGAGACGAAATGCAAGAAGTAGCCAAAATATTTATTGATCAATTTTTCCAACTTCACCCAAACAAGAATGTAAATTAATTAAAACACTAATGCCATTCTCTTCTATGAAACATATCTTGTTCTATAAAGCATTAGGGCTTGTACAATTTGCCGCCACATGTGCACCACCATACTACAGGATAGTACTCCGGTGACATAGGAGTAGTAAGAGATGGTGCTGGTGGCACTCTCACGAGAACTGGCGTACACGGTGTGCACCAGTTACACTTCGACTTACAGTTAGGTGGCAACGAGGTCGGATCAATTATTTTATGTTTCTCTACAGTCTTTTCGTACATCTGCAAATTTACGTGAATTATAAAAAAAAAAAAAAAAAAATTAGAACAAATAGTACATGATAAGATATGTACATAAAATTCTAGTTTCTTTTTCTTTTGTCACATACTTAAGAGTAAGTTTTCTGTGCTAATACCCATTATTGAATACTTACTTGCTGGTGATTTTGCCCATCCCATGAGAGTTTTGTGCAAGAGCCGAAGATGAAGCAAAGGAGCAATGTAATAAAACACAATGATGCAGTTGCATTGGCCATTGGTTTCTCTTTCACGACCAACCTGTTTTCCAATTAAATTTGTTTTTCTTGTGAGAGACCCTCGATCTCCCATTACAATTTATAGTGTGAGATTTTAAGATTAGGACGAGACTAAATTATTTGTGTTAATCTTTCATCCCAATCCACTCTCTCCGTTCCAGGCAAAGAGTCTACTTTTAATTTTTTTCGGTCAACTTAGTTAAAGTTTGAGCAATAATTAATATAAATTTAGTGATTTTTACAAAGTTATGAAAATTGTAATCTATAGTATTCTTAATATAGTTTTTAATTAATAAAATTTTATTTTCTAAAACATAAGTATAGTATATACTCTCTCGTTTCAGGCAAAGAATCTACTTTTTGACTTTTTGTGGTCAACTTAATTAAAGTTTGACCAATGAGTCACATAGATTTATTTATTCATAAAAAATTATGAAAGTTGTACTCTATAGTATTGTTAATATACTAGTTTTTAGTGAATAAAATTCTATTTCTTAAAACATATTTAAAGTATTTAAACTTTTGATTTGATTTAGTTACATGTTAATTTTTAAAAATAAAAAGTGGACTATTTGCCTGGAATGGAGAGAGTAAAATTTTAATTTGATTTAGTAACATGTTAAATTCTAAAAAAAGAAAGTAAACTCCTTGCTTGGAACGGAGGTAGTATGTGACAAGATCTTTTGTCCTAGTTTATGTGGCAAGATCTTAAGATTAATTTTTAGTGAATCTTCAACTTAAAAAAGGTATTGGATAATGTTTTGTCATATCACTTTAAAAGAAAACTAACTTTAATCTTTGATAGGGAGCTTTCCCATGAGTTAGCATTTACTAGCTAGTTTGCCCTGGCCGACCTAAAGTTAGAAGGAAATATTATTAGTGTATATTGGCTTGATTAGTATGTGTTCACCCGTATGTATTTCTTTTAGTGTATGTTCAAATTTAAGTTCATCAATTTTGGATGAAAACTAATGGCCAATTTGTTCATCTTAAATAATTTCAGACTTTATTTTATCTAATTGTCAAACAATTCTACAAATTAGTGTTTAAAATTAATTATGTACAATTATCAAATGTAAGCCTCCTTAAACTTTTAAAGTGAAGTTGTCGTGTGTGAAGAATTTCGAAGTATTCGGTTCGGTAGTATATCATAGAGTGAGTTTGGGGGCCATTTGGACTTGTGTGTTCGAGATTAATTCAAGGCATCCATGACGGGGTGCATGTTGGGCGAACAACAAAGTGTTAAACGTTTGATGGAATTTGGGCCAAAATGAAGATTTGTTATACCCTTTAAGAAAATATATTATGTGAGATGTGTGTTATTCTGTGAGATAATGTCAATCCTTATATTCCTTTTCCTAGTAAGAGTGAGTACATTGAAAACTGTCTATAGTAATTCATTATCGTTTATAGTGAATTTGTTGCTTGTCTTGGAGTGGATTAAATTGCGTAAATTCAGTCTTCCCTTTTGTTTGATTTATTCTGTTATATTTTATATATTTTTTGTTATTATTTGTCAAATACTTGATACTATTATTTTCGTCCAAACCACTTCTGCAGTTAAAATAAAAACTTGAACTTTTAATACATGAATATCCTTGATTTTATAACAGGCTTTTAACTTTTCAACTTATTCTTTTAGTTGTATGTACATTCTGTGTATACCAATAAAATATATTTTAAAATTGTTCCACCCATAGAACGATTATTTTGCTAATTACTTAGTATAATAGTAACTAAGATCGATTAAATATCACTTAAGATTAAAGTCGACCCACAACTCTCTATTCTTTTGGATATAACACTAGCACAACAAAGATCATTAAGTGGATGACATAATTCATACAAGAAAAAAGAAGTTGAAGAGCCAGACCCAAAGACACGGTCATAGGTCCAGGCCCAAACCGCGACACGGGTCAAGGCCCATTACAGCACTAGAAGCCAAGTATCAGCGAGGAGACATGACAACCAACTAAGAGAGCAACAAGCATGACTCACTGTCAGGGTCAGGACGCAGCAAGCAGGCCTCGCCTTTACTGTCCACCTCGTACGTGTTCAGGAGACGTGGCCACGTAGTAAGGCATCGTTGGTCAGACGTGCCCACCACGTCAGGGGTTATGCCGACTACACGGCAGTTATGCCCGCCATTACTCCTATTATGATGGGCAGTTAATACAGCCCCTATATAAGCTTGTGGACAATCCCAAGACAAGGAACGCACAATCTATATTACAAATACACTCTGGCAGATTGAATTTTGAGCTGTACACTTACTCTTACACCGGAGTATCTACGCAGGGTAGGCCCCTGCATTCACTTTAGTGTTTTGCTCTTATCTTGGCAGGTTACGTAAAGCCTAGATATCCATATTCATATCTCGGAGCAACCCGCGACATTTTGTGTAGCATCAGATTAGTTCCGTTGCCGGGAAATAGTTTTTGACGTTCTTCTTTGAAACGCATTCTGGATGTGATTTTAATGACTGAAAACAGACGTGATACGGTGGTCGAGGACCCTAACACTGGGGCTGCGGGTGGCCAGAATAATCCACCTCCAGTAGGGGACCCAAGCTTACCACTACCAATCCATAATAATAACGCTCTTGTGACACGGTCTCGCTCCGCAACCAAGTGAGTTACCTCCTCGGCTTCAACGCAAGGGGCTGGTCAATCCAACGCAAATCTTCGAGCTGCTCATAGGGTTGAGCTTCATGAGCAGCTCAATGCTAAGAGGGCACAAACAACAACTCCAAATGTTACCCAGCTTACAGAGGTTGCTCGCTCAGTTGTTCTGGTTAACCAGGCTTTGTACCTTAGCAAAATGTACTCCTTTAACCAACAACTTCTCGCTATAAGATAGACCCCTGTTCCTGTGGAAACTCAGCTCATTACTGTGATGCCCACAGTGGGGGCGTGGAGTGAGGTGCCTCAATGTTCCCAAGGTAACCAGGGGGAAGGCTAGAGGAGCTCATTCACCTGGACAACATGGGCACAGTTTGAGCTCGGAAAGAAGCTGAAAAGGATCATAGAGGCAAGTGACCTGCGCATCCCGAGTCTGCTCGGGCAAAGAGTGTCAACAATCGCTTGATTTTCTTAACTGGCCAAGGAAATGGGGGCCCAGAGGGCTTGCGGCATAAGGATAAAGCCCGAAGCAAGGAGGCAGAGTCTTAGCCAAGACATGCGCGCAAAGAGGTTCGTGAACGATTGTACCGAGCACGACGCACACCCTCACCGAGGCGCAGGTCGCCCGGGCAAAGGTCGAAGCATCATTATGTGATAACGGTACCTAGTCAGCGACTAACACCGTCCCCATCCGGCCAGGACTCAGCCTTAAAGGAGATAAAGATGCAGTTAGAGGCATATTTGAGACTGGTCGAACTGGGCCAAGATTTGTGGTGCCAGGTGAGGAGAAGGATCCTCTAGCCGAGTGGATCATGGCTGCCCCACCTAATCCCGATGTGCCAATCCTGTAGTTTGACAAGTACTCTGGTAAAACCAACGCAAGAGATCATTTTTAAGGTTTTAAAAACTAATTCAACATGATAACCAGGGACACAGCGGCCAAATGTAAGGCGTTTGTCAGCACTTTTCAGGGGAAGGCAGTGACTTGGTGTAGGAAGTTTCCTCGGACATCGATCACGAGCTGGTCGTATCTCCAGAACAAGTTCCTCATTGAATTCACTATGGCCGAAGTCACCCCCATGGCCAGGATGGATCTTTGTAACATCAGTCAAAAAAAGGGTAATATAGTGGGGAAATACATGGACAAGTTCCAGAGGATGCTTGGTAAAGTCAACGATCTGATTGAACACGAAGTCACGATGTGTTTCATGGGTGGCATGACCAAAAATGCCTTAAAGGCTGAGTTTGGCATGAGAGAGCCCTTGAATCGGGTAGAAATATTTGCACGCGCCCAGAGTTGGAGTGTAACCTGGGAGGAGGATGCGGATGAGTCCAAGAAGAAGGACAAGAAAAAAAGACAAGAAAGATGATACAAAATAAGAATCGGGGGCCAAGACTAGGCAGACCTCGAGCAGAACTTGGAGGAAAAATTGCTTATGGGCAACAGTTCGCATAGACTTTGATCCCCTCAATATAACTCGGGAAGCGATTATGAACGAATTATGGGCAAAGCACCCTCCCGCGTAGCCGCTAGATCCTTTATTTCATAATCGCAGGGATTTGAATAAACATTGTGCTTACTATGATGATGTGGGGCATGGTACGGAGGATTGGATGCAGCTGAAGTAGGAGATTCAGATGCTGTTGAACTTTGGGAAACTTGATCGTTTCCGTCTGTGAGCAGATAACAGAGATCACAGGGAGAATAAAGGGGCAGAGAGGGGCCCCCCAAGCGAGGCAATGCTGATAGTAGGGGAAGGGTCAATGTGATCATAGAGGAGGAGCCCAGCCTGCACCAGTTGAAGACCCAGATCTACATCCTGAATAAACTGCGAAACATGCCCGTGATTGTAGGGGCCGAGAAGGAAACAATCATGTTCACCAGGAGTGAGTTGGCTTCGACCAAGCTGGCCACTGATCAGTCCTTGGTCGTTGAAGCTGGGGTACAGTGATATTGATTTGAAACCATACCGTGGCCACCTAAAGGGGTTCACCAATTACAAGGTCGCGGTCAAGGGGACAATAGAGCTCGAGGTGATAATTGGGGAAGGGGACAGGTCACGTCTAGAAATGGTCACCTTTCTAGTGATAGACTTGAAGTCGCATTTCAATGTTATCCTGGGAGTCCCAGCCATGGTGAAGTTCCAGATGGTGGCCTCTACACCTAACCAACGTCTCCCAAATCTGGACACTATTACTCTAGAATTTACTAAAGCTAGAATTACTGTGTATGCCTCTCCTCTGTACTTCTCCAGATTGTCATCCTTTTATAGCTTTCTTCACATTGCACTGAAAACTGGATTTCTACTGGCTATTGTATTGTGGTGATTGAAGATCATGCTAGGTTGCTATAGTGTATTGGAAAAGGTTTACCCTTCAACCTTGGCAACTTTATTTAGATTACATCGTTTGCCACGTCCAACTCCCATAAAAGATCCCTCACTTTTCCCAGTCTTATCCATCTAATTTGTGTTGAGTAAGGTGTTCAAATTTACCCCCATGATTGGCATACCCAACCTCTAAAATTCTTTCACCTCTCTAAAATGATTCTCAAACATACTATGACGGTAATGGATCTCCTTCTTGTGTGTCCATTTCCTGTCCCTCCATCACAGCCTGAGACTTCTGTAACTGCAAATCCTGAAGATCCCCTACAGACTGTTAGTAATAAAGTCTCCAATGAAGTCCCCAATGTAGGCACATCTAGCGTTCCCAGCACCTCTACATCAGCTACCTTGGCCTCCACTATTCTGCGAGATCAATTGTCACTTGTCCAAAAGTAGATACCGAATCATTTGACTCAAGTGGAGATATTACAAAGGGCTAAAGCTACTGTTCAAGTTGCTATTCTTTCTGGCCAAGACCAAGGGGGAGATGTTGTTGGTGATGTTGATATTGGAGATGTTGTTACTAGTGATGTTGCTGCTGATAAAGAAGCTGCTAGTGGAGATGTTGCTGGAGATGACACTGCTACTGAAGGAGCTTAACAAAAAACAACTTTATTCTATTTACACTTGAAAAAAACTTTAATTTTGTTTTGATTTCTAATGATGTTTTGTTACCTAAAGTTGTTTGAAACATAATATTGTTTGAAACAAGATACTGTTTGTTTGCTGGTTTACTTTCGGATGTGATCACTTTTGGATCACATTATGGTGATTGGGTCAAGCTACACATGATTGGTAAATCTTTAATTAAGGGGGAGCTTTGCTTTATAATGAGATTATGCTATATATAAACTTAAAAGTTTCTTTTAACTGAGGGGGAGTCGATGATACATCAAAAGGTTTTGAAATACAAAGGTGTTGCTATTTTAAAACTTAAGTTAAAATTTTGGCTTGGTTTTTGAATATAGGAGGAGTTGTTTCTTCTTGAGTTGCTATGCTTAATTGATTACGTACTATTTGTGTTTTTGTCCAGAAAGGCAAAAAGGGGGAGATTGTTGGATATTGGATTAGTGAGATTATGATTAGTTAAATTGTTTAGTTTAATTAATTATTGGTTTTACTAATTGTTAATTAATTATTTATATGTTTTAATCCTTTTAAAGAAATGATATTTTAGGGAGAATTATATTATATTAGGGTTTATGAAATTGTTTAATATTAGGGTTTATAATTGTTGATCATTCGGCCTTGTGTGTGCCGTATTGTCCTTGTATAAAGCATGGTTGACCTAGTCTAATTCTGTGTAAGAATCTTAGTCTTATGGTAAGTCTATTTATTCCTTAAGTTGAGTCCTTGTTTATTTCACTAACCTACTAATCTTTTTATGGTAAGTTATTTTCTTATTGTACAAGGTTTTTAAGTTTCATTGAAGGCTATTTAAAGCGAGGGACTCAGACTTGAAAGACACGAAGTACAAGAGCATAAAGAATATATATAGAGACTTTAGAGAGAGAGAGATTTTAAAGCCTGCTGCTGCTTTACGTATGAGCTCCTCAATGAATCTTTCATCCGAGGACTCATTCATAGTGTTTCCAGTGCAGTACTTTTATTTTCACCCATCTTCTATTTATTAAAGCATAAAGTTTATGTCTTTCGTATATTTGGGTGAGCTATTCTGAATTGTATACATCAGCTACATGTAAAGCTTTTCGTATGATTTTCACTAGTGTTAGGTTTTCGTATTTATATTAAACTACAAGTTTTTACCTAATAAAAGTTTTGTCATATTGGCACATGTACAAGTTGTTACTTATTGATTAAATGTTTACACCTCTGTATTAATTTCGTACTTCTTTTAATTAATTGGTTTTAATACTTTGCTACCGCGTTTATCTTAATGTGCTCCTCAATGTGTTCACTTTATTGAACTTATTGGTCAGCTCATTAGAGTTTTATTGTTTTACAGTTTCTATTTACTTTACTGTTTTGTTTGATTCTGGGTTACCCTAGCTACAATTCTTTCATTCCCAATTAATATATTTTTATTAACTTATTCCTTGCATGGGTAGTTTGCCACTTATGCGCAGTACTACGACGACAAGTTGTATGCTGACGACAAGTAGAGAGAAGAACAGAGGACCCGAATCTAGACCCTCGAAGACACGTTAAAAGAGGCAGAAGTACTTTTTGTGATTATAGTTGTTATCGCTGGGATGCTGCCAATGAAAAAGTGAAGGGTTTGGAGGCCGACAGATCCACTCTAGAAGCTGCCAAAGGAAACGCTGAGGATCTGCTCAAGAAGACTGAGAAAGAGCTTGTCTAACCTAGAGGTCGTGAACAGTGATATGAAAGTTATCTGCACTTAGCAGGCCAAATAGGAGGTTGAAAATGAAGAGTTCAAGTGACAGCTAGCGGCCATTCCCCTTCTCGAGAAGGTGATCGTCGAGTTCAAGGATTTCCATGAATATTGGGAATAGGTCCTTCCTTATATTGATCACAAAGGTAGGGCCCAGATTCACCAGGTGGCCACCTTGGATGGGATCCTATTGGACAAGTTGGTAAAATAGGGAGCCTCTGAATGCAATGATGAGGTCAACAATAGACGACATTTCGTGTTCCCTTTTGACTCCGAAGACCTCCGAGAAACCTCTACCGAGGATCTTAAATATGGTCAACCCAAATGTCCCCACCTCCTGCCCTTGAACAGGATATTTTAAAATTTATTTAGGCTCCTGAGGAGCACATGTTTCTTGAATCCGCAGCTCGAGAGGAGGGCGATGAGGGGGAGGATGTTACCTAAGCAAGGCGTGGCTACTGATCAGATGCTCATAGATTTAGAGATGCCTCAGACCAACCGAGAGGAAAATGCTTGTGATGTACACGAGTCCAAGGTTGGGGTAGACTAGGGAGCTTTCTATGTTAAGCTATGATTGGGGCCTGCATTCCATGTTTACCTTTTCAAACAATTATTTAGAACAAGTTGTAATATTTTTGTCTTTTGTCTTTGTAGTGAATTTTTCCATGAAGTGTTTTCTTTGTTCATACTTAGACGATTTTTCAAACTTGTAGATTTAGGGTTGCTTTGTTCGTAGCTCGTGAATAGCCTTTTGCAAGTAGGCTGGGACCTATTTTTTAGTTTAGCAAAGTAGGATGTTGTGTTAGTTGTTCAAACCTTCTTGTGGTTAGGTGAGTTTTAATGTTTATCGTAACGAGGTGACGATCATTTATGTTTTGACCTTAGCGAGGCAAGGTGCATTTTAGTTTCGACCTTAACGAGGTAAAGTGTATTTAAGTTTTAACCTTAGTGAGGTAAGGGTCATTTACGTTTTGACCTTAGACAGGTAAGGTGCATTTAAGTTTTGACCATAGCAAGGTACGGTGCATTTAAGTTTTGACCTTAGCGAGGTAAGGTGCATATTGGTTTTGGCCTTAGCGAGGTAAGTTCATTTGAGTTTTGACCTTAGTGAGGTAAGGTGCATTTAAGTTTGATCCTAACAAGGTGGGAAATATATCTTCCTCGGGTGTGTGGTTGGAAAGGATGAAAAATACAAGGATTCAATACTTTCACATATATAAATCTTGACAAAAATTACATAAGTTACTTCATTGGTAATACAGTTTCAAGTGGTCGGTGTGCCAAAAGTGTTTGAGAGGAGTGCCGTCCTGTTCAGCGAGCTTGTAAGTTCCTACTCGAACTATTCTAGTGACTTTGAAGAAACCCTCCCAATTTGGTGATATTTTGTTTTGACCTGCCTTCTTCTCTGTAACCTCGATTTTCCTAAGCTCCCAATCTAATTAGAGGAAGATTGGGGTTTAATTCACTCTTCGGTCGTGGTGACTTTTAGTGAGTTGTTTGTAGTTGATAATCCTCATTCTCACTTCTAGTCTCTTCTCCTCGAGGTAGTCAAGCTTGAATCCTTGAGTTTCTTTGTTCCTTTCTTCCTCAAAATGTTTGACCCTAGATGTTGGTAGGGCCATTTCCACTGGAGCCATTGCCTCCAGCCTGTAAGTTAGGGCAAACGGTGTTTCCCTTGTTAGTCCTTGGACTGAGGTTCTAATACTCTACAAAATCGCAAGCAATTCTTTCAACTATCTTCTCTTTTAGTCGTTGAGACTTCTTTTCTCGAGAGTATGCCATCAATGATTGCCAATGTTTAACTAAGCCATCAATGATTGCCAATGTTTAACTTTTAAGAGCTTGCAGCTTTTGGTGAACTTTTAAGAGAATTGTGTGCCATGGTCAGAGACGATGATGCGGGGTAGACCATAGCGGCACCAAATTTGGTCATATACAAAACATATGGCGGTTTCCTTGGTAATGTTAGCTAAATTCTTAGCTTCAATCAATTTGGTGAAGTAATCCACCACTATAATAACTAACTAACATTTTCCCTTTGCAATCGAAAATGGACTAATTAGATCAATTGCCCACATGTTGAATGGCCAGGCTGCGATGACTAGCGTTTAGGGGACATAGGGAAGTTGTGGAACATCAGCAAATCTCTAACATATGTTTCATTTCTATATGTCAGCATCCTTTTCTCATTAAGGGCCAGTAATGGCCATGGAAGATTATCCTGTCTGATATAGATCTTGCGCTCGGATGGCCTCCGCCAAATCCTTCGTGGACCTCACCGAGCAAATCTCTACAGTTTCTGGTCGGATATATCAGAATAGAGGTTTGGTGAATGGTCTCTTATATAGAGTTCCTCCTACTACGGTGTATCTAGTTTCTTGCTTCTTGATTATCAGATGAATGTCATTGTCCTTAGGAAGGGTCCCAAGCTCTATGTACTCTTGAATCTCATCAATCCAGCACTTGGTCAATTGGTCTATAGCCATTGTCCACTCTTGTTGATGGCTGGTGAGTCTAGGAATTCTATCTAGACTTCGGGAGGGAGTCCCCTGACCTCTGTGGATGCAATTTTAGAGAGGTAGTTAACCCCGAGCATTGTCCACTCTTACTATCTGTTCCTGTTGGTCCCGGGAAAGCTCACTAGGCTAGAGGTGGTGAATTGCCTATCATCCCAAATTACAATCAGGTATGCATTCAATATATTAAAACGTCTGCCAGTCAAGATCAGCAGAGTTTAGTAAAACAAGGAAAGAGATAAGGAATGCTGGTAAATAAGTTACTGGTGAAACAGAGTATAAAAGCGGAAGTCTTAACAACAAACTTATAACCTAGACACAACATTTCTGGTAGATAAAGAATAAAGTACAACAGTAGATACATGTTTCTACAGATGCTAGAACTATTTCCAATGTTCCACTACAAGTTTGCTGATAGTATTTACAACATAAACAACATAGAGTAAAGTAGGCTGAGTATATAAAATGATAATTTCATTAATAATTCAATAGTGATTAATCAAAAAGTAAATCGTGCTTAGTACATCAACCTTGACACTCTAATCTTAGCAAAATAGTAAGAGAAAAAGGAGCGGGGAAGACACATCTCATTATTCAACAAATGGTCCTTCTCAACCCTAAATTAATTTAAAGGAGAGAAGAGATGTTGTTGGAATAATGATATGGGAGAAATGACAAAAAAAATGAAATAATCAAAATAAGTCTCGAATCCTATTAACAAGGATTGAAATGGAGTCCATAATTTCCTTCAAAGTCAATCTCCCAGCTGACTGTGGTGAAGAATCAAATTTATGGGTTACTCAATCAACAAATGATTCAGTAACTGGGTGATGAACACCGATCCAGTTGTGACAACATGTTAATGCGCAACCGACAACCCTTACATCTAGATATATGTCTATCGATATAAATGCAATATGGACATCTAGCTTGGGTTCTTCCTTGGACATCTTCAAACAGGTTTGGTCTTCAACTTTGTTAGCTTTAAGCTTGATCTCTACTTCAAATGAATTGAGTCTGATGCATAGAGACTAAGTCTTTCGAAGGATGAAAGAACTCAAGTTGAGAAACTAATTCTCAACCAAGTGTTATGTCCTCTACCTTTGTTGTTTCAGATCACTCTTTCAAGTACCTCTACACATGAGTGTTTTCACTTGTTGTTTTCCATGAACCTTCCCACACACATTGAGGAGAAATGAAAGATTTCGTATATAAACTAAGAAGTAAAGATTGTCGTTGAGACTTGGGTTGATTTTGACTGTTGGAGTGTGGTGACCAATGTTTCAGAATATATTGCTTTGACTATTGGATCAAAATCTCTTTGAAGATCTTGCATTGATATTTTTCCGGAAGTTAGGCTAAAAAGATGATGTGATTTGTCGTAGCCGCCTGGGCAATATAGTAAACTAGTAAGGGCTATGAGTAGCTATAACTTGAGAAACGATTTATATCACTGAAGAGGGAAGTATCTAAAGGATAATAACTAAGCACATTCCAAAGCATATCTCTTTTGTTTCCAAGATAGATTTTCAGAGATTCTTTGAAATCTTATCTTGTCCACGTAGGCATTAATATAAGCAGCTATCCTCTTCAAATAACATCTTCTTACATCAGTAGTTCTTGAAAGTATAACATATATTAGCAGAGTTATTCAACAGTTCCAACTACTGAAGATGACTGCTGTTGTCACTTTTAGTGCTAATCCAAATAAACATGAGTCGAACGATTGAATGGAGTCGTAGATTGACATATGTGCAAAGACGTCCTAGTCTAGGACACAAGGAAAGTTCCCCCGAATTGCCACACTTACCGGTACACAACCCTTTTAGCTACTCAAGGAACTTGGTGCAATGGTGTCAAGCAAATCATCGAACTTGGAATATGCAAAGTTATATTAGCAGACTTGCATAGGCATATTCCTAACAATCTCCTCATATTTTCTTAGGACCATTACTGATATTGACATATAGATGAACACTTTTACAGCAGATGCTCAGGCCTTAGTAATGACATGACACTTATGAATAATCATTTTATAACAAGGTATGCCCTAGGCTGAATTTACAAGTGATAGCCTTTGTATAGTCACCTATTACCAAGTATTTACAAACTCTATAAATAAAAGTACAAATGTGAAGCAATAGTTAAAACATTCAGATAATTATAAGGCATAATTGGTCTGTTTAGGTATAGAATTGTAGAATGTTTTGAAAATCTTTCTGGCGCTAAACAATAGTAGTAAAAATCATTTGGCAAAAAGGTTTTATAAACAACAGTTTTTTATCAGATAAAATAGAATTTGAAACATAGCTAAAGAGTGTTGAGGAGAATAAAGGAAATGTGTCTCTTGTTATTTTGCATCTTTCTTGCGTGAAAATGATTTATGATTTTTGAAATAATCAAGAAAGTATTTGAACAGTAGCTTGTCTAAGAAATATAGTAAAGAGTTAGAGTGTGCTGTAGAGGTACTAAAATATTTTGAATGTAGACCTTTTGTGTACCTCTTGTTTGATCTGAGTACCTTTTTTCCATTAAAGATTTGTGATTTAAAATTTTGCAAGAAAGTAGTTTGTCAGCAGCTATCGAAGAGCTGAAAGAATTCAAGAGAGGTTAGAAAGTGTCGTGTAGGAAAATGAAAGATCTTACAGTCATGTTCTCCTCCTTTTTGATGTATCTTCTACTTTCTCTCCTACAATTTGTTATGGATTTCTGATTATGACAACAATAATATTCTTTAGCCATTTCAAACAGCTATCTTTCTTAGTTGCTATCTTACTCCTCCTTAATGTCAGCTATCTTTCATAGCTACTGCCTACTGTCTATCATCAGCTATTCTCCTGTCTAACATCAACTATTCTCCACCAGCTATCTTTTTTTCTCCTCCAGCTGTCTTCTATACAACTATCTTTTTTTCTCCTATAACTATCTTCTATTCACAATACTTCCTTCTCCTCCTTAATGTATGATGTCTATTAGGCAATATACTTACTCTCCTCCTTAATGGTCACAAGCCATAAGGTGGAAACATACACAAGGTCAGAAAATGTTGATCTGCATAATTGAGTTAGCAGCAGATATGTATACCAGATAAGTGAAGATAGGCAAGAGATAGATAAACATATGAATATACATAAAGATAAACATATTATATTAATATTCAACGTATTAAGAAAGGATGGGAGATGGGCATTTAAACGCATAAAAATAGAAAGAGATGAAGTACAAACAAATTGTAAACAACTAACTAATCAAATCTTTTTCTAGTGCTCCTTCTTCAATCTTCTTCAGGCAGATGATTGATGTCTGCCGATCTGCGAGCTACAAGATGCACAGCAGCTTGGTCTTCATGAGCTGGGGCAAGAATTGCTTGTTGAAGAGTATGACAATATGTTAGTAGAGATTGAGAACCAATCTGAATGGATTCTTCAACAGGAACTTGTTCATTTTGTGTGACCTTATCAGGGATGTTCTTATAGTAACACAAGAACTTGCTGAGAATTCTCACAAAAGAGATTTCTCTTTTCCTCCTGCTTTAGAAATGCATCAAGGATCTCAAGACAAGGGAGAATAGAATTGAGGCCCAATTTAATGCACTGTTGACATAGATTGCTGACAATAGTGATTAAAAAGGAGGAAGATGTGACAAGCCAATTTGCAGTCACTGTGGCAGATTGGGTCATTCCATAGAAGGGTGTTTCGAAATCATTGGGGTACCAATATGGATGGAAAAATGGTCGAGAAGGCAGCAAAAAGGGTGAACAAAGGATGACTCCAAGGGCAGCAAATGTGGAGATGCAGTCAAATCCCATTCCGGGACTCACTTTGAAGCAGTATTCGAAGCTAATGAAATACATTGGTGCGAGTAAGAATGCTTCAAAGATGGGACAAACTCAGTTTATGCCCACTATAAACATGGCTGGTAAAATGTTTTTTGAAAATCCTTGGGTGATTGATTCTGGAGCTACGAAACATATTACATGTAATAAAGGGATCCTTTAAGAACAAAGGAAATCTGAGAACGAGATGCAAGTTGGAATACCGAATGGTGACAGTGTACCTGTAAAAGGAACTGACAGTACCTATTTTCCAAATGGATTAAAAATCGATAATGTTTTAAATATCCCAGATTTTAAGTGCAACTTACTCTCAGATAGCAGACTGACGAGATATTTTAATTGTGTTTTGACATTTTTCTCAGATTTCTATATCATGTAGGACTTCTCTTCGAGGAACCTGATTGGAGTGGGTAAATGTTGTGATGGTCTATATTGTATGGAGCCGATTTGGAACAAAGGTGTTGCTATGATAGTCTCAGTTGGGTCAGATATTTGGCACAGAAGATTTGGTCATGCCTCGGATGGGAAGGGTAAATTTGTTAGAAATAATGAAGAACTATGCGATTCATGCATGAGGGCTAAACAAACAAGAATCCATTTCCCTGTTAGCCATATAAAAACTAGTTCATGTTTTGAGTTATTGCATTGTGACATTTGGGGAAATTATAGGACTACTTCTTTGTCTGGTGCTCATTATTTTCTTATCAATTGTTGATGATTATAGTCGTAGAGTTTGGATTTTTTTTGATGAAACATAAATCTGAAGTAAGTCATTATTCGAATAGTTTTTGCAATATGGTGGAAGCACAGTTTCAAAATAAAGTTAAGAGAATTAGAAGTGATAATGGAGATGAATTTCAATCAAATTACATGTTAGATTATTATGCCAAACATGGCATTGTTTTTGAAACATTTTGCACGGACACACCTCAATAGAATGGTGTAGTAACGAGAAAGCACAGGCACTTGCTTGAAGTAGCAAGAGCGCTGCGATTCCAAGCGAATTTGCCCATTATCTTTTGCGGTGAATGTGTATTGACGCCACTTATATCATAAATAGGTTGCCATCAAAACTCATTGACAACAAGACACCATTCGAAAGTTTGTTAGGTAGAAAGCCATCATATGATCATCTTCGTGTTTTGGGATGTCTCGCTTATGCTCGAAATAACAAAAGGGGGTGTGATAAGTTTGACGAAAGGGGGAGACCGTGTGTATTTATTGGGTATCCTAATGCAAAAAAGGGGTATCGTGTTTATGACTTAAAAGACAAAAATATTTGACGTCCCAAGATGTGTGCTTTGCTGAAACCACATTCCCATTCAAGGAAAAAAGTCCGGCCATTCACAGGAGGCTGAAAATTCTAGAAATTAATGGAACTCGACATTTGTTGATGACCCATACTGCCAGTACACACAGGCCAGCAGCGATTATTTCCAGCGCACCTCAAGTTTGGAGAACCCAAGTGCTGAGAACACAAACTTGATACCAAGTGTTGATACCACAGGGTTAACAGATCAAGGTGTTGAGCCTGTCGAAGCTGAAACTGAGTTGAGTCCGCAACAACACGGGGATAACGAACCAACGAAAGAACATGGGTTACATCACAGTCAACGAGGTTCCGTGCAGCCCAAACATCTTGACATCTATGAGACAGAGCTCCCACACTCTATAGATCATTCGCAGCCGCACCCACCTCAGGAACCTCCACGGTATATCCTCTATCACACTTTGTTTCCTTTATAAAAATTTCATCCCCTCACAAAGCATATCTTAAGGCCATCACATCCCGTGAGGAGCCAAAGTTTTTCCATCAAGCAGTGAAGGACCCGGCGCAATGGTATGAGGCAATGAAAAGGGAGATACATGCACAAGAAGAAAAAGGTACATGGACATTGGAGGAATTGCCTCCTGGGAAGAAAGCAGTTGAATCTAAATGGGTATACAAGATTAAGTACCAGTCCAATGGTAAAGTTGAATGATACAAAGCTCGCATTGTTTCTAAGGGCTTTATGCAAATTGAAGGGGTTGATTTCCACAAAACTTTCGCACCCGTAGCGGAACTTGTGACATTCCGAAGCCTGCTAGCTATAGCAGCAAAAAGAAATTGGATGCTCCATCAATTAGACGTTAATAATGTTTTTCTACACGGTGACATGACGGAAGATGTCTATATGAAAATTCCACAGGGTTTTGCTAAACACGGGGACACACAGGTGTGCAAACTAAGTAAGTCTTTATATGTGTTGCGATAAGCATCACACAATTGGTATCATAAATTCATGGAGGCCTTAATTGACAGTCCCATGCCGACCATTCTCTTTTCATCCTTAAACAAGGTGGCAACTATATATCACTGCTCTTATTTATGTTGATGATGTCATCCTAGCCGGCAATGATAAAGAAAGGATAGAGTACGTCAAGCATTATCTTGATCAAAAATTCAGCATCAACGACTTAGGGCCATTAAAATATTTTTTGGGGATTGAGGTTGCCCGTTCTTTGCAAGGACTTGTGTTGAGCCAAATAAAATACAAACATGGTATTTTGGAAGAAACAGACTTGGAGGGAAGCAGACCAAGTTCATTCCCAATGGAGCAAAAAATTTGGCCAAGCATAAAGAAGACAGCCAAGCCGTTGATGCCACAACTTATTATCGTTTGATTGGGAAACTTCTATACCTGACAGTTACGAGGCCCGACATTGCACTCGAAGTTAATGTTCTTAGTCAGATTATTTCAAGCCCTCGTCGAACTCACATGGACACAGTGAATCGTGTGTTGGGTTACTTGAAATCCACAGCTGGACAGGGACTTTTCTTTCCAGCACATGGAGATTCAACCTTGAGGCATATTGAGACGTTGATTGCGGAGGATGTATTATGACTCGACGTTCGCGAACTGGTTATCTTATATCACTCAGTGGTGCGCCAATTTCCTGGCACACAAAAAAACAGTTTGTTATCTCGCGATCTTCAGCAGAGGCAGAGTATAGAGCTATGGCAGCCATGATCAGTGAGTTTGGCTGCAGTGATTGTTGCGTGAATTGGAAGCCCCTCAACATGCGGCTACACCCCTGTTCTGTGACAACCAGACGGCACGACATATTTCCACCAACCCCATTTTTCATGAGCATATGAACACATATTGAAATGGACCGTTACTTCGTCCGGGAAAGGGTTCAGTCCCAAGATGTCGAGCCACGGTCCATCACAACAACAAATCAGGTTGGTGACATTTTTACCAAGCCACTTGGAGCTGTCTCTTTTCAATTTCTCGTTGGCAAGTTGGGCATTCGAAACCTTCACGCGCCAACTTGAGGGGGAGTGATGGAAATCTTCCATATTCTCTATTCCTTATTTAGGAGATATCGTATTGTTTCAATGTTTAAGAGCTCATGTGTATACACCCTTAATTTGTAGATACATTCGTTGCTAATTACTAGGGATTTGATACAATTCTGTTATAAAAATTAGGATATTCTTGGATTAAGAATTTCAAGTTTCTATCTTCAATGCAGAAGCGAATCGGTCAAAAATAAAAGTATCAAGTATTTAAAGAAATAATGGCAAGAAAATAGAAAATATAACGGAATCAAACAAAAGGGAACAGATGATTTACGTGGTTTAATCCACTCCAAGGCAAGTAACAAATCCACTATAAACGATGAAGAATTACAATAGAGAGTTTTCAATGTACTCACCCTACCTAGGACTAGGGTTACAAGGATTGACACGATCCCACAGAGTACCACACCTCTCATAGCCCAAAATAGCCACGCACTATTTTGTCTAATACCTCCAAGACCTCGAGACCCTCGACCACCAACTGTGTCCGTCGTTCGTCTCTCCCCAATTTGTGTCTCTTTGACTTTTGGTCTTTTTGTTAATTGACGCCTTATGACCTCTTTATATAGGCCTTAAGAAAAACCTTAACAAATTTGATTAAGACTTTTAATCCATATCAATAAAGGAATCCCTTTATAACTAGTATAAAATTGTTTAACCTTTTCCAATTAACTCTAGGATTAATTAATACAATCCTAGTTTGTATAGGATTCCAAAATCCTTATGAATTTGAGACATATTTTAACAAATCTCCACCTTGGCTCAAATTCCATCAATCGTCTATCTCTATTGTTGCTTGCCCGTCGTGCACCCCACCATTGGTGCCTAGAATTGATCTCGAACACACGAGTTTAAGCGGTCCTTGAACTCGCTCCATGAAATACTACCAAACCGTATACTTCCAATTTCTTCACACTTGACATCTTCACTTTGAAACATAGCATGAGCTCCACCTTGAATGACACTTTCTTGTAGTAAATACAAGTTGCCCTTTTTGTTTCCACCCATGAGAAAACGGCAACCACGAAAGATTTTCATCTTTCCATCACGAACTGTGTAATTGCAACCTTTCGAATCCAAAGAACCCAATGAAATTAAATTCCTCCTCAAGTTAGGAACATGACGAACTTTAGTTAGTGTTTTCACTCCACCTTGAGTCTTGATTTTAATTGTCCCAACACCTTTAATCTTGCAAGAAGAATCATCCGCTAAAAATACATCACCATTTGCACTCTTGTAAGTAGAAAACATATCTCTATTGGAACACATGTGAAAAGAACAACCGAAATCAAGAACTCATTCAGTTCGTAGATTATTAGCTGCACCCACGGTCACATTAAGTACATCACCGCTATTCTCGTCATTGCTAATACCACCCTATTCGAAATTAACAATATTAGTATTAGAATTCAATTCTTTCTTCACTTCTTCCTTGAGTTTTTGACAATTACGAACAACGTGACCTATCTCATTACAATGCCAACACTTTATCTTGGAAGTCTTCTTTTTCTTCTCACCACCATTTGAACTTTCACCGGACGAATTTCTGACATGTTTAACTTTGCTTCCCACATACAAAGCATCACTATTATCATTATTCTTAGAACCCTTGTTCATAGAATCATTAGTTAATAATGAAGTTTATACCTCACCCAAAGTAAGCTTGTATTTCCCATGCATAACAGTAGTAACTAAATACTTGAAAGATGGTGGCAAAGACTTTAGCAAAATTAAACCTTGATCATTATCCTCAATTTGAACACCGATATTCGCCAACTCGCAAAGTATCTTGTTAAAAGCATTTAAGTGATTATGAATATTCGTACCTTCAGACATCGTAAAGTTGAACAACTCCATCTTTACGTACAACCGGTTTGACATAGATTTCCCCATGTAGAGACTCTCTAACTTCTCACATAATGCCTTTGCAGATTTTTCGGAGATAACATTGTAGAGAACATTATCCGCGCAACATCGCCGGATAGTGCTAGCCGCCTTTTGATCAATTCTCTTCCATATCTCATCCTTCATATCATCAGGTTTTGCTTCCATTCCTTCCAAAGCAATCTCTTGATCTGCTTGGATCAACACATCCCTAACTTTAACTTGCCACAAGCTAAAGTCATTACTTCCGTTAAATTTCTCCAATTGGAATTGTGTACAATTTCCAACGTCTCCCATCTTCAAAATTCCAATCTTTTGATTTATAATTTTGACTATCCCAAAGCTCTGATACCAGTTTGTTATAAAAACTAGGATATTCTTGGATTAAGAATTTCAAGTTTCTATCTTCAATGCGGAAGCGAATCGGTCAAAAATAAAAGTGCCAAGTATTTGGAGAAATAATGGCAAGAAAATAGAAAATATAACGGAATTAAACAAAAGGGAACATAGGATTTACGCGGTTTAATCCACTCCAAGGCAAGCAACAAATCCACTATAAATGATGATGAATTACAATAGAGAGTTTTCAATGTACTCACCCTACCTACGACTAGGGTTACAAGGGTTGACACGATCCTACAGAGTACCACACCTCTCACAGCTCAAAATAGTCACGCACTATTTTGTCTAATATCGCCAAGACCTCGAGACCCTCGACCACCAACTGTGTCCCTCGTCCATCTCTCCCCAATTTGTGTCTCTCTGACTTTTGGTCTTTTTGTTAATTGACGTCTTATCACCTCTTTATATAGGCCCTAAAAAAAAACCATAACAAATTAGGATTAAGACTCTTAATCCATATCAATAAAGAAATCTTTTTATAACTAGTATAAAATTGTTTAACTTTCTCCAATTAACTCTAGGATTAATTAATACAATTCTAGTTTGTATAGGATTCCAAAATCTTTATGAATTTGAGACATATTTTAACAAATTTCATTCTGATGTAATCTTGTAACTTGTATAAATCCTTCAGTGACTAATGAAGAAAACACCTCTTCCGCATCTTCAATTTCTACAGGCCAGGCAAGCCCCAAAAGGGTCTTCTCTATTGTGGCCACAATATCAGTAATGACTCTTGAACCCATTAGGGTGTTACCCAAATATCGTACACTTCGAGCGCAGATTACCTAAGGATGAACTATCGATAGAAGTATGCCTAGTAAGTTAGTTTATTACTTTCTTCTCATTTTATACAAAGAGTCTACTATTTAATTCAGATGTTTTATTTAAGAGTCCGCTTTCAAAACTTAACCTTAATTTCTTTTAAAGTTCCAAATATGCCATTTTTTTCAATTTTATGAATGACTTGCACTATTAACATCCCTAAATCCTATTAATACACCCACTTTCTGTATACACACCCCAGCTTTAATCCCATGAAATACTAAATACACCCGCTATTGATTCCCTATTTTACCCTTTTTGAAAGTATACCAATTTCTTCCCTCCTATTCCTTCTCTCTTTGTTGGACCCCCTCTCTCTTGTTCGACAGCCCCTGGCCCCCTAAACCGAATCAAAGGAAAAAGAACGCAAAGGATAAACTATAACTTGGAATTAAACAAAATGAAGAGAGCACCCAGCTCAGCTATGCTGTGCCTTGCGCCAACCAGAGCCTTAACCTAAGGTAAGGGTTCTGAACAAGCCGACCAGCTTTGAGCCAGTTTGAGGGTGATGAATTCTCAATTTTTTGTTGAAATCTGTAAGAAAAAGATCTGGGTCGAAATGGATCTTCTTCATCGCTTCCTCAGAAGTCAGTTCATGAATTCACTGTCAAGGTCATCCCCCTCTCTCTCTAGACCTAGTCTGTGTTTGTGCACAGCATGGAGGCTTTAAAGGGTTTCGGGGGCCCATCCATGATAATGCATTTAAAAATAAAAAATCTGGGAAGGACTGGAATTCGGGCCATAAGGTTGCTTCAGTTCTTGTTGATGGTTTGAAGCTTGCTGGTGTTGGATTTATTTTCTGTTTAAGAGCTGTGGCTGCCTCAATTATTTTGTATACGGCACGCAAGAATCCAGCACTTGTGAAAAATGAAGGGGTGTATTAATAGGATTTGATTACTAAGGATAATTTAGTCTTTTTAATTAATGGTATTTTGTAATAAACGACGAGGGGTGTATTAATAGGATTTGGCACCCTTTATGAATACTTTATTTTAATACCGCAAAGGCTCAGAACTGATTTTTCAATGACTTCTCGTTAAAGTGAAAGCTAAAGGAGCTCCATAAGGATCCAACTCCCATCGGTACTTACACAGACACAGAAGAAGGGACACATTTCATGCTTTCTAAGTGCTTGAGAGGCTCCCTTCATCAGCTTAATTATCTCTGATCATGTGATTCGTTTAGGCCAATATTGGGTTGGAATGATCTGTGCGGTAGGTGTTTGTTGAATTTCCAAGCAAGACTCAAGTCTGGCAGTCAATCTGTGAGAGGACAAGAACAACCTTTCACACCTTTATAAAGCTCCCCTTTAGGACTTCGAGCTCGTTATTTGGAGACTTGACGTACTCAATCACTAGGCAAAGCTAGGAGGGGACTGACGTGAACAATGGGTTCAACTTCTGTCTAGAAAACAAGCCTCAGTTGGATCCCTAGGAACAGCGTCAAGTCAGCCGTCCAACCATGACCACCACCTTCATTCTCATGCAGAGGTAAAATATTTAATAATGCCTTTGTCCCCATATTAGATTTTTTTTTTCATGGGTTCTTGATGAGCTCAATATGACCAAATTAAGGGCACTTTTGAGATATCAATTCATTCTTAAAAAGACCGACTTTCAAATCCGGACTCTTTGTCAAGAATAGATAGAGTAATAAGTAGTAATAGTGGTCCTAGCAAGTGTTAGATTTGACATGACTATATGTAGTAGCATCAACATTAATGTAGCCCTACTAGTATGACTAATAAAATAATAGTTTTATTTCTTATATATTTTATTATATACATGTAATAACCATAGAAGTAGATACTGAGAGGTCATAGACTTAAGGCAACTCATTCAAGCATCCCAAGCCAAAAGAGATAAGCCCGCCCCTCCCTGCTTGGTTGCTGAAATACTGTAGGGAGTGCCAATTCTAAATAAGTATGGTGCAGTAAGAACATCAATGACCTACCACACACTGGGTATGAATGAAAGAGGGGCGTAGTCCATGTTAACCCTTGGTTATCAGCTACCCCCAATATCAAATAACCAAGATGGGTGGGCTTGTAAAAGCTCTAGTTAATCCCCTATGAAAAAGGGATGCCAATGTGCCGAAACGCGGTAACAAATGCATGCCACTACCTATCATGGTGACTAGAAGCCCCTATAAAGGCATAACACTTACCCTTCAGGGTAGTGGAGCCAACTATATATATATATATATATATATATATATATATATATATATATATATACTGTGTAAAAAGAAAAGGTCATCTAGTTGGGCATCAAGGATGACTCAACCCCTTATAGTTGACCTAAGGAAGCCTCAATTGATTATATGACCTAGCAAGCTACTAATTATCTCTTGGGGCATTAGCCACTATGCCATTACCCTTAGTTACCAATGGGGGACAACACGGGTAACAAGAAAGGCGTGAAGCTCCATGGGCACCTTCACACCCAAAACAATCACGAATGCTCTTGATGTCCACATGTGAAAGAGGTATAGCAGGATCATAACCTATGGCTCGACACGGAAAGTTGCAAGAGGAAGGAGATGTAGAAGGTAACATAAGGCACCACTCAACACTCACCATTCTAGGAATTCACCAAAGAGTTTAAAGCAAGATACAAGAAGATAAAATCTTCTAAACAAGCTTTAAAGCTAACAATATGTTTTTAATTTTGAAATTAGGCTCTTGAAAACATTACAATAGAAGGCCTTTCATAGGCAAGGCAATTGGAACAACCCTCCTAGATGAGTCAAAAGCACTAAATGAGACATTACATTTTTAAGGTCTTGAAGAATGAAAAGATGAGTCTGGACTTGGAAAAGTCTGCTGAATAATGACTAAAGATCAAGTATCTATCAATTACCAATGTGCATGCATGACTGGATTCATAAAAACACAAAGAGTTGGTTCATCCTTCCAGATTTCCGCGGGACTATTTTGTCACACTTTAGTAAAATGGCCTTAACTTATTGTAGGAATATTAGTTTTACGCTCCGTTTTTCATAGAGCTTTCCAACGTTATATGGCTTGCACAGTTGTTCTTTCCCAATTAAAGCAGTTTATTCCATAAAGTTGCATAAGAATATTGATTTTCTTTGTCCATAAAGTTACATCAAAACCTAATTTTTCCGTTTCTTGTGCCCATAAGAATGCACCGAGGGGCCGTTCCTTGCGTCAGGGCAAGACTTAAGGATCAAACCTCCCCTCTCCGGGCAATATAGGGCCTTACTCGCTGGGATTGAAATGTTGACCACTTAAGGAGTTGAGGCCTCTAAATACAAACCTATCGTCAATGCTTTAAGCTTGATACATTCTAGGGGGTTTAGAGCTAATGTCACTCTATCATATCAATCAAGTCAGCTACCTTAGAGGGCTCCTATAGCTCATGCACCTCACAAGAGGCCAATGCTAAGGAATACAAGCTACCCTTAAAGCTAAATCCTACTGGAGAAGGTTGACTACCCTTATGCATGGTGTCCTAAGCAAATTGGAATCGGATGTCTAAAATTATTATAATATAACAAAAAATGATCAAAAAATGAGGTTAAGGAAATGACACAGGAAGCTGATCTACCCCATAAATACTATTTATATCTTCACTCCACCATTGTGCTCCATTGAAATAAGGTAAATATCATTACTGTGTTGGGATATCTCAACTTCCCAATAGTTTGATTAAAAATGCCAATCCCCAATGTGAGCGTGTATGTGTAAGCTTGTGTCTCGTACCAAAAGGCTAGTTTTAGTTAGTACGTAATGAAAATGAGAATCCATTTTGAATTTCTACACGTTGGCGTAAAAGAGAAGCATATTTTATTCTTCCAAATGAGTCAATAATAATTAATTGAAAATTAGTAAAATGCAATAATTTCATGCTAAAAATGCTTACAAGATTTTTGACAGCTAACGTTAAATAGTTTATGTACGCAACCAAAGGATTTTCTAACTATATTTCCTTTGATGTATCCACGCTGTTTTTGTATATATAGCTCTCTTATCCAACTGTCTAAGCACTCAATATACTGTGTAATGACTGTCATCGCCATTGTCTTGTATCATTTTTCTTGGAACAAATTCTTCCTCTATATCAACTCCTATGATATCATTGAATCAGAGAAAAGACCCTATGCCACCTTCTTAGATATAAACATCCTTGTAAGCATTTGTAGATCCTTCATTGATTTTTAATATATATATATATATTCTTTTCTGGAGTTGCAAGAGTAATAAAGTAATTAAGAATCATATATTGTTTCTTTGATATTGATTTCGATAATTTTGATTGCAGTTGCCACTAACACAACATGAGGGAGAAGTCAAGACAACTGAAGGTTTTCTGGTTGCAATCCATTTAAGCTTGGATGTGCACTATGGGTACATAGCTAGAATCTTGATACATGAGGTATACTTGTAATAATATTGTTTCTTTGATTATTTTTCTTAGGAACATTCTTGAATCGTTGAAACTTTTTGTATGATGCATTATTTTCAATTTACCTTTGACGTATCTAAAGAGGACTAGATTTTACTTGTAACATCCCTTCCTTCAAAAATACATTTATCAACGCGAGGAATTGATTTATCTAGCAGCAGATTTATCAGATCGAGACCATTTGCACTGTAGCTCTCTCCACTTTTACAATTTAAAGGTGTTTACGGTAACTTTGCCACATAGCAATATCTGTGAGAATATTGGTAATGTTTGTCTCCTCGATTCTTGTCCCCTTGACTTAATATATCCTTGCTGTTTGTGAAAATTGTCACACGCTCCTTGTTTGTCCGATTATCCATTACAGAGCATCGAGAATTGTTCGTTCTTCCACTTGATGAGGCGTTTATGTCTTAATGGATATTGTGCATCCAAGTATCCAATTTTGTTTTTCATTTGTTGCATTCCAAGCAATCCTTTTCCAGATTTGTTGCTGTTTCCATGATCCATTAGTTCTTATTGTTAAGGAATCAAATATTTCTCCATCACTCACGGATATCTCTCCATCATCTTAGCAATATATCTCCATTCTTTATTCCCTTGATTATCATTAGTTTATTGTGTATATCTTCAGTTTTTATTACGTAAACATTATCACTCCTTGTATATAAATATTGAAAACATTATGAATGAAAATCACTTTTTGCCAACTTCTTTATGGTATCAAAGCATCCTGATCCTTTTTCACAAACCACCACTTTTTTCTGGCACCACCACCGCACCACCATTCTGCCATGGCAAACCAATCCTCTTCCACTATTCCAAACTCGGCCGAACCCACCAAACCAATCCTCTTGGTCAACTTGTCTTAGTGCAAAACACTCACCCCACTCACGTACCTTTGTTAGTCCTCCCAAGTCGAGTCGTTACTCTTTGGTCTAGATTTGTTAGGTTTCGTTGATGGCTCCCACCTTCCCCCAACCGCCACCATCAAAGTCGATGGTAAAGACACCCCTAATCCGGCCCAAACCACTTGGAATAGGCAAGACCGCCTTATCCTTAGCGCCCTTTTAGGAACCTTAGACAACGCCGTCGCGCCACTAGTTTATCATGCCAAAACCTCCAACGAAGCTTGGACCACCCTCAAGAACACCTACGCCAACCCCTCTCGAGGCCATATTCTCCAACTTAAGGATCACCTAGACTCCATTACCAAGTCATCCTTGACCATAACCGAGTATATGCAATCCATCAAGTCATGTACGGACAAACTCGCCATTCTTGGCAAACCCATGGACACCGAAGATGTCATCGCCAAAATCCTAAAGGGACTCGATTATGAAACTTATAAGCCCATCATAGACTCGTCCGTGCCCGAGATAATCCCATCTCTTTCGAAGCCCTCCACGAGAAGCTTATTCACCACGAACTCACTCTAAAACAAAACACTACCACCCCGACCTTCCCTATGTCCGCCCATGTCGCCCACACCAACCACCACTCCTCCACCTCTCGGCCCTTCCCAACTCAGCCGACTCACCCCATCCTGCCCACTCCACCACCCGCTGCCCGCAACTCCTCAGCCGCACCCTTCAAAGGCAAATGCCAATATTGCCGAAACGTCGGTCACGTTATATCCCAATGTCGCCAATTTAAACGCGACTACCCTAGTGTGACCTTCCCTCCTCCTTCCTTCTCCATCGCTCACCCCGCACAAACTCGACCCAACCCCAAGCCTATCTGCCGCCGTCCCCACCCCACTTTCCCAACATCTTGGCTCGTTGACGGTGCCACCCACCACATCACCAACAATCTTTCCACTCTCTCTCTCCACCATCCCTATGATGGCAGTGATGATGTCATTATCGGGGATGGGTCGTCACTTCCTATTTCAAACATAGGTTGTTTTTCTATTCCTTCCTCTAATTCCGTTATTCATTTTAACAATGTCTTGCATGTTCCGTTAATTTCTCGTAACATTCTTTCTGCCTCTCAGTTTTGCAAAGATAATAATGCTTATATTGAGTTCTTACAATCTTCCTTTCTTATCAAGGAAATCTTGACCCAACGCATTCTTCTCCACGGAACAACTGATCGTGGAATCTACCTTTGGCACTCCTCATCTCCTCAAGCTTTTCTAGGCACAACGTCTCATCAATCGTGGCATCATAGACTAGGACACCCCTCCCCTATTGTCTCCCATTTGAATAATAAATTTTCCTTACGTATACCGTTTAGTTCTTTTTCTTCATGTAACCCATGCAATATTCATAAAAGCCACAAACTCCCTTTCTCCACATCTACTCTACAATCTCATGCTCCACTTGAACTTGTGTTTTCGGATGTGTGGACATCTCCTTTATACTCCTACGATAATTATAAATATTATGTAATTTTCGTAGACCACTTCACAAAATACACCTGGCTTTATCCTTTGAAAAATAAATCCGACACTTTCTCTACCTTTCATCGCTTCAAAGTAATAGTCGAGAAATATTTTTCCCGTCCCATAATTCAATTCTTTTCCGACAATGGAGGAGAATATCTCAAACTCACACCCTCTCTTATTTAAGATGGAATTTACCATCTCACCTCCCCACCACACACTCCAGAGCACAACGGCCGAACAGGCGTCATCGCCAACTTGTCAAAACGGGTCTCTCTCTTCTCTCTCATGCAAACCTTCCCTTACCTTTTGGACTCACGCTCTTCAAACAGCTACATATCTCATAAACAGGCTCCCAAGTCCTACTCTTCAAAATGACTCACCTTATTTCCGCCTCTTTCAAACCTCACCAAACTACCACAAACTCCGTAGCTTTGGGTGCCTTTGCTACCCATGGCTCAAACCATACACTCCTTACAAACTCGCCCCAAAATCCACTCCTTGCATCTTTGTTGGCTATTCTTCCTCTCAGAGTGCCTACCACTGTCTAGATCCCATAACCCAACGTCTCTACACCTCTCGCCATGTCAAATTCATTGAAACCGAAATTCCATACACTTCTCTCACATCTCAACGCACCCCTACCCCCTCTCTCTCTCTCCATTCGAATGGTGTGCTTTCTCCATCCCCATTCTCGATCCCATCTCCTACTACCAACATCACCCCTCAAAACACCGCTGTCAACAATACCCCAAACACACCACCACAGCCCCAGCCTAATGCCCAGCCGCCCACAGCCGACCCACACCCTCCTGCTTCCGCCTCACTCTCAAACCAAACCTCCCCTCCCACACCAACTTCCCCACAACACCCTCCCACCCTCCCTGACTCCTCACCACAGCCTAACCCCAACTCTGCTCCCTCGGCCGAACCCAACTTGCCCACTCCAGTCGCTGCCCCAACTCCACCAACATGCACCATCACCACACGTCTCTCCCATGGTATACGCAAGCCCAATCCTAAATATGCGAACCTAGCTGCCTTTTCCTCACCTACCTCCCTCCCGACCACCACCAAACAGGCCCTCTCTACTCCCCATTGGCATGAAGCCATGCGTGATGAGTACAATGCCCTCTTACGCAACCAAACTTGGTCCTTAGTTCCTTCCCATGAAGCACCAAACATTGTCGGATGCAAATGGGTTTTTCGTATAAAATACAACCCCGACAACACCATCCACAAATACAAAGCCCATCTCGTAGCCAAAGGGTTCCATCAACGACCCGGACTAGACTATTCTGAAACCTTTAGTCCCGTTGTCAAACCCGTCACCTTTCGTCTAATCCTTTCTCTCGCTATCACCCAAGGTTGGTCTTTGCGTCAACTTGATATTAACAATGCCTTCCTTCAAGGTCATCTCTCCGAAACTGTTTTCATGTCCCAACCTCCCGGTTCCAAGATCCTTCCAAACCCTCTCACATGTGTCGGTTCTCAAAAGCCATCTACGGTCTAAAACAAGCGCCACGTGCTTGGTACACCGCTCTCAAGCAATTTTTCTCTCTTTCGGTTTTTGTCCCTCCATTGCGGATCCCTCACTCTTTACTTACAACAAAAATTCCCACCGTCTCCTCCTCCTTGTCTACGTTGATGATATAGTCGTCACAGTCCTTCCACTTCCTTTCTTGAATCGTTCATTCAATCCCTTTCGTCTCGCTTGTCTTTGAAAGACCTAGGTCCTCTTTTCTACTTTCTTGGAATTGAGATAACACCTAACACTCATGGAATTCTTCTCTCCCGGTCCAAGTACATCACCGATATTCTCAACCGCCATGACATGCAACACTCCAAACCATCTCCCACACCCATGGCAACATATCCGCCTCTCGGCTCAACCCAAAACACCCATACACAATCCCACCGAATACCGAGCCATCATAGGGAGCCTTCAATATCTTTCCCTTACTCGCCCGACATTGCCTTTCCCGTGAACAAACTTGCTCAATTTCTTCAACACCCACAAGAATCTCATTGGACAGCTCTTAAGAGACTCCTTCGTTATCTCCACGGTACTCTTCATATGGGCATTCAAATTTACAAAAACTCCTCCTATTCTCCATGCTTATTGTGGATCGGGCCGGCGACAAAGATGACTTTCTCTCCACCTCCGGATTCATTGTTTACCTCGGCCGCAACCCACTTGCTTGGTCCTCTAAAAGCAACGAGCGTTTGCTCGCTCCTCAACGGCGAATTCCGCTCCGTCGCTGCAACCACGGCTAAACTTCTTTGGGTCACAAACCTACTCTCGAACTCGGTATTACCTCCTCCACCACACCGGTCATTTTCGGTGACAACTTAGGGCGCCAACTACTCCGCCAACCCAATATTTCACTCACGTATGAAATACCTAGCCCTTGCTTTCCACTTTGTCCGTGAGCAAGTTCAGCTAGGCACTCTTCAGTTACAACACATCTCCGGTAATGATCAATTGGCGGACGCTCTTACAAAACCACTTTCACGAGCTCGGTTTGTCTCTCTCGTCTCCAAGATTGGACTCACCCAAGGACCGTCCATCTTGCGGGGGCGTGTTAAGGAATCAAATATTTCTCCATCACTCACGGATATCTCTCCATCATCTTAGCAATATATCTCCATTCTTTATTCCCTTGATTGTGTATATCATTAGTTTATTGTGTATATCTTCAGTTTTTATTACGTAAACATTATCACTCCTTGTATATAAATATTGAAAACATTATGAATGAAAATCACTTTTGCCAACTTCTTTACTTATAGTTAGTTTGTTGTTGTTTCCTTCTCTTATCTCCTATCTTTTAGATTGATGGCTTGATCTTCGTGTTGATTATGATAATCTTGGTTTTATTGACTTGTGATTGGTGGTGGTGTAGATTTATTCCTTGTTGTATATTTGCTGGATTTTCCATTGATTTGTAATGATTTTCTCTCCCATGTAAACTTGTAATTTCTAATTACCGAGCTTTCATATTATTGCCACCCTTCTACTAGTTATTTTCCATTATTCATTGATTGCTTGATCTCGAGATAGGATAACTCGATTTGGTTGTTAATTTGCCTCAAATTGTTGTATATTTTGATCTTACCATATGCTAAAAAGAGTTGCAATGTTTCTTTCTATAATGCTTTTTGTTCCGATGATAAAAATCCTAACACATCAATATCCAATCTTGGTAATTCATGGGTTTCCTTCATTGAAGTTGAAAACCAAATCACTCTGTCTCCATATCCATTTTTGTAACTTTCGAAATGAGGTGTTTTATGGTATCGATGCAGTTACATTTTCTCGGGCACAATCCATCTCCACAACCTCGATAAGCATGGCTTGGTTTGTGTGTAATGTGTCCTTAATAGATCTCTAGAATTTTTATTTTTGTTGGAATTTCTAAACTCCAAATTGCCTTCCACAAATAGCTTGGGATTAGGTTATGTGCTAAATTTAAGGCTTGGTAATAGCCCCTTCAAATCTTCTATCACACCTCTTGTCACACTCTATATCTCATTGAATCTTAGCCCTACACGTGTCTTTGTAAAAGGAAGGACGGGTATATAACAAGGACACGTGTAGGGCTAAGATTCAATGGGACAAGGAATGTGACAGGGGATGAGATAGAAGATTTGAATCCAGTAATAGGCTGATTTAACTGAGTATGCACCATGTTTTATGTATGGCCAATAAGTATCATCAAAGTAGAGAGTAAATAGGATGTGTATGGTTGTTATAAGGTCTACTAGGTTTTGGTGATAATGGTTTCGAAGCTTTGTAATGTTCCATTAGAGGTTGTTGTGGTTGATAAATTTGAAAGTTTATGTTTGCAAAGTTGGGTATTGTTCCTTTGGAAAGGTGTATTATGTTTGGGAATCCTATTGTCCTTGAAGGCCGGATGCTAAAATCTCTCTCCATATTCTCCAAGTTCTTCCTTTAAGGATCAATTCTTTCCCCTACTGAATACTTTTCCATCCACATGTGTCACCCCACCTCCACTTCCTTGTTTTTGTATGCAAAAAGCTCTTGCTTCTGCAGTATATGCAAAGGAGAACCTGACCTAGAAGATAGTAAGGTTGCTTGTATATTTTCCAAGCCGTTTTGGTTAAAAGAGCTTTATTCATACAAGTGACATCTCTAAATCCCAGCCCCTGGCCTCCTCTTCTTTACGGAAGCAAAGATATATCCTTCCATGAGTCCTGGTGTATACCTCTAAAAGAAACTTTAAAGTATTCTCTCTTTGAATAAAAATTAGAGAGAGAGAGAGAGAGAGAGAGAGAGAGAGAGAGAGAGAGAGAGAAATAATGTGTCACCCCCTCCACTTCCTTGTTTTTATCACTGTACTTAGGTTTGGATACGATTTTTGTCATTTCTGCAACTATACCCCAATTTTTCTTTCTATTTTATCCCAAATTGTTACTTCCGTTTTGTATCACTAGTAGAATAATGACGTGACATACTAAAACCATCATCACTACCACCTCTGTAGCCTCCAAACCCAACTCCACCATACCCACCAAAATTACTCATTCTAAACTGAAATCAATTTCATCTTTCTCTCTGTAAAATACCATAGTACCATTTTTCTCTAAGATTTTCCCGGCAATAATCTAGGAAACCTTTGTAACGGACGGTAGTCATTTATCTGCGAATATTTTCAATTCGTTGAAATGCACACAAGTTTGAAATTTTTGAACGTTAGGGGTGAGGTGGTTGGGGATGGTGCCATGGTGGTGGTGAAGATGATGGTCATGTTCAAGAGGGAAGCGAAGGAAGAGGAGAATAGGGAGGTTGTAGAAGAGGTCGATTATGCCGTTGCATTCAGTGAGATTGAGACTAGGTTTAAATTTGGGTTGTGGGCTGAGGAAGCTTTGGTGTGAGAATAGCCATTTCAGCTGTGGTAGCGGAGATGAAGGTGATGGTGGTGGTGATTAGCAATTGTTGGATTATGCAGTGTAAACTTGATTTTAGAGATAGAAAGATGAACTTGATTTTAGTTTTTAGCAAAGAGGAGGGAAATTTAATAATTAATTTATGTTTTTGGAATTTAAAGTCGGTGAAAAAGGTGGTAAGGCTGGTCGTTGGTAGTGGGTATGGTGAAGATGGCTCTAGAAACGACAAAGGTGGCGGGGATAGCGAGTTTAGGGTGTTACGTCATCATTTCGTTAGTGATATACACTAGGGTAATGGTTTGGTGTAAACTAGAAAGACAAATGTGGCTATGATGGCAAAAATGAAGAAAATAAAATAGAGTGATAAAAGTGTCCCAACCATAGTATATTGCAGTCCAAATGGTTAGTACTTTTACAAATAATCCATCGAGATTCAAACTCGAATACATAATGTTAATTATTTGCATCTCCCTACTTCCATACAAATAAACCATATTGTTGAGCATTGCTATAACTGTTACGTCTTATAATGCACAGGTTGATTGTGATATTACTTTATTCTAAGATAAATAAATTCTTATGTAGGTTACAACATCTAGAGGCGACAAGACTTTGCTCGAAAATTTAGAGCCCATTTGGTACAGCGTTTATAAAACGCAGTGTTTTAAAAACGCAGCGTTTTAAAAAACGCAGTGTTTTAAAAACGGAGGTCTTTCCTTATAAATACGTTTGGGATATCACTTCAATACGCAGCTTTTTTTTCCTATGAGCGTTTTAAAACCTGCGTTTTGGGAAAAAGCTGGAATTTCAGCGTTTTAAAACGCAGCTGCGTTTTGAAAACGCTGCGTTCGCCGCAGATTGAAACACATTTTTCGCAAATAAGCTGCGTTTTATCCCAACGTTTTGGCCAAAACGCTCGACCAAACGAGCTCTTAGAAGGTTGGGGAATAGAGACAATAAATCTTGAAATAGGAAAGTATGACAAGGTATGCATACTGTTATAAATCTCGAAATAGGAAGGTTGGGGAATAGAGACAATAAATTATCTTTGTTTTTAACATTCCAAACTATTATAAATTCTATCCCATGACAGATTATTGATGGCAAGGCAAGCCTTCACAAATTGAGAAAAGAAAATTACATTTTTACTAATTTGCGAAAATTTTTAGCTAGAGTTGATCATGCCAATAGCGGCATAGAGAGCGCATGAGTTCGAGAATCCCATCAAGTGTCAAGAAATATTGTTGATTGATACGTTTAAAAATGCTCATTTTATCGCTAGTCTAGCGAATGCGAGATTGAAAATTAAAATCTCCCTTAGTTATACCTAAGAATTTCTTGCCAGAGTTGGCTTCTACCTTGTAGCACTTACTCTCGCACAATACTTAGTTTCAGATATGACCCTTGGTCTACAATCCTTCTTCATCCACTGCCCCACAAAGCACCTATTACACGAACTCACCTAAAGTCTTGCATTTATGGTATCCTTTTGGTTGTAACTGAATGTAAAAAATTTCTTAGCTTAGTAATTCAATTTAGGAAATCTTTTATTATTAACCAAATACTTGATTTATACACATGTATACATGTGTGTGTGTGTCTATATATATATATATATATATATATATATATCACTGTGTTGTAGAATAGTAAAATTTTCAATAAAATCAGGCTTTAATGCATATTTTTGATTAGTCTAGTGAAGTGTGAAGGATAAGATATTATTATCATCATTGCATCATGTTAATGCCACAAAAAAAATTATAATCCTTCCTATTTTGAGTAATATCATAAACTTCACATTTCAAAAAAGTAAGAACTAAATTACATGATCCAAAATTTGAAATAAAAAAACAAGTCCAGAAAATCTAACATAGGCATACCCCAAATCCAACCATTTACGGAAACATACTTAAATTATATTAAGGAATGCAATTAATAATTCTTTTCCGGAAGCTATCAATATTAATATTCATACAAAATAATCTATGTTTGCTAAAAGTTAATACTTTCTATGTTATCTATATATATATCCCAAAAAAATAGTCAAACAATTTTCAATACTTTCTAAATTTGAACCTACAAACATTCAATATTTTTCAAACAATTTTCTTTCTTTCCAAAAACATAATATTTCTAATACCTATCATACGAAAAAAAATTATTGTCATGTTCATGCAAATATATATATATATATATATATATATATATATATATATATAAGCAAAAGTACAGTATTAAAAAATTTGACTATTAATTTTGAGATGGAGTGAGAACATATTATCTATGTAAGAACTCGTGTGTGGACAGTGGAAATGTCCAACTCGTGTGTGAATATAATTTTGAAAAAGGAAGTGATTATGTCAGTTGATGGATAAATGAGTATTTTTTTAGCTTTGAATATATATATATATATATATATATATATATATATCATTAGCATATTTCTTAGGACTGTTCTTTTATTTCTTTTCTCATCACTTTCTTAGAATAATAAAAAAAACTTCAGATTCTGGCGTAATGAATCCATAATGTATAGCCATTCTCTTTATGTAGTTTCTGCTTGGATTTCAGAGTGTGATTATGGAATCTTAGTATAAATTCTCTTGTTTTGCAAATAGACTATCAACAACTCTAAACAAGTCAAATCTCGATAATTTTTCTACCCAATTTGTAGGGATGACGGATAATTCACATAAATTGACTCATCTACATTAATACATTACTGCTTGGGTGTATTTAGAGCCAACTTAAGCAACACAATTAAACCAGCAAAAGAACAATTTATTTTGCTGCCCAAAAAGTTGCAATAATATTAAGTCTTTTGCAACATTTCAAAGCCTGTAAATCTCATATTAATTTTCATACCAACTTTCCAAAGAGAATCAAATTTCAATTTGTCCATCTCGGTCCCTTATAACTTCAGCCAATATTCCTCCCCATTATGCACTGAGGAAACTTGTTATTTCTCTAGCATTCCATTATCAAATCTCAATATCTTTGATTCTCTCTCTCTCTCTTATTCACTCAATGGCATCATACAATTCTTCATTTGCCTATCAGTACTACAAGAATTGCACTGGGAGGTTTGATGCCTCCATTTCAAATATTGAAGCCACAAGTGAAGGAGTGGATTTACGACAAAAATGGGATATCCGCAGCGCTACGTTTCTACTTATAACACGGCACCTTCACAATCTTACGTGGCATCATCATCTTTGTATGCATCCCATTTTGTTACGAACAACCGACCTTCGTAAGGGCAATGCCTTTTGCGAATGATATGCCATCTACTATGGGTGTCCAACAAATAGCCGAAGAGCAGCATTCTACCCTTTACACGGGCCTAAATGACGTAGCGGAACTAACAACTATGAAGCTCTTACCACGAGAAACTTCAAAAAAAAAAACAAAAAACAAGCCTAAGACGGCTTAGGGTTCTCACAAAGAAGAAATCGTTTATAATTAATCAAAAGCTGCTCATAACAATGTTTAAGAAGGTATTTATATGCCCTAAACAAATCAAACCCTAAAAGGAAAACGACAAAAGTAAATAAGGAAAACTTTCGAGGCCCAAAATAATACTTAAACAGTATTTTTCGGGCTAAAAACCAAACGCATCATTGGTAAAACCGATGAGTCTTGTAGATCTCGTCGAGAGCTTCGATTTGATATGCGGTGGGTCCCGTGGTTCATCCGGGATCAAAAGTTATGCTCCTCTTCTATATGACTATAAACCAGAATATCGTCAAAATAAACAACCACAAATTTACCAAAGAATGGTTTCAAAACCTGGTTCATAATGCGCATGAAGGTGCTCGGAGCATTTGATAATCCGAATGGCATGACCAGCCACTCGTAAAGCCCCTCCTTTGTTTTGAAGGCCGTCTTCCACTCATCACAAGGCCTATTTAAGACTTGATGGTACCCACTCTTCAAATCAATTTTTGAAAACACCTTGGCACCGCATAGCATATCCAGTATATCATCAAGGCGAGGATCGAAACCTGTATTTCACGGTGATCTTATTGATTGCCCTACTGTCAACACACATTCTCCAAGTCCCATCTTTCTTGGGCACTAAGAGGGCTGGGACTGCACATGGGCTCAGACTTTCTTGAATGGACTCCCTCTTCAGCAAATCTTCCACCTGTTCCCTCAAAATATCATGCTCGGCTGGACTCATCCGGTAGTGGGGAAGGTTAGGGAGTGTAGCACCTGGTACGAGATCAATATGATGCTGAATATCTCGCAGAGGTGGTAACCCTTCGGGAAGTTCTTCTGGCATAACCCCACGAAATTCCTCTAATAACGAGCGTAACTTCTCAGGAACAGAATTAGTAAGCCCAAGGAATCCATTATTCACCACAGCAAATATAACAGGAACATGATGAATCTCCCGAGCAAACTCTTTGTCGGTGCACAGGGAAATCAAAGCCTTTCCCATACCCTTAGAACGATTACTCTCAACTAGAGGACAAAGAGTAAACTTCACCTTATCCTTAACAAAAACAATCAGGTTATCCCTACCCTTATGCATAGCATTAACATCAAATTGCCACGGCCTACCCAATAATAGATAGCATGCAGTAATATCAACAATATCACAAAGCACTTCATCCTTATATCTACCAACAGAAAAAGAGACAACACATTGTTCTGTTACCTTGACATTACCGACAGAATTGATCCAGCCAACGTTGTAGGGAGTAGGGTGTTTCTGTTTCACTAATTTCAGCTTCTCCACAAGGCTACGGCAACCGATTATCGCCGCTTCCACTGTCTATAATCGCTCCACCGCTTGTTACGCTACTTTTCCCGTGTGTGAAAAATGTTGTGTCGCCGCGGTCCTCGCTCTCTACCGGAGTTGTCGATTAATCTGCGAACCACAAATGTCTCATGTCCTTCTTCGACGCCCAAACTCGTCTCCGTTAGGGTCCTCTATACATTCTTCCACATCATCCCCAAATTCGTCTTCCTCAAACTCATTCCGTTCGCCATGTTAACCCTACCGCAAGTAGGGCAACTACTTGAGATGTGCCCCGTTTGACCGCATCGAAAACACTTATCACCGTAACTTTTGGCGTAGGGATTATTATTTGCACGACCACCAGCAGTTTGCTGGCCCATAGTCCTCCGTGGGAATTGGTTCTGATTGGTGCGTGGAGGGTCTCGTTTATCTTCCCCAACCTTTGGAGCCGATGTCGGCGTCTTCTCTTGAACTACTGGTTGCTTGGACCCTGAATATTGCCCCCTTGGCATCATCGTCGATGACTCCCCAAATCTGCGAAAATTTGACTGACCCCTGAATGGTGTAGCCTGTTGTTGTGCTTCAACCTTGGTTGCTCATATAATAGCTTTGTCAACTGTATTAACAGTATACAGTTGAACCTGATTCTTGACATCTGCGCGTAGGCCCCCAACGTACCTTGCAGTTTGTTGCCCCTCCGTCTCATTCAGATTATTGAGAGCAGAAAGCCTATGGAATTCGCTCGTATACTGGTGAACAGTCCGATCATCCTGCCGTCAGTCATGATATTTTTGGAACAAGACTTAATCATAATCGGCAGGTAAGAAACGAAGTTGTAACGCCTCCTTTATGCGTCTCCACGTACGTATAGGCTGCTTGCCTTGGCGTCTCCTATTGTTCTGCAACTGCTCCTACCAAGCAGAAGCACCACTCCATAGTTTATACGCGACATACTTCACTTGCTTGTCCTCCGTAATCCCCATAAGTTCAAAATATTTTTCGACCTCTGAATGCCAATCCAAGAAATCCTCCAGATCCAGATCACCCGTAAAGAACGGTAGGTTAGCCTTAATTTTCGGGTACTGCTCTACGTTCCTTGCCAAAGGCTCGTCTTCTCCCTCTAAATCTGAATCATCACCTTCCCTGGCCGGCGGATCACGAGGAGGATTTACCCCGTGCCCTACAGGTCCCGTGTTAGGTCCAAGGTTGCTCTATATAGGCTAGAAGGGGGTTGAATAGCCTATGTCCAATTTTTGAAATTGATTCAAAAATCTTACTTCACTAGGGTTTTATAAATTTTGCGGGCGGAAGACTTGTGAAGCACGGGACAAGTTGAGAATGGCTGATCTTGGCAGACAAGATCGCGGTTCTTAACATTGGAAATCTGAAATTTAAAGCAACACAATCAAATCACAATCACACACAAATAGACAGAATATTTAATATGGTTCACACTTATAAATAAGTGCTACGTCCACAACCAAAGTGGTCAACTTTGGATTTGAAAATCGTGTACTAAGTTTTTCCACTAGATATTTTACAAACTAAATCTCTAATGGATTGTGTACAAAAATTTTGTTGACCAAGAGTTTGTGTGGGAGAATTGATATCAATAAGATACAATTCTCGTGAGCTATGAAAAGCTAGGTGTTGCAATCAATGAAGAGCTTTAATGGATGATAGTCTTAGAGTGAAGCTCTTCAAAGAAATACGATAGGACGTTTAAGCTTTAATGCACTTGAAGACTATGGAGATTCGAGTTGTAGTTGTTGAAGTGTATTGAATGCAGCAATGGAGTCTCCTTTTATATGCAGGAGGAAGCTTGGAGCCGTTGGAGGTCTTCTATTTTGAATTTAAGAGCAATTAATGCTCTAATCTTGTTGACTCGATAGGCGACTGTAGCTTGCGTCTGTCTCCCGACACTTTGCTAAAAATAGGCGGCTGTGCTTGCAGGAGGAATGTCCTTTTCGAGTGTATGCCAAGAATGGAAACCTTCATTGAATGTGATTTGCGGTTAACGTTGCATCGAAGTCAATGAAAGCCTCAAATCGGGACATGTCTTCGGCGGTTCTCTTATCGACGTTCTTGAGGTTCTTCAACATTGCGATGAAGCTTGGCCGATATGAGCTTGTCCGATATTCAAATGAAAGATCGCGATGCATTGTTTGCCTATTGTGCGAGGACGTCCGATGTCCTATAGGCTATCTTCTTCAAGGCTACTTACAATAAGCAATCCTAGGCTATTCAAGCTATGCCTAAGTTCAAGTTGCCACTCTAACGTACACGCAGCCCATTAGTCACCTTGACTTAGACTTAGGTTATGGATTCAAGCAAATCTAGGCTAATTATGCAACAATCTCCTCCTATTTGCTTGAGTCCATGACCCTACGAATACAATATCGGTGACCATGTTCAAGTCTAGTAATAACATGCTTGTAAGATTGATATATTAAATAAGCATGCCCTAGATGAACTTACATAAAGGTCATTGTATTCAAGAATTACAAAGTGTTTACAAAAAGGAAATTAAGCATGGACACTTGTAATTAGACGAATTTAAAGACATGCGATAGGCGAATAGGCAATATAGGACATGTCTTTAAACCGGTGGTTTAAATTTCATGCAATCACATAATAAGCGCTTCATAATAAACATGAAAGTTTTAAAACATAGACATTGTTAATTAAACAAGTTGTTTAATTACAAAGTTTAGTAAAAAGATTATACAAAATATTATCGGCGGTTCGAGAGGATGACCTAGATGATGCACGACCTTTGCCTTTGCCGATGAAGATTGCCCATATGCCCTTGATGCCCATTTAGAGTCAACAGCAGCCTTAAGTCTTGCAATTTCTTCGTTTCTTCGCTAGCTCTTCTTTAGTATCGGCCAATTCGAGGAGAGCTCTTTGTTCTTACGCTGAGCGAGCATTATGCTCAATGAGCTTGGTCTGCGATCATTGTTGAGTCGGCCATCTCCTCCTTCATGGACGCAAGCGAGGCATCAATAAAGCCGAGGCGGTGCTCGGTAGTTCTGCGCTCCTTGCGGTAGTAAGCCAAGTGCTTGGCCGTGAGATTACGCGTTGCTCGCACGAGGAGTGAACAGCGATTGGCTGGCGTTGAGAGTGAAGCACAAGCTTGTAGCCGCTTCAACCATGTCGACGACTGCATCGCTTAGTTGCTATGTTGTCCCGCTTGGTTTCGAAGATGGCGACGTCTGGATGAAGTGGTGAGATCCGGCGGGCGGCACTGGGGCCGAGATGGATCGTGGCGAGCATCAAAGCGGCCTTTGCACCTTTGAAATCTCCATCACTTGTCATGCGGTCCGCACATGGGTGATGTGACCGATCTGCAGAGTTGGTGCGGGGCCTTGGTCGTCAACGAGATGACCTCAAAATCTTGCAAAAATTTGTGTATAGCCTCGGCGGGATAGTAATCGACGAGTCGGGATGACTAGGCGATGGCCTGGCTGAGGGGAAGGATGGCCGTGGCTTGGGTAGGTGAGGGTGGAGGATGGGCGGTGGGAGACGGGGATTGGCTAGAGGATGAGGGAGAAGGGATGGTGGAGGAGATTTCAATAGAGGGAGAAGGAAGGCTAGAAAAGATGCGAGGAACAGGAAGAGCCTTTCTATGTAGATGACATAGGAAAGGGGTGAATGAAGAAAGGGGAGGAGAAAAGAAAGGGGAAAGGCTAGGAGAAAGGAAGAGAAGAGGGATGAGAGGGTTGAAGCCAAGGAAGGTTGTGACTACATCAATGAAGGTAGACCACGGGGTGAAAAAGGATGGAAGGATGGCCGATAATGGTGAAGACCGGGGTTTAGGCGAGAGAGAAAGGGGAGATGTCCGATTTGGTGGGAAGGGGAAGGCCTAGGTCCTTAGGATTGCAACCCATTGGTTGAAGATCATAAGATCTTGAACCGCGAGTTGTGGGAGAAGAAGAGTTGTGACCAGGCGGAGGAAGAGGGTCATAGTAGGCACCCCATTGAAAGATGATTTCACTGCGCATAGGGCGGAAATCTCTTGGGGTAAGGTGGTGGCCGGAAGTCGAGTCGGGGGTTGGGTATAGGTGACCTTCCTCTTACCCTTGTTGGCTTGGGTAGAGGGGCCACCGTAGCGATAGGCAGCGGGTGCAGCGACGGCGGCACAGCGTGGGAAGCGGCGGCAGCGGCGCCGGTGCGTTGGTTGTCCTTTGGCCATATCATCCCTATAGCGGGTGATGTTGTTGACCGTGAAGACGTAGGTGTTGGACACCTTGATGAGGTCGTCGAAGCGACCAGCTCATCAATCTCCTCATAACGGCGGAGGATGACATTGATAACCCCGACAAAGGGCCTCTTCATGGACGGGTGAGCTTGGACTTCAGCAACACTCGGGACAAAGATTGAAAAGATGATCTTTGCCCGGTTGAGTTGCTTGCGAAGGACCACACCTTGGTCCACATCAGTTGGGAGGTGAAGATGTCCCTCGAGCCATTCTTGAACAAAATGCTCTTGTCGCGAGATGGCGATATGATAGGGGTTTTCGGGAAGAGGTTCCTAGACATCTCGGAAAACCTCTCTGGGCGAACCCCTCATCATCTCCCGTGCAAGTGCCGATTCGGCATCGGTCAAGTCCAATTTGCCTTCAACGGTCAAGGATTTCTCCAACATCCTTGTAGGTCAACTTGATGTAGTGATGTAGCCCTTGATATAGCTTAAGTTGACGCTCGAGGCATTAGGAGGAGGAGGCGTAATCATCCTTGTATAGAATTCCTCGCCTAGATAGTTGGTAGTGGGTGTCGTTGAGTTGGAACAGGGGAGGAGTCCACACTCGCTAAATCTTTTAGCAAGGCATCACCGGCGGATGTGCAAATGATTGAGTCTATGTCGATAGTCATCCCTGGTGATAGCTTGACCTGGGAAGGGTCCTTATAGGGAGCTCGGCAGCAATGCGGCCCTGGTTGGCTTTGCGAGGCGAAGATGAAGTGGTGGCGCAGCCTTTGAGGATTTAGACTTTCCCTACATAATCGGCGGATGTGAGAACAGCATATAGGAATCGGCGGATATGCAAGAAACAGATAATCATGCAATCGGCAGATAATAACATAAACAGTATGTTCGGATCAAAACCCAAAATATAGACAAATTGAACCAAAATATAAGAACAGTTCATCATCTGGGTTTCAAAATATCTTCGAGTTTGTCATTTTGAACCAACAAAGTGGTATAAAACGAAAACAAAGTATCACATAAAGCTCAAAACACATTCACACCAAACAAACAAGATTCAAGCAACAATCGCAAGAATCCGATATTCATCAATGGCGGACGGTTTAAAGACGCACATTAGGTCAAGACAAGACCACAAACCGGATTTAAACGAATTGAAAAGGTGTGGAAACTCTTACCATTGATGATTTTAAGTGAAAACTTAGAGATTTTGAAGATTTGAAGGCTTTTGGAGGGATTTCGATTGGAAGGAAGGTTTTTGAAAGTTAGAAAATGGCGGTTGTTGAGAATTGTGAAGAGTTACTGTACATTTTACCCTTTTATACCTCGACAGCCACTAAATGGAATTTGATAAAATTTGAAGTCCGCATTTATTACCCGATGAGTTCGTACGTATGGCGCCCTTAAGTCTCCCTATTTATCAAAGTCGCCTATTTTATTGAAGACTCGATGTGGAGATAGACACTTACCCAAGGTTGTCTATTTACTCGGCGAGTTGAGATCGGCGATCACATAGGCGGTTTAATAACGGCGGCTTGATGAAATAACTTAAAGAATTTGCTAGAAAGGATTAAGGATTGAGGTCAAGCATACCAAGCTCTCCTCTTAAATATGCAAACCTGGTTGAATCAAGTGGTTTTGTGAAGATGTCGCTACCCGATTCTCTGTAGGCACATATTGCATGCCGATGTTACCTTTTTCAACATGATCTTTAAGAAAGTGATATCTCACATCAATGTGCTTTGTTTTGGAGTGCATGACAGATTTTGAGAGCGAAATTGCGATGTGTTATCACACATTATAGGACAATCATCGCTTTGATCTCATAGTCCACTAGTTCTTTTTTGATCCACGCAGATTGTGAGCAGGCTACCGCGGCTATGTATTACCTTCATTGTTGAAGTTGAAACAGAGGTTTGCTTCTTCTATTTCCTAAGAATTGACATGTCCCACTTGTGCTTTTGTCAACTTTACATGCAGCAAAATCAGCATCGAATAGCCTATAAGATTAAAAGATGAATCTCTAGGATACCGATTCCCAAATTGGGAGTATCTATCGATATCCGATGATTCTTTTGATTTTGTAGGTGAGACTCCTTTGGATCGGCTTGAAACCTAGCACAAACACAAACAAAGAAACATGATATCGGGCCTACTAGCGCTTAAGTATAAAAGTGAACCAATCATGCCTCTCAGAGAGTCATGTCCACTTTCTTGCCCTTCTCATCTTTGTCAAGATGGCGGTTAGTAGCCATAGGAGCTGAAGTTTGCATTCTCAAGACCAAATTTCTTGATGACATCCTTTGCATATTTGGCTTGATTGATGAAGATACCATTTGAACTTTGTTGAATTTGAAGACCAAGGAAAAATTGAGCTCTCCCATCATGCTCATCTCAAATTTACTCTGCATAAGCTTTTCAAACCTTTTGCAAAGATTTTCATTAGTAGAACCAAAGATAATATCATCAACATATATTTGAACAAGTAAGGAATGACCTTTATGCTTCATAATGAAAAGAGTAGTGTCAATTTGACCTCTTACAAAGCCTTGAGATATCAAGAACTTTGAAAGGGTCTCATACCGAGCTCTTGGAGCTTGTTTAAGTCCATAAAGGGCTTTCCTCGGCTTGTAGACATCTTCTCTCCTTGAGCAGTCTATGAACCCAGGTGGTTGCTCAACATAGACTTCTTCTTGAAGTTCTCCATTCGAAATGCACTCTTTACATCCATTTGATAAACTTTGAAGTCCTTGTAAGAGGCATAGGCCAAGAATAATCGATAGCCTCTAATCTTGCAACAGAGCAAATGTCTCATCATAGTCAATACCCTCCTCCGTGTATCCTTGGGCTACCAGTCTTGCCTTGTTTCTTGTAATGTTGCCGTTTTCATCCATTTTGTTTCGAAAACCCACTTTGTGCCAATAAGCTTGTCCTTTAGGCCTAGGGACTAGTGACCGGACTTGGCATCTGTCAAATTGGTTTAGCTCTTCTTGCATAGCTTCCACCCGCTTGGATCTTCCATAGCTTCATCAATCTTTTGGGTTCAATGTTAGATACAAATGCGGTAGAATACATGCATTCGTTTCTTGAAGCTTGTCTAGTTTGAACACCGGCATTAAGATCTCCAATGATTTGAGTGATAGGATGATCTTTTACTTCCCTAACTTCGCAGTTGAACTTGTCCTATTGTATCGGCGAGTTGGATTCTTGAGAAGTAGAAGTAATCGAAGCTTGGTTTTCTAAAGGGTAGGTTAATTCCAAGGTAGGTTGTATGACTTCGGTGTGGAAGGCAAAGGGGATTCGGGATTTTCGAGTGTTCATTTGATGGTTCGTTTGAGGATTCTAACAGGTTGACTCTTGGAAGATCTTGTGAAGAAGGAGGATCAGCAGATCGGGACTTGGGCATTCACTGCCTCATATTCATCGAATCATTAGTAACCTTAGGAGCCAAATGTGGCCCAATGAAATCAAATTCATCAAAAGAAACATGTACGATTCAACAACTTTAAGTGAAGTTTTATTGTAAACTCGTATGCTTTTGAAAACTTGGCATATCCTAAAAATTCCTTCATCACTTTTGGATTCAAACTTACCTCTATGTTCTCTACCATTGTAAAGAACATAGCATTTACAACCAAATATTTTAAAGAATCCAATGTTGGGAGCTCTCCTCTCCATATTTCATATGGAGTTTTGTTATGAAATTTATTTATGATGGACTGTTTTGTGTGAAGCGGGCGGTGTTCGGCCTCGCCCGTAAATACATAGGCGGTTTGGCTTCAATCATTGTCTTTCTGCTTCAATGAGAGTTCGTTCTTCCTTTCAAAGACTCCATTTTGTTGAGGTGTGCCAACTGAGAGAAATTGTGACCAATTCCATGGTCATCACAATATTTGGCTACACCATTGTTCTTGAACTCTTCCATTGTACGATCGACATCGAGATATCATCCGGCTTCGAGTCCGTAGTCTTCGAAGAGTTCGTAATGATGTCATATGCTTCATCTTTGGAGGACATCATTTCTACCCAAGTAAATCTTGAGTAATCATCAACTACCACAAGAGTATACTTGCCGCCACCAAGACTTGTAGTAGTTACGGTCCAAACAGATCCATGTGCAAGAGCCGTAGAGGTGCAGTTGTTGATAGGCAAGGCTTGCTTTTGAAGGAAGATTTATGTAGTTTGCCCAGTTGACATGCTCTGCGAGCGTGTGATTCAGGTGATATTTTAGGCAAACCGACAACTAGATTGTCTTTTGATAGCTTCTCCGGTATTTGAAATTGAGATGACTAAGCCTTTGTGCCACAACCACCGTTGTCGGTTGATGACCTAGCAACCAAGCAAAGATTTGATTTTCTTCCAACAAAGATTTAGGTCAACAAAGATAGACATTCCCTTTTCGAATCCGTCGGGATAGTTGAACATGTCTCATTGTCCTTTATGAGACATTGACTTGAGGAAAACCGACATGTTAGCCCTTTATCACGAATTGTGATATGCTTAGCAGTTGTGCTTTAAACCTTCAACTAGAGAGACTTTGTTGATGGAGAGATTGCCTCGATTATACTTCCATAACCAATGGTCTTCCCTTTTGAGTTATCTCCAAATATGACCGAGGACCCTTTGCTTCAACAATGCTTGAGAGAAGATTTGGATCACCGGTCATATGCTTTGAGCATCCACTGCCTAGATACCATAGATCTTTCTCTTCTTCATTGACCCATGAAGCATTCTGAAATATAGACATTTAAGAATATGGTCCCCTTTTATTTTTGGGTCCTCAAGGTTAGCAACCTTTTGGGATCCACACTTGTTTAACCTTTGGAGGAGTAAATCCTCTAGATTTAGGTGTGAATCTCGAAGGCATTCATGAATCTCATGACCATGGCATTTGCGAAAGAGCATTTGTGAAATCCTTCAACATGAGTAATGATTTCTTTTTGAGGCTTCTTAATATCGCAGCCTTTGGAATGATCTTTCTGCGATAATTGGCCTATAGGACTTAGGGCCGAAAATGCCTTTTCTTGTTGATGTTAGGTTTACCATAGGTAGACCTCTTATCAAAAGATTTTGTATTTACAGCACATGTCCTTTAAGCTTTTTATCTGCGAATTCACTTCTTTTACCCTTTTATAGGCGGTGTTGGGATCCAGCCTTGCCTTTGACAAATTTAATAGGTTTGAGCCGAGAATTCCTAGACTTGCTATTAGTCATCCCCGTTTTCTTAGGGTGACTAATGGCGGTTTTAGTTGCTCGACTCACTATTAGCAGAGTCATTCTTTGGCGGTGCTTTCTTTTGGACTTGTCTTTTGTGTTCTTGGGATAAACAAAAGGAACTTTGTTAAAGCCAAGTCCTTGCCTTTTGGGAGGCTGGTCATAAGAAACTCTACCCAATTCTTCGAATCACTTGTGTCTCATCCTTTTGAGAACTAGAAGAACTACCTACTTTGAACTCACTTTGGAAACCAATGCCGCTTTGTCATCTAAAGTTTTCGGTTTGAAAGAATGGCATCAAAGTTTCCTTTAGAGTTATTCCAAGTATTGACAACCTTTTGAAGGTCATCTTTCTCGAATTTATCTTCTTGATGTGTTCAAGTAGGAAATCCACTTTTTCACCAAAGCTTTGTTCTCTTTTTGCAATTTGATACTTTCACTTTTTGTCTATCAAGATCTTTGATCTTAGACATCAAGGTTGATTTCTCGAGACAGCTAGTTCATGCTTCTTGGCTAATTTCACATAGGCGCTTTGAATTTTGAAAATTCTTCCAAAGATGTCTTTGTTAGCTTTGATGAGCTCTCCCTTTGAAGGTTCATTAAGCTCATCATCATCATCATTGTCATCTTGTTGAAATGGTAATGACCTCACCGAATCATGTGGTGACTCCCGGCCATAAGGCATATGTTGGCTTCTTCAAGCAAAGTCACAAGAGTCATCCTCATCGTTGTCGGTGTCACACCATGTAGGCGGTTGCTTTCATCAATGTCTTCACCACCATCCCTTTTTGTTTTTGAAATTTAGTTTCGGACGTTTCTTATAAAATTCATACTTTGGCTTTGGACATTTAGAGGCAAAATGGCCTGGTTTCCTACGTTAAAACAAACTAGCTCATTATCCTTTTGATGGTCTGGCGATTTATAAGGAGCGAATGTTTTGGTTGTTGTTTTATAAGGAACGGCAGTTTGTGAAGACCGCCTATGTGATGATGGTTTATTAAACCTTTTGAAACGTTGATATTTCTTTACAAACATAGCAAAGGCTTCGTCGAAAGAATATCATCATCTTCACCGGATGTAGAAGGTGTTTCATCGGGTTTTGAACAGAAGGTTCGTAGACATGGCCGGTAAGGACAAGTTTTTAAAACTCTTTTCCATTTCTTGAGCTTGTTGGATCTCAAGCTCATAAACCGAAAGACTAGCATAAAGGTTTCTAAGAGTCAATTTGTTTAAATCTTTTGACTCTTTCATGGCGATGATTTTAACATGCCATAGGCGCCTAGTGCATTTAGAAATCTCATGTTTATTTCTTTCTTTTCATACTTCTTTCCTAATGAATAGCAAGAGTTGACTACCTCATAGAATCTGTCATAGGCACTTCGCAGAGACTCTTTGGGATCCTTTTGAAGGAGTCAAACTTCGGATGCAGTATATAATTTGTTGTTCTTTGTCTCGCCATCACCTTCAAGATATTCAAGGATGGCTTCCCACATCTCCTTTGTCGTGTCCAAGTTGATAATCTGCCGATAAGTACTTATATGGTAATGATGTTGATGGCCTTTCCATCCGAGCATCATTCTTTCGTCTTCATCATCCCACTCTTCTTCGGCTTTGGTACTTCGGTGCAGCTTGGATCTACCGCGCCGGTGTATTAGGCTTCATTGGAATTCGGGTCCATCGTGACACATTTCCACAAACGTTTATCAATTGAATTCATATGTCTTTTGACTTTATCTTTCCAGATGTCAAAGTGAACTTCATCCAAGACAGACAATGGTTCACGTTTGAGGTTTCCAACATTTGGTGAGCAGCCATGATCTTTAATCTCTCAAGAGGTTAATCTTGGAAAAACTAGTTTTCAAAGAGTTAAGCTCTGATACCAATTGTTAGGTCCAAGGTTGCTCTATATAGGCTAGAAGGGGGGGTTGAATAGCCTATGTCCAATTTTTGAAATTGATTCAAAAATCTTACTTCACTAGGGTTTTATAAATTTTGCGGGCGGAAGACTTGTGAAGCACGGACAAGTTGAGAATGGCCGATCTTGGCGGACAAGATCGCTTCTTAACATTGGAAATCTGAAATTTAAAGCAACACAATCAAATCACAATCACACACAAATAGACGAGAATATTTAATATGGTTCACACTTATAAATAAGTGCTACGTCCACAACCAAAGTGGTCAACTTTGGATTTGAAAATCGTGTACTAAGTTTTTCCACTAGATATTTTACAAACTAAATCTCTAATGGATTGTGTACAAAAATTTTGTTGACCAAGTGTTTGTGTGGGAGAATTGATATCAATAAGATACAATTCTCGTGAGCTATGAAAAGCTAGGTGTTGCAATCAATGAAGAGCTTTAATGGACTGATAGTCTTAGAGTGAAGCTCTTCAAAGAAATACAGATAGGACGTTTAAGCTTTAATGCACTTGAAGACTATGGAGATTCGAGTTGTAGTTGTTGAAGTGTATTGAATGCAGCAATGGAGTCTCCTTTTATATGCGGGAGGAAGCTTGGAGCCGTTGGAGGTCTTCTAATTTGAATTTAAGAGCAATTAATGCTCTAATCTTGTTGACTCGATAGGCCGACTGTAGCTTGCGTGCGTCTCGACACTTTGCTAAAAATAGGCGGCTGTGCTTGCGGAGGAATGTCCTTTTCGAGTGTATGCCAAGAATGGAAACCTTCATTGAATGTGATTTGCGGGTTAACGTTGCATCGAAGTCAATGAAAGCCTCAAATCGGGACATGTCTTCGGCAGTTCTCTTATCGGACGTTCTTGAGGTTCTTCAACATTGCCGATGAAGCTTGGCCGATATGAGCTTGTCCGATATTCAAATGAAAGATGCGATGCATTGTTTGCCTATTGTGCGAGGACGTCCGATGTCCTATAGGCTATCTTCTTCAAGGCTACTTACAATAAGCAATCCTAGGCTATTCAAGCTATGCCTAAGTTCAAGTTGCCACTCAACGACACGCAGCCCATTAGTCACCTTGACTTAGACTTAGGTTATGGATTCAAGCAAATCTAGGCTAATTATGCAACATCCCGCTCCACGAGCCCCCTATTGCCTAGAGTTTGCACCAATCAGGTGCATGCGACTTGTGACCCGATTCGAAGCAACCACGTCGTTCATCGTCTTGTAGTTGTCTCGAAGTGTCATCATTGCAGCGTTGGTGTCGTTGTTGTTGCCTTCGTTAGTCGCCATCGAGATGTTCTTGCTTTGATACCAACCGCAGTGAAACTAACAACTATGAAGCTCTTACCACAAGAAACTTAAAAAAAAACAAGCCTAAGACGGCTTAGGGTTCTCACAAAGAAGAAATCGTTTATAATTAATCAAAGCTGCTCATAACAATGTTTAAGAAGGTATTTATATGCCCTAAACAAACCAAACCCTAAAAGGAAAACGACAAAAGTAAATAAGGAAAACTTTCGAGGCCCAAAACAATACTTAAACAGTATTTTTCGAGCTAAAAACCAAACGCATCACAAGTGAAACCAGTGTGTCTTGTACATCTCGTCAAGAGCTTCGATTTGATATGCGGTGGGTCCCGTGGTTCATCCGGGATCAAGAGTTATACCCAAATTATGCCCTACCGACAAAAGACTCCTCCAATTCATGATTTCTACTAGTACTAGTTTTGTCTATTACCACTTTACCCCCTAACTTTCCAATACTCCTCCCAAACTTCTTATTCCTTTCCATCTTGTGCAAATACACATCAGCTACGTGTTCTACATCACTAAATGACCAAGAGGGTGTAACCAAGGTACTATTTTCCATATATTCATTTTCTTTTATGTTTCGTACCCATAAGATCCTTTCCCCTACGAAACCGACACTAATGATAATTATTACATGCATTTTTGTAGGCAAATTCAGTTTCTTTATCCAAAAAAAAAGATTACAGGTATGTTTTTTATAAGTACCTAATGTAAATTTAATGTTTAATTTGCAGTCTTTCCGGTATTCGCCAAATCAGAAAAAGCCAAACTACGGGTCTACGAATACTAGTGTGCTTGCAGCCTTTCCGGTGTCATTCAAAGAGTCGGATGTTTCAAATAACAAACCTATAACATTTGGCAAGGTATGATATCTAGCCTCCTTATTCCTCATCACTGTAATTCTTTCAACTCATCTACGAGCTAGACACAGAGCTATGAACTAGACTCGATAAAAGTTCTTAGTCTTTCACATTAACCATCAATCTATTGTTGGGAATTGTTAATTAACAGTAAAATTTAAATAACGTCATGTAGAAGGGACTCACATTGGTGCCAGTACCAGGAAACCTATCAGAGCCATGGGAAACCCGAAAGCTAAAAAGAGCGAAGACAATCCATATTTTCGATGCATTTTTCCAACTTCCTAAGGATTGTGCCGATTATATTCAAATGATGGATGAGGTAAGTTCAATCATTTCTTTGTTCTTCTCTAGTTGTGTTTCACCACGAGGTCATTAGAATAGGTTTTGCAATTAAACCAAAATCTATATGATCCTCAAAAGAGACTTACATGTTTTATTAATGTACTAAATTGTTTAACTGTGTGTAGCATCAAGAAGCAGGAACTCTAGTTGAAGAACAAGGCTCTAATACTAGAACAAATAAAATGAAGCCTTTCTCATTGTCTAGACGACTGCAAGGATAGATCGTTGAACTTAGAAAGAGGCCCAATGATACGGTTGATAAGGTACTTAGAATTTATTTAAGAAAATAAATTGTTTAATCAAATTGTAATCTACCCAATATTAGATCAAAGTCTCCATTCCCCATGGATACAGACACACACATGCACACACAAATTTTGTCAAGTACAATGGCTTATCCAACTTATATAATTTATGAAACTTCCAAATTCATGTTGTTCATGTTCTTTTCTTCCTTTTCCCCTTTGGAATGTATAATCATGGAATTTTTTTAATGTAGTTTTACCATCATAAAAGCTCCAAACTGGTGCTTCGCTCAACTGTTGATGTAGAGAAATTTATTTTCAACGAAGTCCATCAACCCAAATCTCAACGGAAAGAATGTGAAATAATAGAAGAAAGTGATGTGGTGAGTTGATTTAATATATGAATTATCTCTTTGGAAGTTTTTCTCCTATTATCCTAATGATCAAAATCTATGTTTATGTATAGGGTTATCTGCCATGGGTTGAATCGTCAAAAAGTGGAGTCTCCTTAAAGAGGAAAATAACAACTTCAAGTACGGGTAACAATACCAAACTGAAGAAGATTAAATGTTCTTCATCTAGTTTTTCGGATGAAAAAGTTACTGATCACAAACTTGAAGTTGTTTCGGTCCAAGCCAATGTTTCCTCGCTACACATTTCTAGCTCCTCTTATGATCAACCACAAGTTACGCAAACCCTTGAAGAAATGGCTGATGGGTTTCTTAACGATGAAGTAGGAATCTCATTGCCATTTTTTGTCTATTAAGAGATGAAAAGACTATCCTTAGGGATAAGAAGCAACAAACTTAGATACTTGTAATTATAAAGGAGTCTTCTAAGAGAATATCTCCCCTACTGTTAATTGTAATAAGTGTAATTGAGTTTCTTACTAGTGCTAGGAAAGGTCATGGAGGCAAAGGATTAATGTAAATCAAAGTAACTTATTGTAATGTTAGGAAATGTCTTCGAGGCTAAGTTATGTAAAATTGTACTTATTCATTGGATGTCAATAGAGAAAATCAACTGTTCAATTACACAAATCCTCTGAACATCATGATCGATGAGGACGGAACAAAACTTATGCTCGGTAACCTCAGATGGTATGCTTACCATTGAATTCATGAACAAACCATTTGATACAAATTCTACTTGACATATAGGAGCTTACGTGGCGCATGTGATAATGTAAACCACGAAACAGAAGTTTACCATAGAGAGGACCATAGTTTTTGCAGAGGAGGAACTTTTGATTAAGCAACTCAATCGAAGTGAAGTTTATTGTTTTTTAGCTTCACGTTCAGTAAGCCACAAAATGAGGAAGGATGTTAACACAATAGGTCGTGATCATCCAAAAGGACCTGCATCCAAAAGTGCAAAAATGCATATATGGAGAAAAGACTCAATTGTCACATTTATTTAGTGTTTTGCACTAGGAATAATTGGTGTTCTACATATATGGAAAAAAGACCCAATTGCCCCCCTCATGCAAGGCACGTGATGAAAATCATTAATTTTCTAACACCCGTCATGGCTAGGGGGCAAAGTGGAACAAAATGTAGCGGTCAGATATGACTATGAGACAAAATGTGAGTTGAGGTGCATTTATTTAGAATTTGGTGTATACTTTGGGGTGCTAAACGTGTTTTGGCCTTATTGTTTTCTTGTGAGAGAACTGTAATCCAGTCAGTGAGTTTTGCAAAAAAGGATGCTAGGATTGGAGCTCCTGTAGTTTTTCCATGGAAACTCGCTAATTTATTTCTCTTTGGATTAAGCATCTTTATTGATCCAATAAATAATAATAATAATCATCAATGGTTCGTGAGATAAAGATACTATTAAAAGTCACTTATATATATATATATATATATATATATATATTTTTCAAAAAATTGGACTAGGTTAAATCTGGTTTTAAGACATTAAGCATGGAGCACGTGGCACTGATGGGATCCAACTAAATCTATCTTACTCTACTTGGCAAGGGCCCACTCCCCTACCGAGATGACTTGACACCACCACAAGCTCCACATCCTTGGGTAAGTCCTCCCGGGGAACATCAAGAACGTCCAATTCAACTGACGAAAACTAGGGAATTATTCCACCTTATCATCAGAGCTCGCGTCCAACTTACCGACCATCTCCCTCATTCCTGAGTATCATTAGTAGAATGGACTCCCCAGAAAAGACGGGGCTTATAGCCGCTTATATCCCGACCATTATCTTCAGAGACCGAGGATAAGGATCTTCAGTGTAGCATTTATGGTAATCTTCTCCCAGTACACTTCCATGGAGAGTTGTTGTCCTCTCATTGGTCTGTAAGATTTATTTCTAGCAGGTTAAGAAACTTCCTTATGTGATCAATAGTGAGAATCATGGTTGATTTAAGATTACTAAATCATATTAAATACTGGTTTATAAAAGGAGTTAGTTTTCTAATTAAACTCTACCTTGATGGACGGTTGAGATTAAATCCTAATCCTAATAGGAATCCGGTCCTCCCTTTGCCTATATAAAGAGATGCAATACCTATCATATTCATCTAATTACGACAAACAACTCATTAGGATTTTTGGGCCAAAAGGGAGAAATTGTATTCCGTCTTCTTTGGCTATTATACTGCAGATTTCGGATTTACATCAAGTTACAAGAATCAAACATCATGTCTTCAAGTATTTTATTTATGATTATTTGTATGCTATTGTTATCTTCATGAAGTTCAAGATCTAGGGTTTAAAGATTATTATATATATTACAGTAGTCTCCCACTTGGTCAAAGTGATAATCATGTAATGGTTAATTTTAGAAACATAAGGCGCGCATAACTACTAAATCAATAACTTAATGATTAATATAATAGCTTAATTTGCAAACCAAGTTATCCATGGGAGTCATAGTGGTTCCACATTATCAGGTTTTCAATATGGTTCCTTCCATGTACTACAACATAAATAACTCAATTCACTAGGCCTTAAGTAGGAGTATAAATAATGGTCCAATAATGTTCTTTCTTCAAGAACAATTTCTGTTATCAATTATCCATTCACATAATGTATACAAAATATGGAAACAGAAATAAAATTCAGAATATCATAAATAAGATCTCAATAGAAGTTCAATGTATACTTCTTCTTGCAGCTCACCATTAAGAAAGACTATTTTCACATCCATTTGATGTAACTCTAAGTCATAATGAGCTACTAGGGCCATAATAATTCTGAGAGAATCTTTCTTTGACACGGGAGAAAAAGTCTCTTTGTAATCTATGGCATCCTTTTGAGTAAAACCTTTGGCTACAAGTCTAGCTTTATATCGTTCAATATTACCATGACAGTCACGTTTGGTCTTAAAGACCCATTTACACCCAACTGTTTTGTGTCCTTTCGGCAAATGAGTGAGTTCCCAGACTTGATTGTCTGCCATTGATTTTAACTCATCCTTCATAGCATCAATCCATTTATTAGAATTATTACTCGTAATGGCTTGTGAATAGGAAACTGGGTCTTTCATTATCCCTATGTCAAAATCAGATTCTTGTAGATAAACAACATAATCATCAGGAATAACACTTCGTTTTTCTCGTTGAGATCTTCTTAATGCTGGTTCCTGTGTTTGTTCCACAATTTCTTCATTGACAGTGATCACATTATGGGGTTGTGGCTGATGTGGTGGTAGCTCTTCATCATTTATCGGTTCATCGATAATTGGAGCCACAGGTGGTCCTTTAACGTTTAACGGTTCAACGATTGAAGAATTCACCTTGTTTGCTTGTTTTTTAGGTAATGGAATTGTTACCCTAATTTCGTGAACAGACTTATCCTCCACAAATGTACTCCCACTAATCATGCCATTCTCAATGAATTTGACATTTCCGTTTTCACAATTCGACTTATGGTTAGGACAAGAATTATATACCCTTTGGATTTTTCGGAAAACCAATGAAATACCCACTTACGTTTTCAAATCCAATTTGTTTGCTTAAGAGTTATATACCTTCGCTTCAACTGGACATCCCTAAACTTGCGGGTGTTTTAAACTAGGTTTCCACCTTTCCACGATCAAAAGGGGTCTTTGAACGCTTTCTGGGAACCCCATTTAAAATATATACGGCCATGTGAAGAGCATATGTCCACAATGTAATGGGAAAATTAGCATGACTCATCATGCTTCTAACCATTTCTAAAAGCGTGTGATTTTGCCTTTCAGTTACACCATTCTGCCAACGAGAATCTGGAATTGTGTATTGGGCTACAATTCCAAGTTGTTCGAGGAGTCTGGCAAAAGGTCCAGGATGTTGTCCTGTTTCGTCATACCGCCATAAAATTCTCCACCTCTATCGGACCTTATGATTTTCACTTTTCTTTCTAATTGCCTCTCAACCTCGGTTATAAATACTTGTACAAAGATTCACGATTGAGATTTGTTATGCAATAGATAGAGATAACTGAAACGTGAATAATCATCAATAAAGGTGATGAAGTAGTTTTCTCCCCCAAATGTTGGAACATCAAAAGGTCCATAAATATCTGTATGTATTATTTCAAGAAGCTGAGAACTTCTTGTGGCTCCTTTCTTTGTGTGTTTTGTTGCTTTGCCTTTAATACAATCCACACAACTATAATAATCAGTAAAATATAGGTCCGGTAAAACACCATCTTTTACTAATCTTTGAAGTCGCTTACGGGATATATGTCCCAACTTCTGATGCCACAAGAATGAAGAGTCCTTTTTCATTACATGATGTACAGTTCCTTGATTATGATGCAGGGTCAAATGAGTTTCAGATAAGGATGGAGAAGACAAAGTAAATTTGTAAATACCATCTACAAGAATTCCAAAACCAACATTAATAGAATTCTTATATAAATTAAAACTTTTACTACCCAAATCAAATATAAATCCTTTTAAATCAAGTTTAGAAACTGAAACTAAGTTGTGGGAAATAGATGGAACATAAAGAGTTTGAAATAAATCCAAATAATATCTTTTTTTTAAGAACAAGACGATATGTTCCAATAGCTTCGACAGGAGCTTTATTGCCGTTCCCTACAGATAAGAAGTTTTCAGTTGGGTTTATGATTTAGGTCGTAAGGTATCCCTGCATCAAATTAGAAACATGAACATTAGCACCTGAATCCAACCACCATGTACTTGAAGGTACATAAGAGAAGTTTGATTCTGAAAAACTTACGAATCCCAAGGGATTACCTTTACTTTTGAACCAATTACGACGTTTCTCACAGTTATTCTGAAAATGTCCAGATTTTCTACAGAAACGACAAACTTCTTCTTTCTTTGCCTTGACTTGAGTAGGTTGGACTTTATCATTCATTTTGGGTGGTGCTCTTTTCTGGCCTTTTCTAGCCTTTTTCCCAAACTTATGATTCGCTCCTTGAGTAGTGAGATGTGCAACATTAGTACCTTGTTGAGTCAGCCTTGCTTCTTCCTGAACTAACATGTTAGATAGTTCATTCACTGTCCACTTTTCCTTAATAGAGTTGTAATTCACTTGAAAAGGGGCATACTGTGGAGGAAGAGAATTTAGGATAAACTGAACAAGAAAATTCTCATCCACTTTCATTCCCAAATTCTGAAGCTTAGCTGCAAGGTTTTGCATCTCAATAATATGATTGTGCATTGATCGTGCACCATCAAACTTCATAGTAGTGAGTTCTGACATTAATTTTCTAGCAAGGGACTTATCTGCAGTCTTAAAGCGTTCTGCAACGGATTCCATGAATTCCCTAGGCAATTTCGTTTCAGGAAGAAAGGTCTTGATGTTTGCTGCAATTGTCATTCGCATGACATAAGGCTCAATCTGTTACTTTTCTCCCACAGTTTATGGAGATCTTTATCCTCTTTGGTACTTTTCGCGGTTAATGCAGGAGATTCTTCAGTTTGGAGTGCAAGATCGAGATCAAGAACACCCAAAGTGAATTCAACATTCTCACGCCATTTTGAGAAGTTGGTACCATTAAGGGAGGGTACAGATGAAGCATGTGAGTGCAAATTAATAGGAACAGGAGCTGAAGAAATAATAGAGATATATAAGAATTAAAAATTGTCTAAACATATATAAAGAAAATTCCCCTGTGGGTAGAACCTTCATTAAAATAATCATGTTTTTAAAGAGTCAAAACTTTAATTTAATTATGTGTACAAGAAAAAAATAAATATCTGTGGATATTTTACTTTTCTAAAACACATAAATCTTAATGTTGTTCAAACACGTGGATCAGAATCACCTGTGGGTGATTACTGTTCTAATATGTATGTACAACCTAAAAGACTTATATCAATAAGTAAACATGATTATTAAGTAACATTAATGCCATAATTTATTATCACCGTGGTGATAACAAGACTTTATACACATTGAAACAGTTTAATTGCGAAATACATAAATCTTAATGAAATAATAAAATCTAATGATCAAAATAAAAAAAAAAATACGATCTCTAATCACGCTCACCGAGATTGTTTCCATTTAATACAAACTATACATTAATTTCTCAATGGGGGGTTTATGGAATTCGAGACTTCTGAAAAGCAATCACCGATCGCTAAAACGTTTGACCAATTCGTCATGATTCATAAACTTATTCCCTAGCAAGCATCCCATCAACCATAAGGTCCCAAGTGTTGAACTTAATTAATAAGTGGAGACAACAATAATAATGTATTATTATTTTATTATTATTATTATTATTATATTATATATGTTAATAAGTGGAAAGGCAGAATCAGTCAATTAAGTCCAAAATCCCGTGGGCTTGGGTCTTCCATTGCTATGAAAATCCAGTAATTTAGTTATATCTTCAATCAACGTAAGAGCAATATCACGGTTTACCTTAATACCTTCAAATTGCTCGTGTTTGACGATGTTATACAAACATATAAATTATATCTATGATATGCATTAAAACAATCATAATATTTGCATGCGATTTTCACGGATGATCATGAGTTCGTAACCTAATGCTCTGATACCAACTGTAATATAATAATCTTTAAACCCTAGATCTTGAACGTCATGAAGATAACAATAGCATACAAATAATCATGAGTAAAATACCTGAAGACATGATGTTTGATTCTTGTAACTTGATGTAAATCCGAAATCTCCAGTATAATAGCCAAAGAAGACGGAATACGATTTCTCCCTTTTGGCCCAAAAACCCTAATGAGTTGTTTGTCGTAATTAGATGAATATGATGGGTATTTCATCTCTTTATATAGGCAAAGGGAGGACCGAATTCCTATTAGGATTATGATTTAATCTCAACCGTCCATCAAGGTAGAGTTTAATTAGGAAACTAACTCCTTTTATAAACGAATATTTAATATGATTTAGTAATCCTAAATCAACCGTGATTCTCACTATTGACCACATAAGAAAGTTTCTTAACCTGCTAGAAATAAATCTTACATGGTCCACTTCTACCAACTCCCTACTAAGCATTGCGGATGGCATGATTTCCCAAGGAGAAGACAAATCTTCTCTTTTAACTCTAATAGCGCACATACCTCGTTAGTTCAGAACCAATTAGAACATGACACATGGTTGCATGGCTGGAAACAACAATCACTTTTCTGGTATATAAATACTAGGTACTCTTCTCCATTTATTTCCCTTATATAAACTCTCTGCACCATCTTCTTTTTTCTTCATTAAACACACAACATTTGCTCACACAAGAACCACTATAGTTATTGCTCAAGGTGATTCCATAGAAGATCTTTCTTGGGATCATCCTATTAACACTGCTCTCTTACTCTTACGCCGGAGGGTTTGAGTTGGAACACAACCCAGCTCCTTTACGGTGGTTCCTTAGTCATTGCGCAGGTTAATCATTCGAGAGCTCAAGGTTGTCAACTTGGATCCTAATAAAAAATAATATTAGTCAAGCCAGGTATCAAACCTATTGCACCAGTTGGCATACACGTAGGAATCTGATGTGGTCACCACCTTTTTGGCATGATTAGTTTGGTTTCATTGCTGGGAAATGTGTTCATTCTTAGTTGACGTTCACATCTCCATCTACATCCTCACGGTTTGAAGCAAAAATAGCCACTGCCATGGACAATTCAAAGCATCAAGCTAAGAATTCTACTCCTTGGGATCCTCCTCCTGCCCTCAACGAGCTGGGAGCAACTAGGACTATCCCCCTTGAAAAATACCCATATTTAACGCAAGTCCTTATCCTCTTACTAACAATACTGAGGGAGAGGATGGTATTATCTGCGCTCCCACTAAAAAAATATGTGACTAATATTTTTAATTTCAAAACTATCCCTGATTTATAAGTGAGAATCAATAGCAAGGACGCTAGTAACACCACGATTAATAATACCAATCATGCCCTAAGACTTTTGAATTCTCTCAGGCGAACCAGGAAATTTCTAGTGCATTTCTATGTTTGCCATATTCTCAATTTCCGTCATTTCTTGACGTTCTTTGCCTTTTCTAACTCGTAGGTTAGTATGGTTGGTTGAAACCCTTCAATTTTAGTAGCTTTGTATGGTATTTAGGCCCTGTTATGAGTGCTTTAGAGACCTTCATTTTCAATTACGGATCCACCATAGTTTCTGGCCGGTGTTGTGTTTTATTTCAAGTTATTCTATCCGGAGTGCTTCCTGTGACCTTAGCCCGTCTCCGAATTATGCCTTCAATCCTACATACAGGTATCCCCCTCCTTTCCCTACTCTGACTTAGATTATTCTGTAACTTTTCAATCACGTTTGGGGGGAGGTGAATGAGGTCCCTGAGGTTCCCCACGAAGATAGTTAATCTTCAGACTCATCCTCGTCCTAGGGGTACTCCGAGTACTGTGGGCTGGGGATCCCCACTGCCCTTTGTACTAAATGCTGTTGACGAGCTTCCCCTTTTGGGCTAGTATTTGCAAGGTCTCCCAATGGTAGGAATGTGTATTGGTTGGTTCGGGATCAACGGGAGGTAATACTTCCTAGCGAGGCCCTCGTCTTTCTCTAGAGAAGGGGGAGCCTCATATGGCTCCCCCATTCCTTTCGCGATGCCCATGCACGTGTATAACTATAGGTTCAACGTGATAGCAAACTTGATATGTAAATTCCATTCTATGAATCGGATGTTGCAATTCTTGCGAGTTGTGAGAAATCAATGTCTTCGAAAAGCCAACATCGCTGAGAGAGCTCGAGTTGCTGCGATCCTTCTACATCAAAACCACCCCCTATCTTCACCCTCAGAATAGTTTGAGTAATAGGATGAGCGGGGAAGTGTCGACCTCAGGCAAGGCAGAATCCTCTGGGACTTCACAAGCCCAAACGGTAAAAAAAAAGGCAAGGCGAAGGTTGCTTCCTCGAGTGAGTTTGACGAGAAAATAACCTGGGGCATAAAGATGAAGGACTAACTCAATAAAATCACCTTCAATGATGTGGGTAGATGGGAAGGCCGCTATTAGACTACAGAGATCTAGGCTTTTTTACTTGACCCCTCTAAGGATTGAACAAAATTGAGGGGTCTCCGAGGTCGAGTGGGCTTCTATCTAAGTTTCTTCATCGTAGGGCCCCACTTGCCCCTTGATCCTTTCATCAGCAAGTTTTTGAAATAGGCTTTTCTATTGATCTTTTACTCACCTTGGTTTGGGCCTTGGTGTGTTTTGCCGTTCTCGGGTGTGAACCCACCACCATTTTTTTTGCCATTATTTTAAGGTGGACTTCGATGATTCTTGCCTCCTGTGAAAGGCCCATAACAATAAGGTGAAATTATTCACTCCCTTCCTCGATAATCTTGACGGATGGGCAGACAAAGTTATAGTCTTAGAGGATAGGCAAGGTTGGAACTTTGAGTCCCCCCACCTGCAAGTCGAAGAGCCTTCCTTGTCATCAAAATCTTGATGAGTGTGATGAGATGGAAAAGGATGTCCTTGAGACTCCCCTGAGGAATGTGAATGGGGTCCAAGTCCTTTTGTATGATTCGAAGAAGATCATGGGGGATGATAAGATGCTCTCATGTATCGGTCTTTATAAGGACTTTCCCGATGTTGTGAAAATATGTGTGCTGCCCGGGATCATTAGTTTCCTGGATTGGTTTTTATACAAGGGGGGAAAGTTTAGCATAACTTGTGAGGATTGCAATCGTCTTGAGGAAATGAGTTATTTTGAACATGATGGTTATTTCCCAACTTGGGCTTTTTACGTACGCTGTTGTATTTCGTCCTTTTGATTTGTTTTTATTCTAGCAACCTAGCTTGTTTCTTTAGTGTTGTAGTCCTGGTTAACGCTGCTGAGATAAAGTGCCAAAGAAAAGTTGTCGAAATGCAGCGGAAGAAAGATTTAAAAGAGTGATTCCATGTCGCGTCTGCCTGTGAGGAGGCAAGAGGGCCCTATCCTAGGATGTGTCAAGGGCTCCCAAGAAACAACGTGGACCTCCATCCGGTGAGGACAAAAAAAAAATACTTCAAGGGAGAAGTCAGCCAGGGATTCTTTGGTTCCCCAGGCTGGGAGTGGCTATGGTGACATTGATGACAATTTCCCTCCCAAGTTTATCACCAAGGTCAGTAGTCTGATCATCGCGTGGACCTCCAATGAGGCCATTTTGAAGAGGATCCTTCCTTCTCCCCCCACTTTGATCAAGGACTTGGTTAGTCGAGTTCTCACCAAGGTAGCTAAACTTTTCTTTTAAACTTGCGATCATTGGCTATCATGTACTTCCTAATCAATATATATTTTTACTGAATTTTTCCTTGGGTAGTTTGCGACTTATGTACAGTACTACGACAATAGGGCGTATGTTAATGATAATGTGAGAGAAGAGCAGAGGACCCGAATCCAGACCCTTGAAGACAAGTTAGAAGAGGAAAAGGTTGTTGCGGTCATGGCTGCTGCCGTTGCGGATGCTGCCAATGAGAAAATGAAGGGTTTGGAGGCCAACAGGTCCACTCTAGAAGCTGCCAAGGGATACACCGAGGATCGCCTCAAGGAGACTGAGAAAGATCTTGTCAAATTGGAGGTCGTGAAGATGGATCTGGAAGATATCTACTCTCCTTAGGCCAAACTGGAGGTTGAAAACGAAGAGTTCAAGTGATAGCTTGTGGCCATTCCCCTCCCCGAGCATATGATCGTTGATTTCAAGAATATCCAGGAATATAGGGAATTGGTCCTTCCTTATATTGACAAAGGTAGGGCCTAGATTCTCTGGGCGGCCACAGTGGATGGGATCCTATTGGATATGTTGGTAGAATAGGGAGCCTCTGAATGCAATGACGAACTGAACTGTATAAGACATCCCGTGGTCCCTTTTGACCCCGAAGACCTTCGAGAAACTTTTGCCGAGGATCATAAATATGGCCGACCCGAATGTTCCCACCTCCTGCCCTTGAATAAGATGTTTTTAAATTGATTGAGGCTCGCGAGAAGCAGAATTTTATTGAGTCCGCAACTCGAGAGGACGGTAACAAGGGGGAGGATGTTGCGGAGCAAGGTGTGGCTGGTGATCAGATGCTCATAGATTTGGAAAGGCCTCAGACCAACCGAGAGGAGAATGCTTGTGATGTATACGAGTCTGAGGTTAGGGTAGACTACAGAGATTTCTATGTTAAGCTATGATTGGGGCCTGCGTGCCACCTTTACCTTTTCAAAGGGATGATTATAAAAATGACCAACGTACTATCAGTTAGTAACCGATTTCACCCCGCACTCCCAATATCCTAAAATTGACCAATGTACTACCAATTTGAGTCCAATGTGGTCCCTCCCGTTAACTTTTCATCCAAATTTCTAACGGGACTGCTAACGTGATTAACGGAGCTAATTTATGAAGGGTATTTTTGTCATTTTCTTTTGGGATAATTATAAAATGACCAACGTACTATCAGTTAGTAACCGATTTCACCCCGTACTCCCAATATCCTAAGATTGACCAATGTACTACCAATTTGAGTCCAATGTGGTCCCTCCCATTAACTTTCCATCCAAATTTTTAACGGGACTGCTAACGTGATTAACGGAGATAATTTATGAAGGGTACTTTTGTCATTTCTTTTCAAATCTCACCACCCCACCCACATACTCACTCTTGCCAGAGATTTCATCTCTCTCTTTCTCTCTCTCTCTCTCTCTATCTATCTCTCTCTCTCTCTCTCTCTCTCTCATATTCATTCATTTGTAATTAGCCAATTTTCTTCATTATTTTGACCATGGTAATAAGGGTTTTGTTCAAAATGAAGGTGGTCTAAGAGATATTTGGTCTCCGGTAAAAGACTGTGATCCCCAAACCCCCTTCTCGTCGGCGTCTCCTCCACCTGCCTCTATTCCCACCATTTCCCCATTACCATCACCACCAACCACCACTCCCCCTCCACCCCTCTCTTCAATTTTAATTCTACCACTGCCATCATCTTCTCCTCCTCTAACAACCATGGTGCCACCACCGTTGCCACCCACGTCACCAGGTCCAACAACAACTCAACAACATAATTGACGCACTAATCGGTGCCAGCGACTATGCTAGTTGGGTCAATATCCTCTCCAACAGAAACCCATCATTTCTCAGTCACTCATTGTGCCGAAATAGTATTGTAAGCCGACGATGTTGACGATGATGAAGCCGACCATGTAGGTATCGGAGGGTTGAGTGAGGTTAGCGGCGGAAGAATCATCAGGTTCGTTGTTGAAGGCTTTTGGAGGTTTCCTTTGCACGCCCCTTGCTCCTACCCTACCGCCGCCGTATTTATACCTGTCTTCTCCCTCCTTGCGTCATTAGAGCTGAGAGAAAAATCTAGGGTTATATTTTGGGTCTTCAGCCGTCTCTCTCTCTACCGTTAGCCTTGAGTCTCTTCTCTTTGTAAGTGTGTGAGTGTGTGAGAGAGAGTATACACTTGGGTAGGTTCTTGAAGGTTCTACCTTCAGTGAGCTTGCTGGTGGCATTTTGGTATTGTTGAGGGTTTCGGGGTTTTCAGTAAAGGTAAGAAAGGCAGTGAGGGTGTTGTCCAGTTGTCGTCTTCTTTGTGGCCATCGGAGTTTGGGGTTCGGTCTGGTTGGGTGGTTCTCTTGGTACTGTGCTTGCTAGGTTTAGTAGTGCTAGGGACTCTTTTGGTGGACTGATAGTGAGAACGGTGACTGAGCTGGAGAGTTCTTTACTGACTCTATTTTGCAAATTATGGCCAAGGCGTGAGCTGGATCAGATCTAGTGTATTTTCCATAGAGAGAGAGAGAGAGAGAGAGAGAGAGAGAGAGAGAGATGTGGGTGGGGTGGTGAGGTTTGAAAGGAAATGACAAAAAATTCCCTTCATAAATTAGCTCTGTTAATCACGTTAGCAGTCCTGTTAGAAATTTGGATGGAAAGTTAACGGGAGGGACCACATTGGACTCAAATTGATAGTACATTGGTCAATTTTAAGATATTGGGAGTACGGGGTGAAATCGGTTACTAACTGATAGTACGTTGGTCATTTTTATAATTATCCCAAAAGGAAATGACAAAAATACCCTTCATAAATTAGCTCCGTTAATCACGTTAGCAGTCCCGTTAGAAATTTGGATGAAAAGTTAACGGGAGGGACTGCATTGGACTCAAATTGGTAGTACATTGGTCAATTTTAGGATATTGGGAGTACGGGGTGAAATCGGTTACTAACTGATAGTACGTTGGTCATTTTTATAATTATCCCCCTTTTGAAACTGTTATTTGGAACAAGTTGTAATATTTTTGTCTTTTTTCTTCACACAACTTTTTTCCACACTACAACAAAACAGGGCTTTCATTACGTTTATTGCACAACATTTTTTAGAAAATGTTGTTGAAAAGTCACTTTAGACAACGTTTTAAAAATAAACGTTGTGGTTTACTTATATTACAACATTTTAAAAATAAATGTTGTGTTTACTATTTAATAACAACGTTTTTATTGTAACTGCTGTATTAATATCATGACTTTCACAATGTTTAATGAAAAAACATTGTTTAAGAATTGACTTTTAGCAACATTTATTGAAAAATGTTGTATAAAATAATGTTTAGACAACGTTTTTTAATAATCGTTGTAAACCTAATGAAATATTTTATGGTTTCCCGTCTCCCGCCTATAGCCCTTTTGCGCAATTTGATTAAATGTTAAAACCCCAGAAGTCAAAATCCCCAATTTATCGATCGTTGCTCTTCTCAGCAATAATCCCTTAATCGATGCTCTTCTCAGTAAAAACTGATCCCTCTCTCCAAGCGTGAATTCCAGCAAAAATTCCCACGCAGCTCTTTACACTACGTAGACATGACGAACAGAGTAGAGAACTGAAGAGAGAACGTGGGAAAGAATACTCTAAACATCAATCACAACCACCGCCGTCGCCGAGCCAGCCACGCCCGACCGAAATCCTATACGGACTCCGAGCCTGCGTGGTCGACTGCAACAATAATTAGCGGTGAAAGTTCGCTAAAAATTGGAGCTCATCTATATTCTCAAGCCAACATCTTATATATTACTGTCTCGAGTCATTGATCTCGAAACATCTTATAACAACTTGATCAGAGTTACACAGCTGGGTGTAATGGCATGACAACTTGTGCCAACTATTAATCATACATACGTAGCTATGCCACGTAACCTTAGCAAACGTATTTATCCCATCGCTACATAGCTCTATAGAGCTATTGTCCTGAACAGCATCTCAACAAATCCTTCTCGTATATCCCACGCGTCGCTCTATCTCGCTACCAACCTCGGGAAAACAAACAAACACAGAGTGAGTCGAAGACTTAGCAAGTTACTAAATGCAATTACATGGCATGTGATCATGCAGCATGTCAACACAAGATA